>CM037882.1:90861366-91275530 GCA_021292165.1 Shinisaurus crocodilurus | reverse complement strand
TCCAATCATCGGATCGGAAGTGGGCAGGCAGTCCGTCGAGCTCAAAGGAGCCAGACTTCCCAGTGTTACTAGTTAGCACATCCCTGTGTGTCGGCACTTACCCCCTGAGTTTGGTATTAGAAGGCATGGTGCAAAGGGTGGTGGTGGTATTTTAACACAATGTGTCAGGGTAACCTTTTGTATACCTTGTGCTGTGCAGAGCCATGTTCTCACTGCACACCAATATACTACGGCATTCGCAGTGAACGGGATTGCGCTGTTAATCTGTAACTTGGATCCAAATTTAGTGATGCTTTGAGCAGTTCCATCAAAATCAATCAGACAAGTAAGTCACGGCTCACTTATGTCTCATTGATTTCAGTGGGTCTACTCTAAGCATAACTACATAACTATGCCCCCTTACCGCCATGGGTAACCCTACTGGGAAGCTCTGGCCCATGAACGCTCTAACTGGAGGTTGGCCTTTCACAAAGGTTCCATGGACTTTGAAGAAGCCCGAGCGCAAGGTGAAAGGGAGAAACGTGCTAAGCGAAAAGCACGTCAAACGAATCCTTTACTGGACCATCTTCCATCTGGCAACCTGTGTCCTCACTGTGGGAAGCTGTGTGGATCCAGAATCGGCCTCCACAGTCGCTTACGGACCCATCGCTAGAGTCTCCACATTTTTTTTTTTTCAATTTCCTCTTTATATAATTTTCTTTTTGTAATTTTTTATCCTGGAAGACAATCTTACTCGGTCACGAGTGATCGCCTACTACTACAACATAACTATGCATCCATTGGCCAGAGAACCAGGGGCCATTGGGAGGCTCCACCCCCCTGTCTCCCAGGAATATCACGGCAAAGGGAAGACCAGCTTAGCCCCATACATCGGCCAGGAAGGAACAGCTGCTTGGAACCTTGCTTTGCCCTTCCCTGCCAGAACGAACACCTGTAACGACTTTGAAACTAAGAACTGGTGCCTGGCTTTGGCTTTTTCCTCCTCCCTCCCAATTCCTTTTCCTTTGGTGCCATGTATTTTAGATTGTGAGCCTGAGGGCAGGGTCTGCCTTAATATTAATCTTTATAAGCTGCCCTGAGAGCCTCTTTTTGGCTGAAGAATAGAGCAAACCTACCATGAATGAATACATTAATTAACTAAGTCTGCAGCCCACCCAGACACCGGTTTGTTTAAATTGCTCCAATTAACCGGCTTAAATGTTTCAGCCTAAATTTGCAGAAACGAAATGGGAGGGAATCAAAGCTTACCCATATAGAACTTGAAAAGTAATTTTGTAGGCAGGTTGGCTCAGGCAGTTTTTTAAAAAGGCAAAAAAGAAAAAAGCATCTGGGTTTTTTTAAATTAAAAAAAACACACACACACACCAATGTTTGATCTCACCACGTCCACTCACCTTTATTAAGGTCATTAATTTAAATTGTTCACAATAATTCCTTAACGGCTGTTAATTGCTCAATGGAACACGGAGGTGGGTTTTCATATGAAATGCTTGGACATTGCTCCCCCTGCTGGTCGTGACCAGTTACTGCAAGTTCAAAAAAACCCAAAACCAAAACCCAAGAGAGGACCGTATTACTTGTTACTGAAGCCAAAAAAAATTGGTGAGAGGGGCAGGTGGAATTGGAGGAGATAAAACTGGCAGTCTCCTCCGTCGTGCTGTGGTTTTTCAGACCAGGAGTGTTGAACTTTTTTCAGCCCGAGGGCTGAACTCAATTGGGGGTGGTGGTATTTATTTATTTATTTATTTATCTATCTATCTATTTTATTATATTTATACCCCGCCTTTTTTCCTGCAAGGAACCCAAGGTGGCTTATATCATCTTCCTCCTCCTCTGCATTTTATCCTCAGAACAACCCTGTGAGGAAGGAAGGTCAGGCTGAGAGTCAGGGACTGGTTTCATGGCCGAGCGGGCCAAAACAGAACCCGGATTTCCCGGATTGGCAGTGGCTCCCTGGGGTTTTAGATAGGGAATGTTCCCAGCCCTACCTGGAGTTGTCAGGAATGGAACCTCTACAACTGAGCTGCAACCGTTCCACTTCTTTGGGGGAGTGGAGGGCTTGAGGATTTGCGTCGTTCTCTTCTCCGTGTGTAGGATAAAACAGTGGGGTGTGACACTCCCCCCCCCACATGCATCTCTCCAAGGTACCATCAGCATGTTGTCAAGCAGGGGACCTCTTGACCTCTCTGCCGCAGACAATGCCTCGTCTGCTGTACCAGTTACATGAGAGGTGCATGTCCTTCCGCCCCGAACCGCGCATTCCTCGCTCGACTCCGCCAAAAGATTGGCAGGGGACAAGGCGTTTTCCCACAAGGGCGCACCCGGAAACGCACTCCCTGCTCCTCGCGGCGGCAGGCGTAGCGTGTCAATTCTCATTTGCGCCTGTCGAACGACGGGTCCGTCCGAGGACAGCAGGGGGGGGGAGGGATAAGAGACCGGGGAGGGGATGCGGGGAAAGAGTTGTGGGGTGGCGGCGGCGGCGGCGGGGGGGGGGGTTTACCACAAAACAAGTCACCGTTTTGAAATCAGCTCTCGCTCGTCCCTACCCGGCTGTGGGTTCGCGGGCAAAAAAAAACCCCAGCAAAGAAGCAATACCGCACTGAGAACGGAGGGGGAAAGTTCCCTGGGAAGTTGGACATTGACAAACAAAACAATTTATTTTTTTTTCTTATATTATTTCTATTTTCTTAAGCCTTCCCCTCTTCCTGCCTCGTTGTCAGTAGGGCGTCTGCTGTCACTCACGCCCCCTTCGAATTCTCCTTCAAGTTGTCATAGCGAGGCTGTTGGGGATTATGCTAACGCAGTGTCCAGAATTGATTCAAGTGGAACGCATGTTTGACTAGCGGAACCACTGGTGTGAGCGGGAAGCGTTGAGACCCACAATTTTCCCACCTTCCCGAAACAATCCCGTATTGTTTGGTTCCAGGCCTGGTGATCTCTGTCCTGCCGTTGTGACTGACAGAGCTTTGAGGCTCCGGCGAGAGCTACTTTGAATTTCTAAGAATCTCTCAGGAAGTCCCGATGGACGCGTTCTTCTATTGTCTTCGCCGCTCCCTTTTGACTCTCTTCCAACCTCCTGCCCCGTTTCTCCTAATTTCAAGCTTTTAGATCCCTAACATTACTTTTTTCCCTCTCCCTTCGCCTTTCCTTCCTTTCACTACCCAGAATTTCAGCCGACTCTCTTGGGGTTGCTAACAAACCGGCTTAATGAGATTCTTTCCAAACAAACAAACAAACAAAACAAACAAAAAAAACATGTTAAAAGGAGGTGAAGAAGGAGGAAGACCAGGAAAGTTACCTCGTCGACCCTTTATTGACGGCTGCAGCTGCCGCTTCATTTTTTTGGTGAGGTTTCGCCCTACTATAATGTATTTTAAAATTGATGGCCGCAAAACCGCTACTCGAGGTCTGGACATTAAAATTTACGAGAAAAGACCGAACAGGCTGGAGGAGGAGAAATCATGGCGGGACGAGGGCCATCTTTGAAATGGCAACGGGTTGTGTCAATCTTTCGCTGAGGTAAAAAAGTTGGATGGATGGAGAAGGTCATTGATCTGAAATGGCTTTCCACGCAAGAGCCAACCTCACTGCCCCTCGTCGTGACCTTTCCAGCGACAACTTAAAACCTCCTGGTTGTTGCTTTTTTAAGTTTTCTCTCGGGTTGCTTGACTTCCAGCTTTCGCTGCCATTTTAGCCAGCTTTCGCTAGGGTTAGGGTCCCCATCCAATGCAGACATGCAGTGCAATCTGATCCCCTGTTGAGTTCTATGGGACTTACTCACGGGTAACTGTGCATTTGCAGCCTAAGTGTGTGTAGGATTGATATCCTATAACCATTTACCCAGGGGTAGGGATGCACATTGTAAAATCCATTCTGTTTTTGTGGGTTGTCAGGTGCCTTTCGTTCTGTCATCTTCTCCCTGACGGAATCTGATTTTGCGCTCTTATGCATTTGCACAAATTTGGAGTCGTGCAGATGTGCACTCCCCAAAATGTGCAAATCCTCCCAAAACATGCAAATCCACAATAAATGTTGTCTTTTTACACTTTAGTCTATGGGGGAAATGAGAGCCAGTGTGTGGCGTGGTGGTGAGAGTGTTGGGCTGGGACTCGGGGAGATCCGGGTTCTAGTCCCCGCTGGGCCGTGAAACTCACTGGGTGACTTTGGGCCAGTCACTGACTCTCAGCCTAACCTACCTCACAGGGTTGTTGTGAGGATAACATGGAGAGGAGGAGGAGGATTATGTCAGCCGCCTTGGGTTCCTTGAAGGAAAAAAGGCGGGGTATAAATATAATAAATAATAATAAAATAATAATAATAATAATCAGATTCTTAGACATTTGAACTCCATCTGAGCCAGTAGCAGATTTCACCCATATCTAGGAGGAAACCCCATTGAATTCAATGGGACTGACTTCTGGGGAGAAATCATGCTTACACAGCACCCGGTTAAATTGATGGTTGGGAAGCCAGCTTAACTCTGCACTATTTATTTTCTCCTGTGTTTTAAAAGCTTTTGTGCAATCATTTATTTATTTATTTATTTATTATATTTATTAATCGGCTATCTGGCCAGCCACCCGGCCACTCTGGCTGATGTACAACCAAAATAACACAATAAAACAATACAATTTATTTATTTATTATTTGCATTTATCTATCGCCCATCTGGCCGGCAAACCGGCCACCCTGGGCGATGTACAGAAAATAAAACAGAACAAAATACATTAAAACATTTTTCTCCATTAAAATACATTAAAACAGTATAAAATTTTAAAATCTTAGCCCACCCCATATTCCCGCCTGAATAACCAAGTTTTTAATGAGCGGCGGAAGATCAGCAGAGAGGGGGCATGGCGGAGGTTACTCGGGAGAGAGTTCCACAGTACGGGGGCTGCCACAGAGAAGGCCCTCTTCCTCGTCCCCACCAGTCTAGCTGCTCTGGCTGAAGGGACAAGGAGAAGGCCGTCTGTGGCAGATCTTGTTGAGCGGCCCACTTGGTGTTGCTGGAGACGCTCCTTGAGATAGACTGGACCGGAGCCGTATAGGGTTTTAAAGGTCAAGGCCAACACCTTGAATTCAGCTCGGCAAGCAACTGGTAGCCAGTGTAGCTCCTTGAGCACTGGCGTGATGTGATCCCGCCGGCGGCTGCCTTTAACCAGGCGAGCCGCCGCGTTCTGTACCAGCTGTAGCTTCCGAACTGTCTTCAAGGGTAACCCCACGTAGAGCGCATTACAGTAGTCTAGGCGAGAGGAGACTACTTTATATATTTATTGTATATTTTATACAATAAAATATAATAATTAAAACAGTATAAAAATTTCTTTTAAAATCCTAACCCACCCCATATTCCCGCCTGAACAGCCACGTTTTTAATGCATGGCGGAAAGCTCATCACGGAGGGGGCATGGCAAAGGTCACTAGGGAGGGAGTTCCATAATGTGGGGGCCGCCACAGAGAAGGCCCTCTTCCTAGTCCCCACCAGTCTAGCTGCTCTGACTGAAGGGATAAGGAGAAGGCCGTCTGTGGCAGATCTCTTGTTGAGCGGCCTCCTTGGTGTTGTCTCTTATTATAGCCGTTTACTGTTGTAACTTTACAGAGCTTCAGTCTCAGACAACACACACACACACAATATCATACCCAGTGGCCATACCGCACCATCATCTGTATGCTCGGCCAGTGTGAACGGCCTCTCTGAGCATACCAGTTCCCCTTCCAGGTGTGTGCATAGTGGGGGTGTGGTCACCAGGTGAGGTGGCAGCAGGGCGGGAGCGGATCCAGCCCACGAAGCTCCGCAACCCCCTCACATGTCCTTTCAACCTGGGCAGGGATCATGGGAACACACCCTTTCGTAAAGCTGCCTGAAGAAGTGTCTGTGTGAAACAACTGAAATGCCCTCCGTTGTTGTATTTAGTTTGGGCTCTGGATACTAAGGGGTTAAATCTTTTGTGCATGTGCTGGTCGGTTTCAGACAAAAAGGTCAATAGTTTAGAGGTCAAAAGCTTAGCTGGATTGTAGGATCCTCCTGGACGTTTGCTCAGGAAGCCAAAGGTTTGCAGAAGGTTCAACTGAAGGTCAGAGGAAGAAAGGGGGGGGGGAAAGTGTGCAGGAAGTTCAAGAAAAGGTCAGAGGAAGAGCTTAGGAAAGAGAAACTTGTTTTGCAGATGTGGACAAGGAACTACCCTCCTGATTGGTTGGAGCTGGGGGGGACGGACCCAATTTTAAGATGAAAGGAGAGGAGCCCAGAGTCCTAGAGGAAAGAAGGAGCCAGAGCTGCTGGAATTGGTGAACTGGTTGAGAAAGTCCTAAACCTTGGATAAGGGAGCCAGGTAAAATCGGCAGAGAGGAAGTAGAGGACAAAAAGAGGTGAGGCACACTGTTTCAACCGTTTCCCCTTCCACGTCGTCGGTCCATGACAGTCAATTTGCCAGAGAAGTCAGGCATGCGTAAGTGTGCAAAATAAACAATAAATGAAATTGTTCTCTGCTCTGGACAAGGCAAAGAACCGTGGTGCTCTTTGGACATCGAGAAGGGATGAGAGAAGTTTAAACCCTGTAAATTTACAGGGTGCCCTTGAGATGTTTTCAGAGACGACAGCTCCTATAATTCCTGACTATTGACCATGCTGGGTGGGGATCATGGGAGTTGTGGCCCAAAACACCTTGCCTACCCCTGCTTCCCTGTTTCTCGAGTTCCCCTACCCTTCCAAGATGACATCTGCCTTCAGATGACTTTGTATCAAAACTAACTTATACTCCCTTTACAAATTTAAAAAGTTTAAAAAAACCTTTTCTGACTCATTAACCAGGGACATAGCCTTAGTTGATCAAACTATGATGTCTGTTAACTGACTGAAACTAACCTAGCAAGCAACGGAGCGATCTTATGGCCCCCGGAGAGCATCTAGAGGGGCCATAGGATCATTTGGATTCCCAGCTCCGAGGTTGGAAAAAGAGCTCTGACCTCAGAGCCGGAGATCCCGGCTCGGATCCTTTCCCCACCCGCCCCCCTCGCTGCCGTCATGGAAAGAACGGCGTCGGCTGCGTCTCCGAGGTCGTAAGAGTGACCTCGGAGAAGGGGTGAAGAGGGTGTTCCGGGGGGCGGCGGGGGGGCAGAAGACCGGGTCCGCCAGGATACGACGTATCCTGGAAGTGCTGCGGCCTCCTTCCCTCCCTGCTGAAACCTAGATGGCCGTCCAGCTGAGTTGCAGGGCGGGAGGAGGGCGGAGGCGAAGATCGCCCCCGTGCTCCTCCCACCCTGCATAGGGGAGCCCGCAATCCTCTCAGTTCAGCAGGGTTACAGGCGGCCCCATTAGATTGCACCCTAAATGCCTTAATAATGAATGGATGAGCATTTCCGTAGCGCTTCAGTGTTTGCCTTCGCTCTTTGCGAAATATATTTTTTTTCCCCCCATTGAGTTAGTAGTTCAAGTATCTTTATCCCGCTCAGCCAAAAAGGCTCCCAAAGTAGCTTACATGCAGCCAATAAAAAAAAAAGACTGCAGGCTTACAGTCTAAATGGTCATGACACAAAAAGGAAAAAGGGCCGGGGGGGGGGGGGAGAAGAGGGGTCCTATTTGGGCCCCTGGCACTTTTCTCTCTCTCTCTCTCTCTCTCTTTAAGTTACAACATAGATCATGAGATCCAAGTGCCCGTTGCCCCCACATTCACTAGTCGTTTGGCTTTTAAAAGCTTCAAATGTGTCCTTCTTCCCATAGATCGGTGTTCTCCAACCTTGGGTCCCCGGATGTTTTTGGCCTACAACTCCCAGCATGCCCCAGCCAGCTACGCTGGCTGGGGCATGCTGGGAGTTGTAGGCCAAAAACATCCGGGAACCCAAGGTTGGAGAACACTGCCCTTAAAGAAAAGGTGAATCCAAGCCCACTTCAGGGATGGGCAGATCTGTCCATTTTCATGTTTGCGTGAAAATGTGTATGCATATTTCTGTGCACATTTCTCCTAATGCCTGTATTTTTTGGGATGTAATTTTCTCTGCTACATGCCATTTTTGCAAGCAATTTTCCTAACAGAATGCATTTTTAATTCCCGCCTGCCCCCCCGTCCCCACGAATATACACATCTGGGGGCAGACTTTCCCCCCCCTCTAATGGATACATTTTCATACCCATGTTTTGACTGGAGAACTCCATGGTCAAAATTTGGAGACCTGCACGTTTCCAAGGGCGAACCAGGTTTCGTTTCATGTCGTAATTTCAATGTGCCGAATTCGGTATGTTCACCTTAAAAGACGAACCGAACGAATGCCTCCCTCAACTCTGAGTCATCAACCCCAAATCTGATAATTTGGGTTGCCTTTGCTGCCCTACAACAACCCTTTCAGAAGTGGGGCTGTGACCATAACTTCACCCTTTCCAATGTATCCGTGCTATAGATTCGTCTGAAGCTGCGATGCCCCCGGCAGCTTTATTTTGCAGTCCCATTTCCCAATAATCCCTAACATGGAATTTGCTTTTTTTGCACCGCAGATGCACAGAGCTGACATTTTGATAGAACTATCCACCGCGACCCCAAGATCTCTCGTCTGCGAAGGAGAGAACAGCCGGCATAAATACACCGGTGCCAGGGGGACGACTGTCCCTCTTTAATCTCCAATACAAAAATATATATATATACACACATACCATTATGTCTCCTGTTTTCCAGCAGTTGGCATTCCTGTCTCTATTATGTTCTCTGCAAATATAGAGCTTATAAATGTATGAATTTATCAGCTGAGAAGATATATTCTTTTACCTGGAGCGAAATGCTAACGAGAGCCCTTCTCGGTTGCAGCTGACAATTCCAAAGTGTTTTGAGTCACACACCAGACAACTCACTTCTCGTCAGGAAAACAGAGAGAGAAAGAGAGAAAGACGGGCAAAAGAAAACACTATGGGGAAAGCGTAGCAGAAAGAGAGAGTGTATCCTAGTGGGTAAAGCCACTGGCTCTCTGCTCATTTATTCATTCATCATATTTATATCCCGCCTTTTTTCCTGCAAGGAACCCAAGGTGGCTTACATATTCTTCCTGCTCCTGCTCCTGCTCCTGCTCCTGCTCCTGCTCCTGCTCCTGCTCCTCCTCCTCCTCCTCCTCCTCCTCCTCGCTGTTTTACCCTCACAACAACCCTGTGAGGTAGGTCAGGCTGAGAGTCAGTGCCTGGCCCAAAGTCACCCAATGAGCTTCGGGCTGGGATGGTGCAAAACTGCCCCCCCTTTCGCATTGGGGGTGAATTTTCAAGGCATGGGGCGCAAATTCACTGGCGTTCCCCCAACTGCTCGCACCGATGGCAGCCATGTTTTACATCTCCCTAATGCCTCTGGAAGGACACTTTGTCATGATATAGTATCATTTTGGGGGGCACACTGGGGGGAACGGTGTGCACACACACACACACACACACACACACACACACAGTCAACTGGAGGAGCTTTTGTACACACAAGCACAGCCCTCAAAATCCATCCAACGCTCCTGCAAACAGCCAGAAATACCCCCAAACTTCCTTGGACAGGCCCGGAGTAACGCAGCAGGGCCCTGATCCTACAAGCTTGCCTTTGCCTTGGGCTGCCCAGGACTGACGAGTGCGAGAGAGAAAGGCCTTCGTTAGCAATTCACCCCAGGTAGAAGAATGAATTTCCTCAGCTGAGAAAGTCATATAGATAGAAGCTCTCTCTGTTTGCAACACACACACACACACACACACACACACAAGTAAAACCCACACCCATGATAGAACTCAACATCTGCTATTAGAAAAGACCAGAGAGAGATGGGGGTGCTCAAAACACTTTAATTTCCCTTCCGTTTTTGTATTTCTAGAAAGAACATGGCAGCAGAGAAATTAAAGATGCAGCATGCCTTGAGAGACACACAGAGAGAAATGAATGCAAGAAAGAAAGAAAAGGGTCACCGGGTTCTTTTTCCCCGCACGGATGTAAAGTGGTCCCAGGAAGTAGATTTCGTTCCCCCCTTAAAATGGATTTCATTCCAGCGTAATGAGAGAACAAAATAATTAATTCCTCTGTTCGAGGCGAGAAGCGGAATGCGCACGGGCGAGGAGGTGTCTTAATTCAAAAGTGGGATTCCCAAGACCCCGAGAACACGGGGTCGACAAAGCCATGCAGAGGCTGTTCAACAAGACGAAAGTACCCTTTTTTAGATTCCGCGCTTCCGTGGCTGGCGGATAGGAAGAGCTGAGGGTGTAGGGCGGGCAGAAGGAGCAGCCCCCGTGGCAGATGCCGCCAAGCCGGACCTGCTGCTCTGCCAGCACCCGACCATGCTGCCTCCCTCACCTCAGTAGGATCGGGGTGCGGGCCGGGGTGGCCCAAGAAGAAGCACCCACAGGTAGGGACGACGGAGAATTCCAGAACAGATTCAAATGAGTTCAGATATGAATCTGACCTGCAGAATTTGCAGCAAACTAGTTCCTTCTTCTTCTTTTTTTTTTTACTTGAGTGGATTCCGAAGACTTGCAGACCATTTTAAAAAAAACTTTTTGATGGAGTTTGCGCATGTGCACACCTGCGCAAGTGCGCATTTCCAAATGAATGGAATTCTTGTTCAAAAAAATCCATTTCCATGTCACTGAGTGGATGATGGAACAAAAGGCGCCTGACGATATCTGCGGAGCTGACAGAACGGATTTTAACAAAATCTGTATATCCCTACCCCCCAGGCTCATTGCGGTCTCTCACCCAAAGAATCATGGGGAACTACGTTCCCTATGTCTCCTGCTGTCATGCCAAAGCAGGACAGCTGTATCCCTAAGCCTGAGACTGGAGAGGCAGGGCTTGGTGATGTCATCATAATGTGGATCCTGATGATGTGATGGGCAGGACCTGGTGACATCACAGGGTTGCCAACTCTTGAAAGTTTTTTTAAAAATGGATACCCAGGTTTCCTGCATCTCTCTAAGCCTAAGACTTGAGAGGCAGGGCCTGGTGACTTCACAAGGCTTGTGATGCCGTTCGCTGCCCCTTCCCCGCCACGACTGAAAAAACTACCACGCCCATCAGGCATTGCATTGAGAGCCAATGGCAGAGTGATTTGGGCACATGGCTTGTATCTAAGTTCAGAGGGACTAGGGGCTTGGCTGGTTGGTCATGTGGAGGACAGCACTGCACTCAAGAGTTGCAGCTCCCTTGGAAATGCAGAAGCAGGATTGAAGAAGCCGACCCCGATGGTCACCAAGATCTTGGAGACCCTGAGCAAACTCGGCTTAGGGCTGGCGCCCGCTGGTGAAATTTTCCATGCAACTCTTCACGATGTGGACGTGGGCCATGATAGGGGAAAGGACCCATTTCCTCCTCCCCTGGCTGCGGAAGCCTGTCATCTTCGACGGCCGCTGTCGACCACGTGACGTTCCTGGCCTCACGGGGAGCAAAGACCTCCAGGATGTTGACATCACACACTGCCGATCTTGTCTCAGCCGGTGACTGTGCACCTTCCCTGGATTTTACAGCACTCTCGGCAAGGACCGCGAGCAGCGGCTTCTACCTTCCATCACCAATGAAGTCCTCAGCTAGGAGGCGGCCCCTCCTGTTTGTCTTATAACGGTCTGGTGCTGTGTGTTCAAGTGACACACGCCATAGGTGCGCATCAGCAAGCCTAGCGCAGCTGCGCACCCAGAAGGGTCCATCATCAAGCCTGCAGGTTCTCTGCAAAAAGGAGCGTTGAGAGAATATTACCCCACCCCATCCCATCCATGTACTGTTCCGGCGGTCTCTGTCCGGCCTAACTCGGACAATTGCTCACGTTCATTCCGGAACCGGAGCATCCTCAGTCCTCGGATTCCTTTTCTCCTCTAGGTCACTGCTGTGCATGTGTGTGTGTGTGTGCGCACACAAGACCAGGGAAGCCAGAAGTCCATAATGCAGGGAGATCCCTAGATGAGAATTGGGGGGGGGGGGTGTTTGTTCCAGAGTATTGTGGGAAATTTACGTTATGTGGGGACGTTCACATTGTTCCGCACCCAGAGTGGACTCTGTGCTGGACTCCGTGGGGTTGAGGGACTTTGTAAATTACGCCATTCACCGCGTCCTTGGATGTTCCAAGAAAGTGGGGCAGTCAGACTTTAGTCACGCAACGTATGTTGCTTGCAAAATACAGGGTCGTTCCTTAAGAGTCCTTCTTGCTCCTCTCCTAATGAGAGTCAGCTGGTGGGGTGGAAAGCAGAAGAATACCCGTGCCTTCCCAAAAGGAGACCCACGGATCCGGTCCCTAAGGTCAATGCAAAGCTTTCTGGCCAAACAAACAAACAAACAAACAAAAAAGAAAGAAAGAAAGAAATAGCCCAGGATTCTCAGAAAGCACATCTATTAGAATATTTTCTCATATTTGTGGACAACTGCAGGCTTTCTTGATGTTCTCTGGCTGGCAGTGACTTCTTTCAAACGGATACGCTTTCTTTCTTTCTTTTCATTTTTTCTTCTTCTTTCTTTCTTTTTCTTCTTCTTTTTTTTTTTAGGCAACCTGAAAAGCAGAATACATTGACTCTGTCTCACGTCCTTCTGGTGTCCTGTTATGTTCCTGAGATTGGGGGGGGGGGGGAGTTGGATTTGTGACCGCGCAGGGGGCGGGCGGGAGAGCAACAGAGGGAGGGGGGAGAGAGAGAGAGAGAGAGAGAGAGAGCTGTCCAGGATAATGATTATTTATCGCTGTTTTATCTTCAACCACCACCGAGTTTGCTGTTTTTATCCACAGCAAATAAATAAATATGTTTAAACAGAGGACACAGCTGGCGTCGTTTGCAAACAAGAAAATGGCTCCGTATTTTCTCTCCCTCTTTTTCATGTAGTTCTGTTTTTGTTTTTTGGAAGGAACGGTTATCTATCAAGTAGGGCTTGGGTGGTGCTAAGCCCCAGTGCACTAATTTTAGTGGAAAGGCGGGATATAAATTGAAGAAGGAAGGAAGGAAGGCTACCTGAGACTCAATCTTTTCCGGAATCTTGGGGTGGAGGCAGTGGACCAGGAGGTTGTCCAGACTGGCGGCAAGGTCAGCCCAAGACCCCGCTTTGCATGCAGGTTCAATCCCTGGCAGCGTCTCCGGGTGGGGCTGGAAAAATTCCTGCCTGAAACCCTGGCGAGCCGCGGCTGCCTATCAGTGTCGACAATACTGTGCCAGATGGAGCAAAGGTCTGACCCAATATACAGCAGCTTCCCCATTATCCTCTTGCAATCAGCCCTTTATTCAGAACCGTGAGGACTGGAAACTTAGTATTAGGGGAAAGACAGTGGCTCAGTCAGTGGCAGAATGGACTCAGATTCAATCCTTGCCTTCCCTACAATTCCATGCACAGGAGATGACTGGACTGGTTCACACATGAACACTGGTGACTGAACAGCACCCTCCAGTACACCTGAGGGCAGCAAGGTAGCTTAGGAAGGCCCAAGTGGGCCGCTCAACAAGATCTGCCACGGATGGCCTTCTCCTTGTCCCTTCAGCCAGAGCAGCTAGACTGGTGGGGACGAGGAAGAGGGCCTTTTCTGTGGCGGCCCCCGTACTGTGGAACTCTCTCCCGAGTGACCTCCGCCATGCCCCCTCTCTGATGAGCTTCCGTCGCTCATTAAAAACCTGGTTGTTCAGGCGGGAATATGGGGTGGGCTAAGATTTTAAAATTTTTATATTGTTTTAATGTATTTTATTGTATTTATGTATTTTATTGTGTGTACATCGCCCAGGGTGGCCGGTTGCTGGCCAGATGGGCGATAAATAAATATTAATAATAAATAAATAATAAATAAATAAATTAGGAAGGGGCAAGCGCACACACGCGCACATGCGCGTGCGCACACACACACCTGTCCTCCAACACCTCCCCGTCACTCCTGGTAAGGCCGGCCCCGACCGGTGGTGCGAAGGCCAGACTCAGCAGCTCAGACTGAGGAACTGAGCCAAAGTCAGCAGCTTTATAGGACCCGCTGGCCCGCTATTGGCCTTTTTGTGTCACATGGTCCCTGGTAGTTGCAATACCACCATCCGGCAAACTGAAGAACAGACCAAGAGCTCCTTCTGCATTAGAGACGGAGAATATTTCCCCCTCGTCTTCTCGTTTCTCCGGTTCTCTCGTCCCTGCCTCGCACTTCTCCTCAATCCCAGTTTAACTATGAGAATTTCCGGAATTAAATCCCACCTGTCTTTGCACCTGCATGCCTGTGCACGTATGCACACATTCATGCGTGCACACTCGTGCACTCGCATGCAGAGTCAAATGGGCGTGCACACATGCACAAACACTCACGCATGCACACTCATCAGTGCACACATGCACACTCATGCACGAAGCCTCATGAGTGTGAATTCATGCATGTACCTGTGTGTGCACTCTCATGTGTGTACATGATGCACAGACTCATGCGTGCACACATATGTATGTGCACACTCATGTGCCCACATGCAGACACACAATCATACAATGCACTCATGTGCTCACATGCACATAGTCATGCACGCACACTCATGCGCACGCGCGCACTCATGCGCACGCACACATGCATACACTGTTCCCCCATCTCAGGGGAGGGGAAGCACGCAGCTGAAATGGAGAAGACGCCACGCTGGCGCAACTCTTCCTGTGAACTGCCTTCCCTATTTGGGATGTGCGCCTCTTGGCGGGTTCCCGGGCGCGCCATTTTGCTGGGGAAGAAGAGAACAATTCTCCCCACCCGCTTCTCCAGCACAATCAGTTTTCCGGCAGCCCACAAGACAGCTGGGCATGCAGAGAATCCGGGGTGGGTGGGTTGGCGGCAGCTCGGGCACCCATGGCAGGCAGCATAGGAGGCCTTCGAGCACTGACGGGTTGCCCATATTTGCACTGGGGATTCGAGCCAGTAGGTCAAAAAACCAGGGCAGAGCCAAAAGGCAGAGACAGGAGCCAGTGTCGAGGGGAAGGAGCCAAGACCGGTGGCAAAAAAACGAAACCAAAACAGGCCAGATTCAGGAAGACTAGGCAAAGTCCAGTCCCAGACGGGAGGCCCTACTTCGGTGCGAGGGCTCCATGTCCAACCTGGGTAGGCAGAGCCGCCCGCGAGACGCCTCGCTGCCAGAAGAGATGCTCCAACACATGATGAGGCAGCCACACACAGAGCATGCGTGGGCCCTGGCAGGAGCCCCCCGCCCCAGGGTGCATAGCGGACGAGATGCTGTTGAGGGCCTTTCCCACTACTGGTTTCTCCCCATCGTACCCGAAACCTCGCTTGTGCCCAAAATAGTTCGACGAAAGATCAGGGGTGTTGAATGCTGTGCAGCCCGAGGGACCGATTCCGTTACAGAGAAGCTCTCGGGGGCCTCGTTCCAGTGGCGGGTGAGCCCGATGGCGGAAGGGGTGGGGCCGGCACCTCCCCCAGAATGCCAGCCTGTTTTCGCCTAGGGCTCTTCCTGCCAGTAACCCAGCCTCAGGATAATTCGGCACTCAGCCTTTTAGAATGGGGGGGACGGACACTCCACAAAAGCCGGGAACCCCCGCCGTGGGCAGGATTGGTATCCTACGCAAGCCAGAGGTTTTGCACCCCTGCTCAAGCTGATGGCCTCGTCTGCTGTAAATTCAATGCTCTGCACATCAGCCTCCAAGTGAGAAAACTTTACACACACACACACACACACACACTCGCACCACATCCCTTTTCACAGTTCACTTAACACCGGTGGCTGAATGCCAAGCCGGTGTCATCTCCTAGCCAGATCTTCCTCCTCCCGGGCAGAACGACGTGACACGGGAGCTGGACTCGGGTCTCCAGCGCCACGAAGGAAGGCCACATCCTGCCACGTTGCAGGTGTAAACCAGAGCCCTTGAAGGGCCACGTTCAACCATGGGCGGTGCGGCCGCCGGAGAGGAGCCAATTCCGTAACCCGGGCCGCAGCCTCCTCTGAGTCCCGTCCGCACGCAATCGGAGTGAATCGGAACGGAGGGGAGAGAATCAATCCCTCTTTCCCCCCCCCCCCTTCCGATTCCTTGCTAACCAGGCGGAAGAAATGGAGCGTGTTATTAAAATCCCATTAGCACGCATTTTGCATATTCAATATCCAGAATGCTGTCGGAGGAACCCATGGCGAGGCGCGACCTCATTCGTTGCCCCTGCTGGATCGCTAATTTCCTGCCTTGTAGGTACAAGAGAACGATCGTGTTGGAATTCTTCGCCGGCGCAAGGACATCTCCCGCCTCTGGGAGTCAGCAAATGGAGTCTCCCAGGAGTAGAAGATGCCCTCGCGCTGGTGGAGAATTCTAAAACATCGTCTTCTAACAGGCCGCGACGAGACAGCCTTTAAAAGCCTCTCTTCCCCTGCCGGACTCTGGAGCGCCGCGAGAGAAGCAGGCAGGGCCGGATGACGAGTGGCGGCAGAGACGCCGACGCGCCGGGGGGGCCCCAAAAGCGACGGTGCGCGGGTTAAACGTGCCGGAACTTAAAGATGCCTGGCAGGCCGCGGGGAAAATAACGGCGACTGACCCGCGCGGGATACCCGGAGGGCCCCCCCCCGATAGCTCCCCGTTCACTGTTTAGTGCAGTGTTCTCCAACCTTGGGTCCCCGGATGTTTTTGGCCTACAACTCCCAGCATGCCCCAGCCAGCGGCGCTGGCTGGGGCATGCTGGGAGTTGTAGGCCAAAAACATCCGGGGACCCAAGGTTGGAGAACACTGGTTTAGCGCCGGCAGGCGGTGGCGCCTCCGGCATCGCCGAAGGACGCGATTCACGAATATTCGACGTCCAGTCCATTTCCCAGCGGGTTTCAAAATTTATTTATTTATTTATTTATTTATTTATTTATTATATTTATCAATCGCCCATCTGGCCGGTCACCCGGCCACCCTGGGCGATGTACAATTAAAATACAGTAAAACAACACAATAAAATACAATAATTAAAACAATATAAAAAATTCTCATTAAAAACCTAACCCACCCCATATTCCCGCCTGAACAGCCATGTTTTTAATGCAAGGCGGAAGCTCATCACGGAGGGGGCATGGCAAAGGTCACTAGGGAGGGAGTTCCATAATGTGGGGGCCGCCACAGAGAAGGCCCTCTTCCTAGTCCCCCCCAGCCTGGCTGCTCTGGCTGATGGGATAAGGAGAAGGCCGTCCGTGGCAGACCTTGTTGAGCGGCCTACTTGATGTTGCTGGAGGCGCTCCTTGAGATAAGCTGGGCCGGAGCCGTGTAGGGTTTTAAAGGTCAAAACCAACACCTTGAATTCGGCTCGGCAAGCAACTGGTAGCCAGTGCAACTCATTAAGCACTGGCGTGATGTGATCACGCCGGCGGCTGCCCTTAATCAGGCGAGCCGCCGCGTTCTGTACCAGCTGAAGCTTCCGGACCGTCTTCAAGGGTAACCCCACGTAGAGCGCATTACAGTAGTCTAGGCGAGAGGAGACCAAGGCATGAACCACTGATGGGAGCAGGTGATTAGGAAGGTGATTAGAAATCCAAACGTTGTGGTTTGGATGGGCACATTTACGTCAGGAAAGTGGAGCGCTGTCTGCAGTCTGTTGATGTTTCTGGATTTTATTTTTTATTTTATTTTATTTTTTGTCGGGGGGGTGGGTGGCGAGACGGTGATCAAATCTCACAAGCCGCCGTCAGCTGTGAAATGAACGACACCGTCGCATGAAAGGTATCAAAGGCTGTCAGGGCAAGGGACTGAAAAATCTCCTCATTTCAAAGCCTTTATTGGCTGACCGGCCTTATCTCCTCGCTCTGAGATCCTGATGTGATGCATCCCTGGCCGCAACCTTCTTCAGCTCCAACACCCTCAGATGTCTGAAAGTCTCTCCTACTCCGTCAAATCACTTCGCCCTCGCTGCCTACCTCACTACCCTTTACAGCCGTGCCTTGGATTGAGAGCATAATTCGTTCCGGAAACGTGCTTGTAATCCAAAACACTCTTATATCAAAACGAAATCCCCCCCCCAAAAAAAATCTGTACAGAGATTTTTAATTTAAGCCGTACTACAGTACTTGTATTGCAAGACGTCGCTTGTATATCAAGTAAAAAAAAAATTAAATAAATACGGTATTTTAAAATTTGCTTGTCTTGCAAAACGCTCTCAAACCAAGTTACTTGCAATCCAAGGTATTACTGTATATGCTTGGAACTGCCTCCCAGGCTGCCTTTTATGGAGATTTGGAATTTTGGAGAGAGAGGGAAATCTATTTCTATCCTTAACTGAAATATTTTATCCAGTGGCTCCCTTCAAAATTCTTTCTTTTCATCAAGAGCGAGCGAGAGCTGGGTGGTTCCTCAGTAACATGGCGCAAAGTTGAAGCATATTGTCCCGTCGGCCTTCCTCCGTTCAGTTTTCCCCAGTGCCTTTGTGTCACCGCTCCGTGCGTCGTTCGCCAACGTCGCTTCCATTTGCCGTGTGCTATCGGGCTGCGATATCTTTACGAACGGCTGAGCGCTGGTCTACATATACAAGAGGATAAGGTGGGGGGAAAGAGGCAGGAAGTTGGCAGGAGCTAGTGCAGTGTTCTCCAACCTTGGGTCCCCAGATGTTTTTGGCCTACAACTCCCAGCATGCCCCACGTATGCTGGGAGTTGTAGGCCAATAAACATCTGGGGACCCAAGGTTGGAGAACACTGAGCTAGTGGATTCATGGGCAGCTGCCCCTTGTGGTGAGCTGTGGAACTACAGGTGGTGGCAGAATTTTTAATGAAGAACCTTTTGGACCTGGACTGACTCCGCCCACCCTGGCTGGCCCTTGGATCACCCTGGGCAGGAAGGAATCGAAAATGACTTCCTGCTCCAGTTTAGCCCTCCTTGAATAACAAGCAGGCCTACCGGTCACAGAGGTCATCAGAGGACATTCTCCTGATGGTTCAGCATGGACCTGTGGCCCGATCGGAGTCCACCCAGAGAAGAGCCTTCAGTGTGGTGGCCCCCTTTCTGTAGAACTCCCTGCCTCTGGAGGTCAGGCAGGCTCTGACACTGTTGTTTTCGGCGCCTGCTGAAGACGTCTTTGTTCTGGGAAGCCTTCCTTGTTGACCAGCCATGGTTTTAATGTTATCCTATTTTGAATGCCTTGTTTTTATTCTTCTATTTGTTTTATCGTTTTAATGTTTGCCACTCCGGAATCTGTCTAGATATGGAGCAGTGTACAAATGATGTACATAAATAAATAAATAAATAAATAAATAAATAAATAAAATATCTGAGCGCTAGTGTCAGGGGAGGAGGAATCCATACATTTTGGTTTTTCATTTTTCCAATCTTCAGTTTGGTTCATCTCGAATACTCAGAATTTCTCCAGTCTTAAGTTCAGTTTATCCCAAACGTTGAGTGGTTGTTTTTTGTTTTCTAAGTTTGCATGAAAATTCAGAGGCATCTTTTCTAATACACGTTATTAGGAATTTTTGCCCAATATAGACATATTTGCCCGCAATTTTCTGAATGTAATGCATTTCCAATGATATTTTGCCGAATGTACACATATTTGCATGCATTTTTGGAGTGGAGAACTCCCTCGCAAAATTCAGATAAGTACCGGTATGTGTCCGTCTAGCCCAGGATGGTCTTCTTCAACTCACAGCAGCTTTGCGGGATCTCAGGCAAACAGAGAGGTCTTTCCCCATTCTTGCTACCCAGTCCTTTTTTTAAACTGGAGATAGCAAGGACTGAATCTGGGGTGTTCCGCCTGCGAAGCCTGTGCTCTGTCACTAAGCTGTGGTCCTTCCCGCAACACTAAGTTTCCAGCCCTCATGGTTCTAAATAAAGGGCTGATTTAAATAGGATCATAGGAAGCTGCCTTATACTATGTCTGACCCCGGGACCCTCTAGCTTAGTATTGTTGACACGGTTTGGCAGCAGGTACTCCTGGGTTTTAGGAAGGTGTTTTCTCACTCCCACAACGTTTCAGCTGCAATCCTCTACTCGCTTACCTGGGAGTAGGTCTCATTGAACTCAATGGGACTTACTTCTAAGCAGGCATGTATAGGCTTGCACTAGTAATGTCTGTCTTTGTGATCCTTTCATTCTTGTTTGTCTTACCGTGTTTTTAAAAATTCATTTTTAAAA
Source organism: Shinisaurus crocodilurus (assembly GCA_021292165.1). Classification (NCBI taxonomy): domain Eukaryota; kingdom Metazoa; phylum Chordata; class Lepidosauria; order Squamata; family Shinisauridae; genus Shinisaurus; species Shinisaurus crocodilurus. Next base: position 91,255,526 of record CM037882.1, on the reverse strand, counting down.
ACAAATGAAGGGCGCAATCCTTTGCATGTTTAGACAGAAAAAAGGCGCACAACTGGGGCATGCTGGGAGTTGTAGGCCCTTTTTCTGTCTAAACGTTCAAAGGATCGCACCTTAAGTTTGCAAACAAGAATACAGAGCTCAGACAGCAATTAGAGTACGCTTAAAAGAATCATATTTCCATTAGATGGTTAATATCGAGTTAGTACACTGGAAGGTTTTGCTGTGGTGGTTTTTAAAAGGAAAATTACAAAAATACTGATTTTCTTCAGATAAATCTCTCTCTCCAAAAAGACCATCAGTTCCTTTCCTTATATAAGACAGATATGGGGACCATTTTTCTACAAACTGGTTTCTAGCATGTTCTTGCTTTGCTAGATCCCTCACAACTCTGCTATGATGGGTCAACAGCTTCGCCGATGCTGTTTGCCAATTTTATTTTATTTTTAATTTTTTAAGGATGCAAGTTTCTTTGTTTTTTGGTTGGGTTTTTTTGTTTGTTTGTTTGTTTGTTTGTTTTTTGCTGCATCCTCACCTTTTGTTGTAAATTGCTTGGATTAACACAAACAGAAAAGCAGGTTGTATAAATAAATAAACTCAACTTAATCGGAGAGATCAGGGGAGAAAAAACCCAAAACATACACTCACGCACGGTCACTTATAAACAGAGGAACAGTGCCACCCTGTGGCCGCTTGCTGCATTACCAGGTGACTGTCCAATTCAGTACGAAGGGGATACCCGATGCGCAGCACGGTGTGAACCTGGCTCTACCCGTTACCCCTGACTGCCAATCATTTGGTGGTTTCCCAACTTTTATGCAGTTTCCTCCCCATTCTAAAAGGCTGAAGTGCTTCTCCTACGGCTTCGTTGCTGGCCGTAAGAACTGCACGCTACGCTAGGATATGCTGGTATTTTAAAAGTATTTTTATTTTTTATTGATTGTGTTGATGGTTTTATTTTATTGGCCTCGGGAGACCCAGGTTCTAGGCCCCGCTCGGCCATGAAGCTCACTGTGTGACTTTGGGGCAGTCTCTGATTCTCAGCCTAGCTCACCTCACAGGGTTGTTGTGAGGATAAAATGAAGAGGAGGACCATTTGAGCCACCTTGAAAGAGGTGGGGGAAGGCAGGAAGTAGTAAATGTGATATCAAAGTAAAAGAAATGCAGTGACTTTGGGCCAGCCACTGACTCCCAGCCTCACCTACCTCACAGGGTTGTTGTGTGGATAAAAATGGAGAGGAGGGGGACCATGTGAGCTGCCTTGAGCTCCTTGCAAGAGGAAAAAAGGAGGGATATAAATGTGATGGTGATGATGATGATGATGATGATGATGATATAAATGCAATATTATTGTTGTTGTTGTTAATAATAATAATAATAATAATAATATTGATGATGATGATGATGATGATGATAATAATAATGAGGAGGAGGAGGAGGAGGAGGAGGAGGAGGAGGAGGAGGAGGAGGACATGATTGAGGGATATAAATGCAATAATAACACCAATAGAAATAACAACAACAATAATAATTGCATCTATGCATATAAATTGGCATGTGCAAATGTTATGCAAATATATGTTCTCTGTTGTCCTCTCCTTTGGCGATGCATTTCCTCTTTTTGGGTGATGCATCCGGGGAGCTCACCATTCGCAACGGTGCCGAAAGGCAGCTTTCTCTTGGCCTTTTTCAAAAGTGGGCTGAAACTTGCGTCCAGGGATGGCTGCCGTTCACACACGCACTCTCTCTCTCTCTCTCTCACACACACACACATACACACACACAGCCTCGGAATGATGCTACACCTAGGTCATCGTGGGGGAAGCAAGATGGCAGCCGGGTCTGCCTCTCCGTTGGTTGGGTCCCCCCACTCCTGGCCACGCCTTCCCCCCATGATGCGAACAAGATCTCCGATGAGATGCCCGGGCATTGCATTCTGCAAAATTTAACGTGGCGGCGCCCTCCGGATCGGAGCCGCCGAGCGGCCACTGGCAGCAGAGCGGCCCATCCGCTCTTATCAGAACGGCGCCACAGCCGGAGAGCGGAGGCTGGTGGCGCCAAAGTCAGCGGGGCTGTGTATCCACTCCAGGTTTCACTCCAAACTTTTCAGGAGCTATCGTGGTGCCGAACCAGGTTTCGGGGGGTCGGGTTCAGCACCGCGGACAGCTCCTCTAAAGTTCAGTCTGAGCTCGTGAGTGGATGCCCATCCCTGCTGGCGCTGAAACCACCAGCCTCCACTGCAGCCAGACAGAGGACAGCACAATCACCAGCGGCCACGGGGTGCAACTGGTGCCACCACAGCAGGGCCGAGGACCTGGAGCCGGCACTGAAATTTGTGTCCGCCTTCTTCCTCGTGGAGTCCCATTTTAGAGCTCGGGAACATTGAGGCTCAGAGGGGGTGGGAGAGAGCTTTCCCAGGCAAAGGACTCATGCATAGGCTTGCCTAGGAGCACGGCCTCAGCTCTGACACTCCAGTAAGAAAGGCGGCCAAATACTTTGACCCTATATGCATGTTGGCTCAGCTGCTCGAAGAACTGCGTGTACCATGGCAGCCTTGGACACTGGAAACAACAACCACCACCACCCAAGACAGTCACTGCGAGGCTTACGACGGAGAACAAAATGCTGCCACCGGCACCGCGTGTCACGTTCATTTTTATTTCGCTGAAATTTACAAGGGCTCGGGGATTTATAAAAAGGACAACAGGAGACCTGACATTAAATTGCGGTTGGGAGAGACGTTCCATCAGGTATTGTGGTCCAAAGCCGTGTAGGGCTTTATAGGTTAGAACCAGCACCTTGAATTCGGCTCGGAAGCATATCGGCAGCCAGTGCAAACGGGTTCTACGCTCAACATCTGGGGCCCTCCTCCGACTGCCACCTCCAAGAGAAGGCTCGGTTGGTGGCAACAAGGAGGAGGGCCTTCTCAGTGGTAGCCCCCCAATTATGGAATAAACTCCCCACTGAGACCCGCCTGGCGCCAACCTTACTATCTTTTCGGCGCCAGGTTAAGACTTCCCTCTGTGCCAAGGCATTCAATAGTTAAGAGCTCAAAATAGCACCGGGGGTGGGGGGAATTGTCACCTGTAGGCTTAGTTTTATTAACTTTTGGATTGTTTATTTTACACTGTGTTTTTAAATTTGGTTTTTAATCTTTTTAACTATTTTGTATGTTTTTATTGTTGTTGTTTTTATGCACAAACTGTTGTGAACCGCCCAGAGAGCTTCGGCTGTGGGGCGGTATAGAAATGAAATAAATGAAATGAAATGAATGAAATTCTATGTTTCTTATTTCTTCTCTGTCCTTTAGCTACCGGTAAAGCTTGATCTGGCTGGTCAGTTTTGAGGAGCAGGGAAATTAAAACCGCAGCAAGGATGGCTTCAAAGGGAGACGGATGAGCATTGGCAGGAGAAACTTGGAGATGATGTGGGAGGACAAGAGGTAATGGAGGAAGACCACCAGAGAGACCAGCATGTCCCACGACATTTCTCTACGGGGGAAGACATTTGTTCGATTCACGTGTTAATATATTTAAGACGCAATCCTATGCATGTTTAGACAGAAAAAAGTCCTACAACTCCCAGCATGCCCCAGCCAGCCATGTTGGCTGGGGCATGCTGGGGGCTGTAGGACTTTTTTCCATGCTGGCTGGGGCATGCTGGGAGTTGTAGGCCTTTTCTCTATCTAAACATGCGAAGGAATGTGCCCCGAGTTACTGTGTTTTCCAAAACCAATCGGTGTAAAATTCTGGATTTGAATTTTAGGGTTGTACAGATTTTTGTTAAATCCATTCTGTGTGTGTTTCACAGATTGCCACGTGCCTTTCTTTCATCCCGTTGTCTGCTCATTTATGGAATCGGATTCCCGCCCCCCCCCCCCCATTTCCCAAACTTGCGCTCATGTACACTTTTTTATTTATTTATTATATTTATCAATCGCCCATCTGGCCGGCCACCCGGCCACCCTGGGCGATGTACAATTAAAATACAACAAAACAACACAATAAAATATAATAATTAAAACAATATAAAAAATTCTCATTAAAATCCTAACCCACCCCATATTCCCGCCTGAACAGCCATGTTTTTAATGCACGGCGGAAGCTCATCACGGAGGGGGCATGGCGAAGGTCACTAGGGAGGGAGTTCCATAATGTGGGGGCTGCCACAAAGAAGGCCTCTTCCTAGTCCCCACCAGCCTGGCTGCTCTGGCTGATGGGATAAGGAGAAGGCCGTCCGTGGCAGACCTTGTTGAGCGGCCTACTTGATGTTGCTGGAGGCGCTCCTTGAGATAAGCTGGGCCGGAGCCGTGTAGGGTTTTAAAGGTCAAAACCAACACCTTGAATTCGGCTCGGCAAGCAACTGGTAGCCAGTGCAACTCATTAAGCACTGGCGTGATGTGATCACGCCGGCGGCTGCCCTTAATCAGGCGAGCCGCCACGTTCTGTACCAGCTGAAGCTTCCGGACTGTCTTCAAGGGTAACCCCACGTAGAGCACATTACAGTAGTCTAGGCGACTTGCGTAAATCTGCACTTCCGGAAATGCACAAATCCCACCTAAAATGTGCAAATCCCCCCTCAAATGTGCATGTTCACGCTTTAGCCTATGGGGGCAAATGCACATTTTCAATCAGGTGTTGTTTTTTTTAAAATTTTTCGTATTTTTCTATGACTAAATCTGTGTAAAATTCTGGAAAGCAAAAACCCGGTCTGCAGAATCCATGCAATGGGGAAAGCCAGTCCACTGTGAAAGCCTTGGGTCGGATTCATAGAAATCCAACATTGTTTGAAAGCGAATTTCTTCGACATCCTTAATTTGAAATCGTTCAACAAACTGATCACGTTTGGAGAAACAACCGCATCAGTCTGCAGTCACCACGTGCTGAGTAAAAGTTCATTTTAGACCTGGGCACATCTCCGTACCCACTGCAACGTAAACAGCAGATTACGTGTAAAACAACCAATCAGAGAAGGGAGAATAACGTAGTGACGCACGACATCATGATGCCGTACTCCAGTTCCCAAGATGCACTTTGCTGATGATGCGCATGCGGAACAATTCGTATATGCGCAGTGAGACTCCGAGAGAGAATGGAGAACCTTCATCTGCTGAGATTGGTGTGAGGAAATCCATAACTTGACAAGCAAAGGACAGTTTCTGCTGGGGTAAGGCACTGTGGCGTAGTGGTTAGAGCAGGGCTCTCCAACCTGGGGTCCCCAGATGTTGCTGGCCTACAGCTCCCAGCATACCCAGCCAGCATGGCTAATGGCAAGGGATTCTGGGAGCTGTAGTCCAGCAACATCTGGGGACCCAAGGTTGGGGAGCCCTGGCTTAGAGTGTTGGGCTGGGGAACCCAGGCAGTGAGGAGAACTCAGTCAGCATCCAGTGTTAGTAAGTAAGGCAGTGTATCCACTCCAGGTCGAAGTCTGAACTTTTAAAGGACTGTCCGTGGTGCTGAACCTATTTGGGGGGGGGTGTAGGGTCCTGTTGGATTGAAAAAGCAGTCTGTGCGCTGGCCAGCTAAATGAAGCCATGGCTGTCCACACATAGCAGCAGAATACTCTCCGCACTCTGGAGGCATTCAAGGTGCGGCTGGACAGCCATCAGTCGGGGATGCTTTGACCTGGATTCCTGCATTGAGCGGGGCGTTGGACTCGATGGCCTGGTAGGCCCCTTCCAGCTCTACTTTTCTATGATTCCATGACTCTCCCCACACAGCAGTCAGCTTCATCCATTCCAGGACTCAGGAATCACACTGTGGCCAAAACAGCTCTATTCTAACTGTTTTATTAACTTATCACAAAGTATCATTACAGGTTACTTTACATTCCATATACAGAGTCCATGTGCAAAGTACAAAGCCTTGAGGGTGCATCCAGCTCAGCATATAAAGCAAGTGCAAGCATGTGCAGCTCAGAATCATGCAAGCATGATACATCTGGCCGAAGCCTGGCCACTACACGTCATTGGCCTATTTACATCACATGACATGTCTGTCCCACGCTTAGCTTTCCCAGGCCTAGCAAGGCCGCAGGCAAGGATAGCTCCGTAAACGCAGACAGCCATGTTCCGTTTTCATCCTGTCTGGGAAAGTTCCCAGATAAGCAAGATAATCAGAACATAAACATCACAAGAAGCTAGTTCTGCCTCACACACTAACAGGTCCGGCACCATGAATAGCTCCTTTAAAGTTCAGTCTAAAACCCAGGGTGGGTACACACACACACCCCACTGACCTTGCAGCCACCAGCCTCCACTAAACTCAGGAGACCCGGGTTCTAGTCCCCACTCGGCCATCAAGCTCACTGGGTGGCCTTGGGCCACTCGCTGACACTCAGCCTATCCTACCTCACAGGGTTGTCGTGAGGACAAAAATGGAGAGGAGGAGGATCACGCACACCACCTAAAGCTCCTTAGATGAAAGGCAGGATGTAAATATAACAAACAAACAAACAATAAATAAATAAATAAGTTTGCCCCTCATTCGTTGGAACGCCGAGCAAGAGGGCTCCGCTTCGGGGGCGCAGCTACGCCGCACGGTTGTGCTGCCGGTCGCAATAATAAAGAGCTGAGTTGTCATTTTTGTGGCAGCTGTTCGCTAGAGCTGGCTGAAGTTAAACTCAGGATCCACGGGGCGGCAGGAGAGAGCCGCGTTTGGAAGGCGGAGCCGAAAAAGCTACACTTTCTCAAATAGAGGTCACTGGGATGTTTTCTCTCTCGGGCGTGGTGATCTGTGTCATCTGAGCATCACCCAAAAGAACACAGGAGCACGCCGGGGGGGGGAGAAATCTGCACTTTGAAGTGTGTGAAACTCTTTTTGCGGATCTAGCCTCCTTCCTAGATTTGGGGAATGGTGAATGGCATCTGAATAACTGGTTGGTGGGTTTTTAATGTTGTTATTTATTGGAACTATTATTAGGCTGAAGCAAAGAGGGCCGAATCCCTACAGTGGAGCAAATCTCTGGACGTCTCACAAGATCCCTTGGTCTGTGGATCAAGCTGGAGGGATCCCAGATTTATAGCGGAAAAGGAACGGACGGAACAGGGCAGCTGGAGGAAGAGGTTGCCTTGCCTTGTTGTCCTCGCCTAACAATATCTGCAATGGTGTGAAAGAGAAGGCACTGAAGGGCTTTGTACGGCAGCTCGGGGCAAGGGGCAAGCCTGACCTGTCCTACTCCGCAGGGTTGGTTTTCCAAGGCAATCCCCCCCCCCGGGTGCTGAGAAAAGATGGAGGAAGCGATTTGCTTGGGTAGCTGATGGTTGCCCCGAGCACCTCAGCAGGAGGAGAATGCAGACTCCAGAGAGAGAGAGAGAGGGCACCCTCGCCCCCCAAAAACTGATCCTTAGCCCGGCGTGCCAATTTTAAAGGCAAACACACACCCCATTTTGCAAGCAGGACAGGAGGCATCTAGGCGCTTCGAGCCACCGCGGGAGCAGCTGACAAGCCGAGCAGAGGGCCCCCCCGCCACCCTCCCGTGCGCTCCGGCGGAAGCGGAAGATTGAGGCATGATATTCTTCTGATCCCTCCGGATAATCCTGGAAATTGCTTTCCTTTCACCCTCCCTTCTCTCTCTCCCTCCCTTTGCCCATCTGCAAATGTTATAAGACAAGAGGAAGGCAGACCGAGCAAAGAACAGCCTCTTTTGTCTCCGGAACAGGGCCGAGTCTCTGCCCCGAGGATGCCCACCTCCAAGCCCTTGGGGGACGAATTTTGGATCGAGGGTTCCCGGAGGGATTCGACCCTACAGGATTTCTATCTCATGGGCCCAGAACTGGGCAGGTAAGGCTGGGCTTTAAATTTCCTTCTGGCTGCTGCTATTATTATTATTATTATTATTATTATTATTATTGCAGTGTGCATGGCTCTTTACGAATTACAAGGGGGTGGTCCCTGCCCCAAAGACCTTACAGTCTAATATTTAACACAAGAGAGGAAACCTCAGAAAGGGAGGGAGACAGAGGCAGGGCTAAACGGGGGGGGGGGGTATTTCAGGTGCAGGCTTTGTGCTGAGCTGGAGCAATGGGGGGAGAGGCGGCCCGCCCCACCCACATACATTTCAGGGGGGGGGGGCTTCCCCACACATTCAGCTTTCATTTCTTTTCTTTTTTTTAAAGTAAGATGTGAGATTTCCATTTGTGGGGAGATCTAAGGAATAACTGTATTATCCAGGCAAGATTTTATGTATGTATGTACGTATTTATTTATTTATTTATTTATTATTACATTTATCAATCGCCCATCTGGCCGGTCACCCGGCCACCCTGGGCGATGTACAATTAAAATACAATAAAACACAATAAAATATAATAATTAAAACAATATTAAAAAATTCTCATTAAAAACCTAACCCACCCCATATTCCCGCCTGAACAGCCATGTTTTTAATGCACGGCGGAAGCTCATCACGGAGGGGGCATGGCGAAGGTCACTAGGGAGGGAGTTCCATAATGTGGGGGCCGCCACAGAGAAGGCCCTCTTCCTAGTCCCCACCAGCCTGGCTGCTCTGGCTGATGGGATAAGGAGAAGGCCGTCCGTGGCAGACCTTGTTGAGCGGCCTACTTGATGTTGCTGGAGGCGCTCCTTGAGATAAGCTGGGCCGGAGCCGTGTAGGGTTTTAAAGGTCAAAACCAACACCTTGAATTCGGCTCGGCAAGCAACTGGTAGCCAGTGCAACTCTTTAAGCACTGGCGTGATGTGATCACGCCGGCGGCTGCCCTTAATCAGGCGAGCCGCCGCGTTCTGTACCAGCTGAAGCTTCCGGACCGTCTTCAAGGGTAACCCCACGTAGAGCGCATTACAGTAGTCTAGGCGAGAGGAGACCAAGGCATGAACCACTGATGGGAGCAGGTGATTAGGAAGGTAGGGGCGCAGCTGCCGTATCAGATGGAGTTGATACAGCGCCGCCCGGCTCACAGCTGCCACCTGAGCCTCCATGGACAGCTGGGAGTCTAGAATGACCCCCAAGCTGCGGACCTGGTCCTTCAGGGGTAGATGTACCCCATTCAGCACCAGGTCAACATCCCCTAACCTTCCCTTGTCCCCCACCAGAAGTACCTCGGTCTTGTCGGGGTTCAGCTTCAGCATATTCCTTCCCATCCAGCCAGCCACTGACTCCAGGCACTTGGACAGGGTTTCAACGGCCAACCTCGGTGAGGACTTAAAACAGAGGTAGAGCTGCGTGTCATCCGCATACTGATGACACCGCACCCCAAACCTCCTGATGATAGCTCCCAGCGGCTTGAGGTAGATGTTGAATAACATCGGGGAGAGGATGGAACCCTGCGGCACTCCACAAGTGAGCAGCCGAGGGTCCGAAGCCTCCTCCCCAAGAACTACCCTCTGGTACCTTCCAGAGAGGAAGGACCGGAACCACTGCAATACAGTGCCTCCTAAGCCCAACCCCTCCAGACTGTCCAGGAGGATACCGTGGTCAACGGTATCAAAAGCCGCTGAGAGATCGAGGAGGACTAGAAAGGAGCATTCGCCCCTATCCAAAGCCCTCCTCATATCATCCACCAAGGCGACCAAGGCCGTCTCCGTCCCATGTCCAGACCTGAAGCCCGACTGGCACGGATCCAAATAATCGGCTTCATCCAAGTGTGCCTTCAACTGAGCACCCACCACCCGCTCGATCACCTTGCCCAGAAATGGTAAATTGGAGACTGGGCGAAAGTTGTTTAAATCCTGGGGATCCAAGGAGGGCTTCTTTAGAAGCGGTCTTATTACTGCCTCCTTGAGGGCTGATGGCATCACTCCCTCCTCGAGGGAGGCATTCACCACCGCCTTGATCCCCTCACCCAGTCTCTCCCTGCAGCTCATGATGAGCCAGGATGGGCAAGGGTCAAGCAAGCAGGTGGTCGGCCTCACAGATGAAAGCACCTTGTCCACTTCATCAGAAGGAAGAAGCCGAAACCGATCCCACAAAACCGGTCTGCCATTGGCCTCCTCCCGCTCACTCCCTGTGTCCACGACGTACGATATCCCACTCCTAATCCGATCGATTTTATCTGCGAAGTGCTTCGCTAAAGCCTCACAGGAGGCTTTTGACTGTTCCAGTGGGTCCGGAGCGACTGGACCGACCAGACTCCGGACCACTTGGAACAGCCTCCTGGGGCAGCACTCTGCAGACGCAATGGAGGCAGCATAGAAATTCTTTTTTGCTGCCTTCACCGCCACCCGGTAGGCTGAAGATGCAGCTCTAACCCGTGTTCGATCGTCTTCGGAGCGGGAATTTCGCCATCGGCGCTCTTTATATACCATTTATTTATTTATACCATTTGCATACTGCTCCGCTCCACACCTAGACAGATTCCAGAGTGGTGAACGCTAAAAAGATAAAACAGATGAAAGAATTAAAACAATCCATTAAAAGCAGGATAACATTTAAAACCGTGGCTGGTCAGCAAGGAAGGCTTCCTGGAACAAAGACTTCTGCAGCAGGCGCCGAAAACAACAGAGTGTCGGAGGCAGGGAGTTCCAGAGAAAGGGGGCCACCCCACTGAAGGCTCTTCTCCTGGTGGACTCCCCAGTTGGGCCATAGGTCCGTGTGGAACCACCAGGAGAATGTCCTCCGATGACCTCAGTGACTGGGCAGGTTGGTAAGGGAGAAGGCGCTCTCTCCGTTATCCTGGTCCCAAGTTGATTCAGGCTTTGTACACTAGTACCAGAACCTTAAACCTGGCCCGGTAGCGAATAGGTAGCCAGTGCTTTTGATCTCCTTCTGATTTTGGTACCCTACAGCTTTTGATTTTGATACCCAATTGCAGGGGTCATACAATTAAAAACAAATTGTGAATGGTTGTAAACCGCCCAGAGAGCTTTGGCTATTGGGCGGTATATAAATGAAATACATAAAAATAAAAACCAGCCATGCTACTTGGATTTCTGATCTGTGTCTTCTGCAAGGATTTCCCATTCAGGCCTCCAAATTTCTGGTGATAAACTTTGACCTCAGGTTCTCAAAGTGGCTGGAAGTGGCCACTCCAGCTGACTCAATTAACAGCCAGTAAATCATTCTCCATATCTATGATGATTATTAGGATTATTGGCTATGGGGCATACCTTGTTAAAGTATTATTGGTGTGAGTCTCTGGCGTTATCATTCGCCAAGGGAAATGCCGCCACTCAGCTCTCAGCTTTCTGGAACCTGGTGCTGGAACCTACAACTCCCAACAATCTCCAAGTGACATGGGTGCAAACACACACCGCTTTGCATGGCGCACCTCTGAGTGTGCACGCATGCCGCCATCTGCGCATGGATGCTAAAGGTGCCACATGGCGCGCAGCTTGGATTTCACACCCTGCAGAGCCTCTGAGGATGATTTCCAAACTGTCGACAGGGGATCGTGAAACGACCCACCCCTCCCACTCTTTTTTGAAGTGTACATTTAAGCCAAAGAACAAGCGATATATTGGATATCTTTTGAAATGAATGCAGGGCAAGCCTGCTGCCGGATAAATGAACATCGGCGCACAACAGGCAGAACGAAGCCTTCGGCAATGCCCAGTAGTCGTTGCGGGCGAAGCCTTGGTAGACGAATAGGTGTCGCAGGTATTGGCCTACGGAGTTACTCTACTCCCAACTCAAGGATGGAAAGCGGAATATCGGTGGTCAATATAAGAGGTTTAAAGATGTTCATAAGGCAAATCTAAAAAAATGCAATATAAACATCGAAAACTGGGAAGCTCTGGCCCATGAACGATCTAACTGGAGGTTGGCCTTTGACAAAGGCTCCATGGACTTTGAAGAAGCCCGAGTGCAAGGTGAAAGGGAGAAACGTGCTAAGCGAAAAGCACGTCAAACGAATCCTCTACAGGACCATCTTCCATCTGGCAACCTGTGTCCTCACTGTGGGAAGCTGTGTGGATCTAGAATTGGCCTCCACAGTCACTTACGGACCCATCGCTAGAGTCTACACAATCTTCTTTAGAATTTCCTCCTTTTATCCCGGAAGACAATCTTACTCGGTCACGTCCGCTCACTGACAGAATCGGAATTGGTTTCACCAGAATTTCGTTCCATTTCCACTAATTTTCGTCTGTGCGAACAGTGCTCGTCAAGGAGCAAATGGCTAAAACCCAAGTTGGGTTGCCATAATAATAAATATATATAAACCATCAAGGAGCACCTTCTGCCTGGATATTAAGATTGAGCTGGACTGCCCTCTTGACAATGATACAGGCTGTGGAACTCACTCACACTCCTGACACATGGCCAATGCTGAATCTTAACACCTCCTCTTACACATCTAACCTGTGGGACAGAGTTCGCCCCCTACATGAGAAACAGACTTTGCTTCTTTTTGTGCCACCATCTCTCTCTTCTTCTTTTTTTTGCCATCTGTTACAGGCAGCTCTGATGGTCAATCAGTGAGCCAGATGAAAAAATGGGCAAGTTGGTCCATTTCAGTTTTGCTCCATTTCCCGACTGCTGCAAGTCCACTTTGGCTTGTCTCCACTTCTGTTTCCGAATTTGGCCAAAAGAAGCTGGCACGAATATTTGTACATCTCTGTGTGTGCGCACTTTTCCTAGTATGCTCACTTTTAGCGAGTGTTTCCCCCCCCCCTAATACGGTGCATCTTTGTACCTGCATTCCACCTAACGTAAGCATTTTTTATGTGCACTTTACCTTAATATATGCATTTATGTGGGCATTTTTTTTGTTGTTGTTGCGACCTGCGTTGCAAAATTCTGAAAAGTGTGGATTTGGGGAGGCAAGTGCATTCTGCTTTGCATATAGGTTCAGGAGGGGCAATTTTACATTCATATAAAAATTCAGACCAGACAAACTTACACCTGGTACAGATAGGCATATAACTGCATTTCAGTTTTTGTATCAGATTCGGGAAACATGAATTATATTAAGGGCACAATCCTATGTCTGTTTGAACAGGAAAAAAAGTATTACAACTCCCAGCATGCCCCAGCCAGCCATGCTGGCTGGGGCATGCTGGGAGTTGTAGGACTTTTTTCTGTCTAAACATGCATAGAATTGTGTCTTAAATGTATTAAAACGTGAATCGAACAAATGTCTCCCCCGTAGTGAAATGTCGTGGGGCATGCTGGTCTCTCTGGTGGTCTTCCTCCATTATTATTTATTATTTATTTATTATTAATATTTATTTATCGCCCATCTGGCCGGCAACCGGCCACCCTGGGCGATGCACACACAATAAAATACATAAATACAATAAAATACATTAAAACAATATAAAAATTTTAAAATCTTAACCCACCCCATATTCCCACCTGAACAACCAGGTTTTTAATGAGCGACGGAAGCTCATCAGAGAGGGGCATGGCGGAGGTCACTCGGGAGAGAGTTCCACAGTACGGGGGCCGCCACAGAAAAGGCCCTCTTCCTCGTCCCCACCAGTCTAGCTGCTCTGGCTGAAGGGACAAGGAGAAGGCCATCCGTGGCAGATCTTGTTGAGCGGCCCACTTGGTGTTGCTGGAGACGCTCCTTGAGATTACCACTTGTCCTCCCACATCATCTCCAAGTTTCTCCTGCCAATGTTCATCCATCTCCCTTTGAAGCCTTCCTTGCTGCAGTTTTAATTTCCCTGCTCCTCAGAACTAACCAGCCAGATCAAGCTTTACTGGTATCTAAAGGACAGCAAAATAAGAAACATAGAATTTAACGTCAGGTCTCCCGTTGCCCTTCTTAGAAATCCCCGAGCTCTTGTAAATTTCAGCGAAATAAAAATTAACGTGACACGCAGTGCCGGTGGCAGCATTTTGTTCTCCTTTAAGGCCATCGGGTCCAACCCCGTGCTCAACGCAAGAATCCATGTGAAGGCATCATCCCTGACAGATGGCTGTCCAGCCGTATCTCGAATGCCTCCAGAGTGGGAGAGCCCACCACCTCCCTAGGTCGTTGGTTTCATTGTCGTCTTGCTCTAGCAGTCAGGAACTTGTTTCTGATGTTTAGGTGGAATCTGGCTTCCTGTAACTTGAGCCCATTATTCCGTCTCCTGCAAACTGGGATGGTCGAGAAGAGATCCTGGCCCTCCTCTTCAGGTCTAGTAGGCAGTTGGCACCGCCCTCTGAACCGTCATGACAAGTTTTGCTCCACCAGCATCATTGTCCATGCCACCGTTTTGGGTCTTGCTCCAAAACTGGTAGATCTTGGGGTCTAGCAAGAACACACTTTTCTTTTTTTTTCATGGACACCTGAGCTCTGCTACTCTGGGACTTTCCAGGCCAGGGAATGTGGGGCATGCTGGGAGTTGTAGGCCTTTTTTCCTGTCTAAACATTGCATAGGATTGTGCCTTAAGGCAGTGTTCTCCAACCTTGGGTCCCCAGATGTTTTTGGCCTACAACTCCCAGCACGCCCCAGCAGGACCGGTGCAGGGCAGTTTGGCGCCCCAGGCGAAATAATATTTAGCGCCCCCCCCTCTCGTGCCGTGGGGGGGGGGACTCCGGAGCAAAGCAGCCCTGCTCTGCAAAAAAAATACCCTGCGCCGCCGCCACTAACCTACCTTCCCCCTGCCCTGGCTGCTGCTGCTGCTGCCGCCTCCGAGGAGGAGGAGGAGGAAGTGACGCGATGGGACCCCCGCGCTCTGTTTTTTGCTGGGGAAACCAGGGCAACAGGGCTGTTTAAGCCCTGTTGCTCTGGTTCCTCCCGCCAAAACAATGCGGGCGGGGCTCCAGAAGCGACGCAACGTGATGCGGAGAAGGTAGGTGGCGGGGGGGTCGGGGTGGTGGTGACGGCGATGGCGAGCGGGAGGGCAGGGGGGAGGTGCGGCGGCGAGCGGGACGGGAGGGCGGGGGGAGGCGCGGCGGCGGCGGGAGGGCGGAGAGGCGGAGGCCTGGCGGGGGCGGTGCAGCGGCAGCGAAGAGGAGCGCAGCGTTTCTGCGCCCTCTTCAGCCGCGCGCCCTAGGCAACCGCCTAGTTTGCCTAACGGTAGCGCCGGCCCTGCGCCCCAGCCAGCTACGCCAAACTGCCCTGCACCGGTCCTGCTGGGGCGTGCTGGGAGTTGTAGGCCAAAAACATCTGGGGACCCAAGGTTGTTGGAGAACACTGCCTTAAGGCACTATCTCTGAAATAAGGGAATTATTTTCAGCAACTGGTTACCCTGTGAGAATTAGCCAGGCCTCAAGGGATGGTTAAAAGAGACACACAAGAAAGATGGGTCCAAAATGAGTCCAAAATCTATAACAGTGTAATAAAAGCAGCAACATCTTAAAAAAAAAAAAAAAAAAAAAAGTTTGAGGGAGGAGAAAGAGGGGGATGGGGGGATCTTTTGGTGTTTATGATCTTGCTCAACTGCAATTACACATATGGAGATGTTTTAAAGCACTTAGGTATTAATTCTGATCTGAGCAGCAGCCGTGACTGATCTGTTGTGGTTCTGGGTAAATCCTTAATTAGGGGCATGTTCTTCTTTCTCTCTCCTTTTTTAAAAAAACAAAAACAAAAACGGATTTCCTTTCTCTCCCTCTCTGCGACAAGCCAGCCACCTCGAGGGCCACCTGCTTACTTTGTGAGGCCCAAGAGTGGTGCTGGATACTGAAAAGGTCTGGGTCTCAGGCCCACAGGACAAATAATAATAATAATAATAATAATAATAATAATGAATAATGATGCACAGATCTGCAGAGACTAATTTACATTTGCTCTAAAGCAGTGTTCTCCAACCTTGGGTCCCCAGATGTTTTTGGCCTACAACTCCCAGCATGCCCCAGCCAGCGTAGCTGGGAGTTGTAGGCCAAAAACATCTGGGGACCCAAGGTTGGAGAACTTTGCTCTAAAGTCTGTAAAGGACCCCGTCTCCTAAGGACACCCCGACAGCAGAGAGGAGGACATTTGATATCAGAGAAAAACCTCAGGCAGAAAGATTCGGGGGGTGGGCAGCAGGAGGGGAAGCACATGTGGGCCAAAAGCCAGCTCATCCAGGGCGATCAGATGCCACAAAGGTGATCAGGGCCCCCGTGCCTTTCTTTCAGCAAGTGCCCCTGGACAGAAGGGTGGTGGGGCAGAGGGCCTCCCAGAGATTCGGGGCTCCAAGTGAAAGATGAGCCCCGTGAGAAATTGAAAGCAAAAGGGGGCGAGAGCAGACACTACGCTTGAAGGTTTATCCACCAAAGCCCTCACTAAGTATGCTTCCTCTCCTTCCATTTTTACTCTAGCCCCCCGTGTGGGCAAGGTGGTAAAGTTGCAACATTCTGCTTCCAAAGCATTCTGCTTGCTTGCTGTTCTGTTCCAAGTTTCTAGTCCTCGTGGCTATGAAGATCGGCTTGGGAAATGTGTGGGAAGCAAACGCTTGGTGCAAGTGAAGGCCGAAGACAAAAAGTAATATAAAAATTGGAAAATGCAATGTTTCGTTCCTAGTCCTCATGGCTATGAAGATTTGCTTGGAAAGTGCGCAGGAAGGAAATGCTTGGCGCAAATCAGGCTGAAGGCAAAAGTAATGTATTGGAGAAGCAATTCTAAGTTCCTAGTCCTCGTGGTTATGAAAATCAGCTCGGAAAAATGTGTGGGAAGGGAATGCTTGGTGCAACGGGCAAATCAGGCTGAAGGCAAAAAATAATATAAAAATTGGAGAAGCAATTCTAAGCTCCTAGTCCTCATGGCTATGAAGATCAACTCAGAAAGTGTGTGGGAAGGAAGTGCTTGGTGCAAATCAGGCAGGCTGAAGACAAAAGTAATATTAAAACCGGAGAAGCAAGATCGATTTGCAGAAGCAGTGGTGGGTCCAGGTTTGCTCTTCCTCCTCACCGCCACCGTTGTCTGGGAAAGAACAAGAGGCAGGAGAACACGCGTGGTTACAACGGGGAGGAGGAGGAGCGACTCCAGGGGGCTCTTGTCACCTACTAGGCGTGGGCCCTCGGCAGCTGCCCGACCGTGCCGACCCTCGGCGCCGGCGCCGCGCAGAAGTTTCGGCGGCGGCGTGAAGTAGAGAAAAGCAGGAGCTTCTTTTGAGAACTGGCTCCCCCAGAAGTGCAATTAGCCGGCTGCAAAGAGCTGGGGAGGGGGAACGAGGTGGAGGTGGAGGTGTCTAATTTTGCTTTCCCATCCACCTGCTGTTGCCGTGAATGAGGTTTGGCGGAAACGACGCCGAAAGCGGGGCTATTCTTAGCAAGGCCCAACATATGTGGCGGCGTGTGGACACTGCTGTGCCATGGAGATGCTGCTGCTATTTAAATCGTCCTATAAGGGATCTCGGTGTTTTCTAAGCTGTTGCCAGGGAGGGAGGTGCTGGAAAGAGGAGAGTCGCCAACTCTTTTCCTCCATCAGGGCTCCTGCGCTGTTAGCAACCGTGGGGGGCGGGGCTGGGAAACAGCTCCCCACAGCTTGCCGATGCAGCGACGGGGGGGGGTGATCTTCAATGACTGGATTTCTTTAGGGTTCGGGGAGCCAGCCGCCAGAATTGTGCTGAGTTTACGGGTAACGCTGCTTCTCTGTGTGCGTCCTGCCTGCACGAGCTCTACGTTTGGGAATAAGCACGCTGTGACAAGGGCACCATAACTAGGCACCACCAAGAACTTATTCTGTAAAACAAGGACAAGGAACTTCTGACGTGCCCCTCCCCCACCCTGAAGTCCTGCCCCATGAAGGCAATTTTATTTTCACATTTATATCCCACCTTTTTTCCTCCTGCAAGAACCCAAGGCGGCTTCCACGATCCTCCTCCTCTCCATTTTATCTTCACAACAACCCTGTTAGGCTGAGAGGCAGGGACTGGCCCCCAAGTCAGCCAGTGAGCTTCACGGCCAAGTGAGGACTCGAACCGGGGTGTCCTGGGTCTCAGTCCAACACTCTCACCACTACATTGGCTCCCGATCAATAAAGTTCTGGCCTAACCAGTGCTTTTTTTCTGGAGAAAAAGGTACCGGAACTCTTGGATTACATTTCCTCAGGAGTAGATGGCGATTAAATTGTAATGCAATTAATAGAAGAAAAGGTGCTGGAACTCAGTTCCGGTGAGTTCCACCAGAAAAAAAGCCCTGGGCCTAACTGCGCATGCGCCAGCTCTGGAACTGGAGAACTGGCGTTTGAGCAGAGGATAACACACGGGACAGAGAATGAGGCAATGGAAAATAAACGGAGGGGGGTGTCCTTGTTTTTTTATTTGTTTAATAAATGTGCGTCCTGGCTTTCCACCAAAAATCACGCTGAAGGAAAGATCATTTCGGCCTTAGTGGGGAGCCTTGAATGTTCTTTGCCACAAGGACGTCTCTTTTCGCTCCCTGGGGGCTCGAATTTGTTCCCCCAAGTTGGCAGGACCTGGGTCCGATGCTTCCTTTCTTACTATGCCGGTTTTGGACGCACAAACCGGCCCCGCTGTCCCGTGCGGCATGAAGTAAGGGAACCCAGATTCCCTCCTCGAGGCGTGCGCATCACGAAAGTTGCTTTCTGTGACCCCCCCAAGCCTGTGGCTCACGCCGGCTCAGCTTGTCTGAGCGTGGAAAGCTAAGCAGGGTCAGGCCTGGTTATTACTCAGATGGGAGACCCCTCCTCTGGTTTCCTGCATTGAGCAGGCGGGTTGGACTCGATGGCCTTGAAGGCCCCTTCCAACTCTATGATCTATGAAATCTATGAAATAAGAGAGATTCTCGGGTCGGCCCATGCTGATCGGGATGTAATCTCTCTGTAAACACAATTTTGCTGATTTACTTTGCAGCGATGGAGGCAAACGGGGGTGGGTGGGTGGGGTGTCCGGGTCAGAGCGGCACGGTGCCTTTTGGTCTTCCAAAGCCGCTTAAAGGTTTAAGGCTCTTTAGTGTTCCAGTTTTAATTAAAATGGTTTTTACCAAAGGCAAGCCAGAAACACACTTGGAGAGAGTGGAGGGGGAAGCAGAGTTCTGCGCGAAAGGGTGCGTTGATTCCTGCGGCTAGAATCATAGAATCATAGAAAAGTAGAGTTGGAAGGGGCCTACAAGGCCATCGAGTCCAACCCCCTGCTCAATGCAGGAATCCAGGTCAAAGCATCCCTGACAGATGTCTGTCCAGCCGCACCTTGAATGCCTCCAGACTGGGAGAGCCCACCACCTCCCTAGGTAGCTGGTTCCATTGTCTTATTGCTCTGACAGTCAGGAAATTTTTCCTGATGTTTAGGTGGAATCTGGGTTCCTGTCACTTGAGCCCATTATTCCGTGTCCTGCAAACTGGGATGAACGAGAAGAGATCTTTGCCCTCCTCTGTGTGACATCCCTTCAAATACTGGAAGAGTGCGATCCTATCTCCCCTCAGCCTCCTCTTCTGAAGGCTAAACAGGCCCAGTTCTTTCAGTCTCTCCTCATAGGGCCTTGTTTCCAGTCCCTTTATCATCCTTGTTGCCCTCCTCTGAACCCTCTCCAGTTTGTCTATGTCCTTCTTAAAGTGAGGTGCCCAGAACTGGACGCAGTACTCAAGATGAGGCCTAACCAGTGCCGAGTAAAGGGGAATTATCACTTCCCGCGATTTGGAAGCTATACTTCTATTAATACAGCCCAAAATTGCATTTGCCTTCTTTGCAGCCACATCGCATTGCTGGCTCATATTCAGTTTGTGATCTACCACAATTCCAAGATCCTTCTCACTTGTAGTATTGTTGAGCCAAGTGTCCCCCATTCTGTAACTCTGCATTTGGTTTCCTCTCCCTAGGTGCAGCACTTGGCATTTATCCCTATTAAATTTCATTCTGTTGTTTTCAGCCCAGCGCTCCAGCCTATCGAGGTCACTTTGAATTTTGTTTCTGTCTTCCAGAGTATTAGCTGTTCCACCCAACTTTGTGTCATCTGCAAATTTGATAAGCATTCCCTGTACCTCCTGATCCAAGTCATTAATAAAAATGTTGAAGAGCACCGGGCCCAGGACCGAGCCCTGTGGTACCCCGCTCGTTACCTCTCCCCAGTTTGAGAAGGAACCATTGATAAGCACTCTTTGAGTCCGATTCTGTAGCCAATTGTGGATCCACCTGATAGTTGTTCCATCTAGCCCACTCTTAGCTAGCTTACTAATCAGGATATCATGATAGCCGAGGTCCGTCACAGATGGCCTATGCCAGGGGTGGGCAGACTTCATGCTTGCCGGCTGGAGAAACCCGCAACCTGTTCAAACGAGTTCAGCTTTCTATAATGAATCCGACCTGAGGATTTTGCGCAGCGGGCCAGCCTTTTCCCATCATGTCACACGGACCCACAAACTGGCGGACCGCTTTCTCACTCCTGGGGGAGATCTGCGCTACTTTAGCACTAATGATGCACACTTGAGCACTAACCCATTTGCATGTGCGCTACTGCACATTAGTGCCAGTAGAACTGAATTCTGGTTAAAAAATAAATAAAATCCAGTTCCATCAATGAGAGGACCACGGAATGAAAGACACACACACCTGCCGATCTGTGAAACAGATGTAACGGATTTAACAAAACTTGTAGATCTCTACTTGCAAGATCTAATTTGGTGGTTTTGTTTGTTTGTTTTACAAGAACTCCAAGATCCACCAACTGGAAACTGGAGCCTGGTGCAAAAGACATAGACTTAGAATTGAATAAATATCATGGGTATTTGTTTTCGAGTACCAGAACTGAATAATACAGCTCACAGTTTTCTGCCCAAAAATCCACTCCTGTTTACCTTGTTGTGGTGGTTTTCCATTTCACCAGAAGAGGGTGGGGGTCAATTTGCTGCTGTTGTTAAATAATCGGGAGTCAGGAATCCTTGCAGATCTACTGCAAATCACCCAGAGATCTACCAATAGATCCAGATCTACCTTCTGCCCAGCCCTGGTCTACGCCTGCATGTTTGCAACAGCCAAACATAAAGCATGGCTTCTGTCTCATTATGCATGCATGATCACATGCACACTTTGCTTTATTAGGGAGGCTGAGGAATTTAATCTTTGCAAATTCTGATCCAAATTCAACCAGTCCACACCCTTCCAGGCCGACGTGGTTGTTCGCTAGCTTTTGTGCTTCCTGTGCATTCTGACGCAGTTCTTGGCTCAAAAAAGTGTCCAAAAATATTTAGAATGGGATTTTTTTTTGAGACACAGTGCATTTAGAAATGTGATTCTTGAGAGAAAATGTGCTCACTTTGAGAGAAACTACCTTTATAAAGATGTATTTAAATACTACATATCAAAATGTGGGTGCTCATTTTACTTAATGCTCATGCACCATGCGTTATGTGAAATGGCAGGCAGGGCGCTCCTTCGTGCCTTAACGATCATGTGCATGCAAATTGCAATACATGAAATGATAGGCAAGGGCACTGTATGCTGCCTTAGTGTTCATGCACCATGTGCTACGTGGAATGGCAGGAAAGGCACACACCCTGGTGCCTTAACGATCATGTGCATGCATTACGTGAAATTATAATTAAGGGCACTGCGCAGTGCCTTAGCGTTCATGCGCATGTATTCTTCTGCACATGCACTAGAGATCAGAGTATTATTACGTTCGTATTTATACGTAATGCATTTCTATGGCGCCATCTATAAACAGAGCACTTTACAAAGAACAGGTTTGACAGTGTTCCCTGCCCCAAGGCCCTTACAGCCTAAAGTGAGACACAAGGCACACCACAAGAGGAAGGAGAGGGAAATGGAGGCAGGGGAAGAAAATGGCAATTATTTCAGTTACATGTGCTTTGGCTTAGTTACCAGGAGGGTATTGGCACTAGGAGGTTGCTGCAATGGATGTCCCGAAAAGGTGAAGAGGACGGAAGGGCGGAGTCAACAGATAGGTCAATGCTCATGCAATCAGTGATTGTTTGATCGATCAGTGATTGTCTGATTGATTAATGATTAGCGATTGCCTGACTGATTGGTCATTGCCTGATTGATTAGTGACTGCTTGATTGATTGGGATTACCTGATTAGTGACTGCCTTATTGCTCGATTGATTAGTGATTGCCTGGTTGATTAGTGATTGTTGCCTGGTTATTATTTTTAATAAATAGCAACAAGAGGGGCAGGAAGTGGATAAAAATTGGGCGGAGAGGGGGTTTACCTCTTTCTCCCTGACACCTTTCTGAATGGGACTGAGACACATGTACACGCAGCCCTCCGTTGCGCCAGTTACCAATTATGTGATTCTCATCCTTTCTGTTTTGGCCCCTGTGAAGGATTGAGGCCTACACAGGCTTGAGTTAGGTTGAAGCCTGTAGGCCCAAACATCTCCTGATGGGAGGGGGCATTTGTGAGTTTCATTTTCCCCTCATGGAGTTAAAGTTTCTTTCCCCCCCTTAATTGAGAGAAGTCTCCTTTTCCCCCCCAATAGAGTTAAGTTTCGTTTCCCCAGTTTGAGGTCACCTGATTGTAGCCTCCTAAAGTTGTGAGAGTGTATATAAAGGGGAGGCAGAAGCAGCAGAGAGAGAGGAGCCGTAGGCACTGACGCAGAGAAACTGCAGGCACCAAGAAGCAGAGACTGACAGAGAAGCAGAGACTGAATATCACTGAAAAATGCAGAGCAGCCAGGGCTAGGCTGGGAAGGAACCTCTATTAAGGTTACAGGTGAAGGAGTAGCTAGGTTAGAGAGAACTGTGTTATTATTTCTTTTATTTCTATTATACCTACGTTTTGAAAGTATACAGCTCTATTTGTGTAATTACCTTAAGTTATTGTCAATCTACTATACCAAAATTTACTAAAGTAAACAGTTATTGTTAACATCAAGTTGTTTGGAGTGTCTTTTGCACCACGCCTAAAGCCCAATCCCACGTTACTGGGAAGAGAAGGTAAAAGGCAGAGAATTGGTATCCTGATACAGGAGGGGCTCTTAAAGAGGCAAAAATATCTTTAAGGAGCTGATCAAGGTGTCCTGGTACAGGTGGAATCTTGACAGCCCCACGATTTAACTCCTAGAGACCTGTGGTTCAAGCCTTCCCCCCAGTGTGACAACACTATCAACTCTCACTAACACAATTTGAATAAGGCAGCTCTCCACAAACGGCAAACACAGGGGCAAAAGATGAACTGGGACAGTGGAGACGTATGCTTTCATTGCTCTCTATGAATCTAGGGTTTTTTTTGTTCCTGATAATTATTGATTGACTGGTTTTTAAAATAGTGAAATAGTGCTATTTTGGTCTCAATCTCGGGCAAGTGTATGAGATAATCTCTTATCATTCATCTTTGTTTAGGGGTGCCACGTCAGTGGTGTTCAGCTGCGAAGAGAAGGGGACTCAGGTCCAGTATGCAGCCAAAATATTGAAGAAGACGGTGAGTGTAAATCCCATTTCTGCCTTTGAAAAGAGAGAGGGAGGGAGGGAGAGAGAGAGAGAGAGATTAGATAAGTGCCCTGTCTGCTCTTACACTGAATATGAGCCAGCCGTGTGATGTGGCTACAAACAAGGCAAATGCAGTTTTAGGTTGCACCAGTAGAAGTATGGTTTCTAAATCACGGGAAGTGATAGTTCCACTCTGCTCTGGTCAGACCTCACTTGGAATACTGTGTCCAATTCTGGACACCACACTTTTAAAAAGTCAAATAAATTGAAATGAGTCCAGGGAAGGGCAACAAAGATGATCAGGGGACTAGAAACCAAGTTCTACGAGAAAAGATGGAAGGAACTGGGATCTACCCCCTAGAGTACAATGCGGTGCAGTGGTTAGCGTGTTGAATTAAGACTGGGAAGACCCAGGTTCAAATCCTCACTCAGCCATTTATTTAGCTAGCTAGTGAGTTAGTTATCAGACTCATATCTAGGGATGCCTGAATTTTCTGAAATCCATCCCATATGTGTTTTGCGGATTGTCCGGTGTCATTCGTTCCAGTTCGTCCGCTCACAGACAGGTTTGTTTTGTTTATTTGTTTGTTTGTTTGTTTTTCTTATGTGCGGAAAAATATGCAAAAAAATTATGTTAGAGAGGGTTCGCCACAATTTACATATTTTATGTGAGTACGTAACATTTCCCGTATGGTCCTTCCCGTTCCATTCGACTTTTCCCCACATATGTTTTCCAGAATGAGATATATCTTGGCATAAACTTGGCATATTTTCTAACGAATGAATTGGCGTAAATTTCGGGAAAGTAAAAAAATATACATAAATGATCTGAATGTCCATGAACTCTGCACGTGGCCCAGAGAGGCCAGTCTGCAGCATAATCCGCAGGTCAGATTCATAGAAATCAAAACTAATTTTAGTCTGTGTCTGATTTCTTCAGCATCCCTACTTGTACTCCACCTTTCTACCAAAAATGGCCCTCAAGCCATGAAGTCACTCTCTCAGCATAACCTACTTTGCAGGGTTGTTGTGAGGATAAAATGGGAAGGGTGGAACATGTACACCACCTAAGGGCAAGCAGTTCTTCCCCATCACCTGTTACCGAATCTTTCTTTAACTGGTGATGTTGGAGATTGAACCTGGGTCCTCCTTCTGCATGAGAAGCAGGGGCTCTAACCACTGGGCCTTCTTCCCACCCACATACTGATGAGAAACAGCACCATTTGAGTTGGCAAGAATGACCTAAAATCATGGATCCTTTTCTTTCCATTTTCAGATTGACAAGAAAATCGTCAGAACCGAAATCGGTGTTTTGCTGAGGCTCTCGCATCCAAATATTGTGAGTAAGGACAACCCATGTCGTATTTCATAGATTTCATAGATCATAGAGTTGGAAGGAGCCTACAAGGCCATCGAGTCCAACCCCCTGCTCAATGCAGGAAACTAGAGGAGGGGTCTCCCATCCAAGTCATAACCAGGCCTGACCCTGCTTAGCTTTCCACGCTCAGACAAGCTGAGCCAGCGTGAGCCACAAGCCTAGCTGATCTAAGATTAGAATCATAGAAAAGTAGAGTTGGAAGGAGCCTACAAGGCCATGGAGTCCAATCCCCTGCTCAATGCAGGAAACTCGAGGAGGGGTCTCCCATCCAAGTCATAACCAGGCTTGACCCTGCTTAGCTTTCCACGCTCAGACAAGCTGAGCCAGCGTGAGCAGGCGAAATCCGGCTGGTAATCAAATTTGACTTGGTGGCCTGAGGTCTAGTGCTGTTGACACCAGGGATGGTGGGGGGCAGTTTTGCCCCACCACCGCCATCGTGCCCTGGCCTGTTGGGAAGGGGGAAGCTTTGGGAAGGGACCAAACCGTCAGTGGTAAGAAGAAAGGGATGGGGCCATCTGGGAAACCCCAGAGCCAGAATGAGGGGGCTAGGTTTGGCCCCTGGGCTGGAGCTCACTGACCCCTTCTCTTCTCTGGAATTCTGACCCCTGTGTGTTTTGGACCTCAGACCTGCTTCTGGTCCGCGGGGGGCGATCCTCAGCTCCCGGAACCCAACTGCCTGGAGGCTGAGGCGTGCGAAGGGGTGACCACCAGTGAGACAAAACACACTTCAAAGCCTGCCCCACAGTCAATACCTGTTGGGGGCCTAGGTTTGTGTGAGGAATCTGATATGGTGGGGGGGGATTTTCACGATTCAGCCCCCCAGATTCCAGTTTCTTAGTCTAGCACTGCACTGGTGCCGACTCGCTGTTGTGCAAGTCGAGCCAGCACACGGACATCCATCTCTAAGACGAGCTGTGGTTGTAGCATTTTAAAAAATGCTAAGGAAATTTGTGTAGATTTTGCATAAATAGCATGATTTGCACCATTTGCGCAAACTGGAAGCTGGAAACTATGTAGTTCCAGTGCGATTTGAGCTAATTTGTGCTAGGATGCAGTTTTTTGCTTCCCATTTGTACAAATAGCGTCAGTCACGCGATTCACGCCATTTGCGTGAACTAGAAGCCAAAAACTGCATTCTAGCACGATTTGCGCAAATTTCCTTAGCGTTTTTTTTTTTTTTAATGCGCAAACTGTGACCTGTCTTAGAGACAGAAGTCTGCAGGAAAAACAGACAACAACTCAGCCCACTGCCGATCATCCAATTGGAAGCAGGCAGGAAGTCCATTGAGATGAAACGAGCCGGATCTCTTCCCAATGTCAGCACATCTCTAGCTGGAGCACAGTTCCCGACGGAGCTTTCTTGACATTTGACGTGTCATTGGACAGATGATGGTCTTTGATTTGCGCTTTTCGGCATCTGTTGTTCCCCTCGATCGCTAGGCAATGTAGACACAAAAAGGCCCTCTCTTAGGTCAGCGCTGCAGCCCACTTGATCTTGTACCCTCTCCCTGGAGCCGTCAACATCTGCTGAGCTTTGCAGCTGCAGGATAATTTTCTAGGCAGCTCGATTTCTAATCCCTAATAGGTTGCCTTTAAGCTGAGTGGCGTGACGGCGTGAATAACTTCCCCATGCATTTGGGTTTACACGGCGCATTATAGAGGTCTGCAGAGTGGCGAGATTGTATCCTTCTAGGAATTGGATGTCACTCTGCAAAGGAGCAGTACCTTTAAAAAAAAAACCCAAAAAACCCAAACAGACATTATAGTCTAAGTTCTGTGGCAGGGGGCAGGAAAGGTGGTTAAGGCTGGAGCTTCTGAAGTAGAGCAGTGTTCTCTGGCCCAGGTGGTGGGATTGGCGACATGGGGGCTCAAGCCTCTGGCGGGCTGCGGGTGCCAGGCACAAGTTTGAGTTCTGGCAAGGGAAGCAAAGAGCAAAGGAAGTCCATATTCAGGGTGTGGTAGGGTCCGGTCAAGCAAAGCAGAGGTCAGGTTCTGATAAGACAACATCCAGGTAATGCAGAGATGACCTCGGGCTTGGAGAACCATAGGAATCCTGAGTGCCTAGGCCAGTGTTCTCCAACCTTGGGTCCCCAGATGTTTTTGGCCTACAACTCCCAGCATGCCCCAGCCAGCACGGCCAATGCTAAGGAATCCTGGGGGGTGCAGTCCAAAACATCTGGAGAGCACTAGCTTGAGAAGGCTGTATCAAACCACAGTTTAGGACAAGTGGACAGGTTCGGAAGCATTTGCTTCCGATTTCCTTTAGCCACCGTTTAGCACAGGGATGGGCGACTTCCAAAGGCCTAGGGGGCCATTTTTGCCCCTCCTCACAGACCCCCACCGCATGCCACATTCTGTGGGGTGCCCCCCAAAGGGAAAAGGTTCCCAAATCACCAGTTTGCCACCAAAATTTGGCATCAAACTGCTCCATTGTACTACAGAGCGCTACGGTGGCTAAATTTAGCCCGTTTGCAAGCTAAATGTAACCCGTGTGGCTCTCCATAGCAGCTATGGAGCACGGAAAGGGCCAAATTTAGATTGCAAAGAAGCTAAATTTGGCTGTATGGGTGCTCCGTAGTCACTCCCTATGGACATGTCATCTGAGCTGTAAACTATGGTTAGTCATAACTGTTCTTTGTTTCAAAAGTCAGCTTAATCGTAGCCAATGGTTTGAAGTTAACTTGTTTCAAGCAGAAGTTAAGTTTGGGGTTCAGATGACACAGCAAGCAGCAAGTGACACTTTTCTTACAGGTTTGTTTTTTTTTTTAGTGTATTTTTATTTGTTTCGCAAATGATGATTAAAGGTTTGATTGAGTTATTTTTTTTCTGTGAAACTGATTATGGGATTTCTGTATTTGTGTGTGTAAGTCACTTTGAGACAGCTTTTTGTGGTGGGAAGCAACACATACATTTTTAATAATAATAATAATTAATAATAATAATTTATCACATTTATAGCCCACCATTTTTCCTGCAAGGAACCCGAGGTGGCTTACATAATCCTCCTCTCCATTTGATCCTCACAACAACCCTGTGAGGTAGGTCAGGCTGAGAGTCAGTGACTGGCCCAAAGTCACCCAGTGAGATTCATGGCTGAGTGGGGACTCGAACCCAAATCTCCCGAGTCCCGGTCTGACACTCTAACCACTAGGCCACACTGGCTCTCTATTTTATTTATTTATTTATTACATTTATACCCCGCCTTTTTTCCTGCAAGGAACCCAAGGCAGCTTACACAGTCCTCCTCCTCATCTCCATTTGATCCTCACAACAACCCTGTGAGGTAGGTCAGGCTGAGAGTCAGTGACTGGCCCAAAGTCACCCAGTGAGCTTCATGGCCGAGCGGGGACTAGAACCCGGATCTCCTGAGTCCCAGTCCAATGCTCTAACCACTATACCACACTGCCTCTTGAATCATCATCATCATCATCATCATCATCATCATCATCATCATCATCATCATATTAAATATTCCCTCTTGGATTGAAAGAGTGTAGGGCTGGCCCTGTTTTGTGGGTTTTGCCTAAACATTAGGAGAGACTTCTGAACAGGGAGCGAGCAATGTTTGACACTGGGATGGAGGCTGCCTCAGCAGGAGGTGGCAGGCTCTCCTTGGCTGGAGGTGTTTCAGCAGAGGCTAGACGGCCGTCTATCAGGGATGCCGTAGCAGCACCCTGCAGTGCGGAGCATGCCTTGAGCAAGGGGTTGGTCTAGATGTCCTCTGAGGTCCCTCCCATCTCTGTGTTTCCATGATTCTAATTTTCACCTGCAGTGATGTGCCTCAGCTGCGTCTCGGTGGCACAATCATCCGATTTAAGAGCTCATCAGCTTTCAGGTTTCTCTTCACCACAGTGCTGGGAGAGAGAGCCATTTTATTAAAAGAAGCCCTTATAGAAAGATATGAGGGAGGCAGAGCTCTTTTCGGGAAAGTGTTTCTCTCACCGCAGAGGTGTAACAGAAGGAGGGGGCGGGAGAGACACAGAAACCTTCTATTCCAAGCTGTTACTGACCCCATTTCTTGCACTAACAACCAACAGTTTCAAGGTTTTAAAGTAAAATAAAATCAGATTTCGCCCCCCCCCCTATGCAAGCTTCTTTGTTGGCTCTAAAATTCCATAAAAAAGAAGAAGAAAAGGAGAATAATTTCATGTCATTATTTACCCTCGCGACTTCTATCCCTGCCCTCCCCTGCCAGCGCTGGGCTGATAGGGAGCGATAATAGGATTGTAAACTTTTGAAGTTAATAAGAAAAAGATCGTGGTGCCGCCACGTCTTAGAAGAAAGCGATAAGCCCCCTCGCGGTGTCGCTTTACACTGCGGGGTCTCACAGCTCGTCACCCGGGCTGCAGGAGTCGTGATTAAAGTGGCATGAAATCCACGGTGTCACTAAAATCTTAAGGAACTGTGTGACATTTTCTGTTAAAAAATAAAATAAAAATAAAAATCATTGCATCTCCAAATAGTTCCCCTTCCCACTCTGAAAAAGTCATTTAATTCCAGATATGTTGCATTGCTTAGAGCCGGTGTGGCGTAGTGGTGGTGAGAGTGCTGGACTGGGACTTGGGAGATCCGGGTTCTAGTCCCCGCTCGGCCATGAAACTCACTGGGTGACTTTGGGCCAGTCACTGACTCTCAGCCTCACCTACCTCACAGGGTTGTTGTGAGGATAAAATGGAGAGGAGGAAGAGGATTATGTAAGCTGCCTTGGGTTATGTAAGCTGCATGAGCAAGGGCTCCTCAAGAGCAGGGGCAAAAAGACAGGGGCAGCCAAAGGGCAAGGGAAGTGCGGAGGCAATCTGTGCCTCCATGCTCCTCCCATAATCCTCTGAGTTTCGAGATTTACGGGCAGCCACATTGGATGACGCTGCCCGTTGCTGTATTTGTTCTTTGGTATCAAAACTCTGATTGGCCTGTGGCTGTGATAAAAATTCATTCATTCATTCAAGCAGTCAGAAGTAAGCGCCACTGAGTTCAATAGTGCTTACTCCCAGGTGACCCTGCATAGGATTGCAGTCGTGGTGATCTAAACAAATTGGGCATTGTATTATGCGCTCTTCCTCTTTGCTCTGTGTGTCTATACACACAATGTCACAATGACCTCTTGCACGTTGGCGTTGACAACTGCAGCACTGCGCACGTGCGCAGCATGAAACAAACACTGGAAATCTCCGGCTCTCTGTGTTCTTTTCATTTCCTCATTTGTGGATGAGTTTGTCCCAAAGTTATACATTCTTCCCTTCCTTCCCCCCCCCCTCTTTTTTTTTAAAGATCAAACTCAAAGAGATCTTCGAAACCCCCACAGAGATTGCCCTCATCCTGGAGCTGGTGACAGGTGGTGAGCTATTCGACAGGTAACCAGCGAGAGGTCCTTGCTTAATTGGCAGATCCTTAATAAAAGGTGACAAATGGAGCAAAGGAGTGAAGGTGCGGGAGAGGAAAGCAATTTGTGTAAGAGCTGCTGGAAGGAAAAGGGTGTGTCTTGGGATGTTTTTATGGCGGTCATTCTCAGACATCACTGCCAAACGCTGCCTCTTCAAGTTCCTGAAGATACATTCCCACGAAAAAAACAAAACAAAAAACAGAAAGGAGACAAGGGAGTGTATTCCTCAGAAGCAATGCCCGGTCACGTCCAACAACCCCGGCCTCTGATTCCTTTTTGTGTTCCTTCTTCTTGTCATTTTCTTCCTCTCCCTTCCTTCCTCTTATTCCTTCTTTGTTGTTGTTGTTGTTGTTGTTGTTGTTTGGCTTTATGATTGCAAACATTTGCCAGCTGGGCAGCATACAGAGCCTCCGTGCACCGCAGCAGTCTACCTCAAAGAAATGCTAGACTAAAGGTGCGTGCAATCCTATGCGTGTTTCGACAGGGAAAAAGTCCTACAGGAGCGGTAGGACTTTTTTCCCCTGTCTAAACACGCATAGGATTGGGCCCGGGTAGCGCAGTCCAATGAGGCTGCCCGTAAATAATAACCCTCCAAACTCGGAAGATCATAACGGGCATGGCAGGAGGGAGCGCAGAGGCGAAGGTCGCCTTCGCTCTCCTCTCGCCCATGCAAAACATGTCTGAGATTTTTGGCCGTCTAGGTGAGGCGCCTCGGAGCGCAAGGAGCGTGTATCCTGGTGGCGCCAGTCTCCTCCCCTTCCCCACCCCCAAAAGAGCATCTCCGAGGTCACTCTTTCCATACCCGCTGCGAGTGCAAGGGAGGGCGCTCCAAGTTCGGAGCACTTGCAGAGGTCAGAGAGGGAACTCCGAATTATCCTATATGACCGTCTAGACGGAG
This sequence comes from Shinisaurus crocodilurus, assembly GCA_021292165.1. Taxonomy (NCBI): domain Eukaryota; kingdom Metazoa; phylum Chordata; class Lepidosauria; order Squamata; family Shinisauridae; genus Shinisaurus; species Shinisaurus crocodilurus. Next base: position 91,224,711 of record CM037882.1, on the reverse strand, counting down.
CAGTGTTCTCCAACCTTGGGTCCCCAGAGGCTTTTGGCCTACAACTCCCAGCATGCCCCAGCCAGCTATGCTGGCTGGGGCATGCTGGGAGTTGTAGGCCAAAAGCCTCTGGGGACCCAAGGTTGGAGAACACTGCTCTAGAATCTGCCTAGGGGCCATAGGATTGCACCCTAAATGGACCTATAGCTTGATGATCCAGTAGGGTTCCTCTCATGTTCTTATAAGTAAAATTCCCAAGAGGACGGCTTTTTACCCATTTCTTTCTTTGCCATCCTTGTATTTATTTATTTATTTATTTGAGGGGGATTTAGGACTGCCCCACTCCTTGACAGCTTAGGAAAGAAAATCAAATTTGCCATCAATTAAAAACAAATGATAACGACAACCATTCTAAATGAAGCCGCGGTGTATGGAGGCACTAGATTCCTGTCACAAAAACAAGGGTCTGTGGATTTCCTGGAGGCCTCGGCACACAGGTGCGGTCTACCCCTGGTTATTAAACACTGGAGACAAGGAATAGGAGAGGTAGGGACGGATGGATCATTTTCAGTTTCTCTCTATTTCTCTCTTTTTTTTTTTTCCGTCCTCAATTCAGTTCATCCCAAACGTTGAGAGGTTTGTAGATTTGTAGGTAGGCTGGTATTTGAGGAGGGGGAGACGGTGGCAGTCCTCGAATTTCCATGCTATCCTTTTTTTCTGCAGGATCGTCGAGAGGGGTTTCTACAGCGAGCGGGATGCGGCACACGTGGTGAAACAGATCCTGGACGCCGTCTCTGTAAGTTGCGCCTTTCCCGTTCAGTTTTTGCGTTTCTGTCTCTGAGGCCTCGTCCTTTGGCCCGCGTCCATTCGGGGTGGTGGTGGTGGTGGTTATGCATTTATTTATTTATTTATTTATTTATTACATTTCTATACCACCGAATAGCCGAAGCACTCTGTGTGGTTCATGAAACAAAACTTAAACCCAGAAAATACGATCATTTCCATCCCGCCTTTTCACCAAAAACAAAATCCAGATTAAAAGCAAAAAAAAAAAACAAAACCCAACAACAATAATAATTAAAACACAGCATAAAAAAACCACAAATGAATTAAAAACACAACAATAAAATAGCTGGCACCCATTCAATTTAAAACACACACACACCACTCTTCAGCAATAGACCAACTAAACGCCAAAGGTCTGCTTGAATAAAAATGTATTTGCCTGCCCACAAAAGGGAACAGAGAGGGAACTTCCCTAGCCTCCCTCAGCAGGAAGTTCCAGAGCCTGGGAGCAGCCACCAAAAAGGCCCTGTCTCGTGTCCCTACCAGACGTGCTTCCAGTGGCAGTGAGGCTGATAGAAGGGCCTCCCCTGAAGATCTGAAAACCTGGGTAGGCTTTTATGGGAGAAGGCGGTCTTTCGGGGTTGGGGGTTCCTCTCACGGGATCCCAACTTCTAAAGATGCAGAAAGCAACCCCTCTCAAGTTCCATTTCTGCAACTGGGATGAATTATGCAAATTCCTGCGGACACATTTAATTGTTTGACATTATGCCGGTCCTTGGCGTACACGGGAGAACGGCCGTCGTCTCCTGCCTTCCCAGTGCATGTGGCTTTGTGTTCTCTCTTCTTTCTTTCTTTTTTTTTTTATCAACTGTCACTATCTTTTAAAGCTCCCTATCTCCGATCTCTAAAATCGGCAACCTGTGAAATTAAGATTGGCATCAGCAGCTCCCTAGGCCGGTAACGCAATTTGCAAGGCATCTGTTGTTTGTCTGCGCCAGAGGAGCGAGCGAAAGCGGCTGACTTGGAACTCTGCGCTGTGCCAGGAAGAAGGGCGAGGGGAGAAGCTGGGGGGGGGGGGGGTTTGCAGAGGGGCAAGGTGAGCGGGTTCTGCGGGGGGTTAATAGTTGGCGCCTCCCCTTGCTCCTGAGAGCAAAGCGCTGCAAGTGGGATCAATCAGCTCCATGCTGCCTCCAGCGCCGGCGATCAGCTGACCGGCGGGAGAGAGATCAGCAGGGATGTTGAAGAGTCCTTGGTTTTGAGTCACGAGTCGAGTCACGACTCCGAGTCCTTGGTCCAAAATGGTGACTCACGAGTTCCGAGTCACTCCCAAAGCTGACTCCACGAGTCCCTATTAAAATCAGTGGGGGGGTTTCCCAACAAAATAAGGCTACTTCAGATGTGTGGCTTAAATAAATTCTAGGCACAAGTGTGCCTTTTTATTTCAAAACTCTGCCACTGATTTTGGCAAGAACAGACCAGGCAGACAAACCCAAAATAACCAGGCAGGCAGAGGAGGCAGGGAACCCAAAAGCAGGCAGGCAGAGGCCTTTGTCTTGGACAATTCAAACTGTGGAACTGGTCAAGAAGAAACCAGGCAGGCAGAGGAGGCTGGGAACCCCAAACAGGCAGGCAGAGGCAGCCAAACCCAAAATGTCTGAAAGGTTGCATTTTAGGGAAATGATTTTTAAAAATAAACTTGCTGTACTTCCTAAAATCTATCCATGTTGCATTTGAGGAACACAATTTTGGAACACGAGTCCTTGGTCTCGAGTCCCGAGTCGAGTCTCGAGTCCCGTTAAAAATATTGGGACTCGAGTCTGACTCGAGTCACAGGGGGGACTCAGTCCGACTCACGAGTCGAGTCCTGGAGTCCGAGTCCCCATCCCTGGAGATCAGCTGACGCTGCAGGGTGTATAAAACCTGTGCACACACGTTCAGGAAGGAGGGAAGGAATGGAAGGAAGGAAGACGAATGGGAGAAAGGGAAGAAGGAAGAGAAGAAGCAATGGAGGGAAGGAAGAAAAGGAAAAAGGGAAGAAGGAAGGCAGGATGAAGCCGAGGAAGAAGGAAAGATGGATGCAGAGAAGGGAGCGAGTGAAAGACTGCACCAAAACTGCATGCTATGTTTAATGTGTTGTGTGCTGCAACGTCCCTTGTTTTTCTTTAATTAACTGCAGCCGCAAGAGGGAGGATCATTATCAGGTTCACAGCATGCAGGGGGGGGGAGGTTTATCCCTGCTCCCCCCAGCGACGAGCCCACTGGGAATCAGCCCTCCACAGGCAGCTACGATGAGGCTTAGTAAAGTAAATTTTTAAAAACCGATCCCATTGGCACCAGAGAAAGAGGTGCCGGGGGGGTGGGGGAGAGATGACCTAGATCAAAGATGCCAAATCTCAGGCCTGGGGGAATTCTCTGATGGCCACACCCCTTTCCCATGGCTCCACCTATTTTCCCCCAACTACTGATTTTTAGTTGGCCTCCCGGCTTTTTTGCAGGTTCCCCCCCCCCATTCCAAGAGGTTGGAATGCCTCTCCAAAGGCTTAGCTGCTGGCAGTATAGGAGCTTTAAGGCAAAATAGGCTGACATTTTGGGCCCGCCCCTTTGCCTTTGGCCCCGCCCACCCCCCCAGAATGCGGCCCTCGAGAGCTCCTCCGAATTTGAATCTGGCCCTCGGGCTGAAAAGAGGTTCAACGCCCCTGTTACACAGACAGACATGATTTCCAAACTGGCATGCGGGCATGCAAGTTCTCATGTGCAAATTCTGTGCAACGTGGTGTACTCCTCTCTGGCGGTGCGCAAACGGCCGCCCCCCCACGCCCAAATTTGCGCCCCATTGCAAAGACAAATTTAGGAAGCCCCGCCTTGTGTTCTTGATGTGCCGCTCTGCCCTAGGTATGCTCCTTACGAGACGCTCCAGGATGCTTTGCAATGCGCAGGGTTTTCCGTGATAGATTCGCAGGAAGGGAACATGAAAGGGAATTGCCCCGGGAGCAGACAGGTTGATGCAGCAGAGTGGGGAGAATTGCCCCGGGAGATAGGAAGCTTAAAAACCAGGATGGAGATGAAAGAAATTGTAGCAGCGTGGGGGGGGAGGGGAGCTGTTTCCTGCGATCTAAATTCAGTGGAGGCGGGTGACCCCAATGTCAGTGGGGCGGTGCATCCACTCTGGGTTGTAGTCCAAACTTTGAAGGAGCTGCCCATGGTGCTCAACCTATTGGGGGGGGCAGGGGATAAGATTCAGGACCATGGATAGCTTCTTCAAGGTTCAGACTGAAACCCGGGGTGGATACACTACCCCACCAACATTGGCGCCGCTGTGCGAATTACATCAGGACATAAAAGAGAGAGAGAGAGAGAGAGAGAGGTTTAAAAGAAATACTAAAATAAATATAAAAGCACCAACACAGGGAGAATATTAGGTAGGTCACTGTTTCTGTGTATGAAAGGTCAACGGAAGATGGTTTCCAAGGCAACTAAGGGCGTGTGTGTGTGTGTGTGTGTGTGTGTGTGTGTGTGTGTGTGTGTGTGTGTGTGTGTAAATGATGGGAGAAGCTCATAAAGGAAAGCAACGCATCTCTTGCTCCGCAGAGCGTGGGGAGTTTGGGTCCACCTCTCCAGGCAGGAGGGGAAACACTGCCCCATTAAGGTGGGGGGGGGATTAAGGCAGGGATGGGGACTCGGACTCGAGGACTCGACTCGTGAGTCGGACTGAGTCCCCCCTCTGACTCGAGTCGCACTCGAGTCCCCATATTTTTAATGGGACTCGAGACTCGACTCGGGACTCGAGACCAAGGACTCGTCAACATCCCTGCTTGATGCCACCTGCAGGTGCAGTCTGGACCTAGTTGCAGTAACAATCCAAGTTTATTTTTTAAAATCATTTTCCTAATGCAACCTTTCAGACATTTTGGGTTTGGCTGCCTCTGCCTGCCTGTCTGGGGTTCCCTGCCTCCTCTGCCTGCCTGGTCTCTCCTAAAACAGTTCCACAGTTTGAATTGTCCAAGACAAAGGCCTCTGCCTGCCTGCTTTAGGGTTCCCTGCCTCCTCTGCCTGCCTGGTTATTTTGGGTTTGTCTGCCTGGTCTGTTCTTGTCAAAATCAGTGGCAGAGTTTTGAGATAAAAAGGCACACTTGTGCCTAGAATTTATTTAAGCCACACATCTGAAGTAACCTTATTTTGTTGGGAAAACCCCCCATTGATTTTAATAGGGACTCGTGGAGTCAGCTTTGGGAGGGACTTGGGACTCGTGACTCGTGAGTCACCATTTTGGACCAAGGACTTGGACTCGGACTCGAGACTCGGGTCCAAAGACTCGTGACTCGACTTGTGACTCGAGACCAAGGACTCTTCAACATCCCTGGATTAAGGTGACCCACAGCTGAGCTGATGAAGGAAATGGCTGGGATTTGGGATCTCCCGGGGCATGTCGTGCAATTGAAACTCAGTTTGGCTTGTATCGATTTGAGCGGATTGGGCCAGCTCCCAGACTTTAGATTTCTCTAGGTCTGAATTCTCTCCGGTGTTGTTAAAAAATAATAATCTGTTGACCTGACCCGTTCATGCTGGCTCTGCTTTTACTGAAGTACCCTAACTGATTGAGTGCTATCCAGGGAGCAGAGCCTGCTAGAACGGAGCAGAATCCCTTCCTACATGCCTTGTTTCCATTACAAATGGTTCAGCTTTCTGAAGAGGTTCGGCTGCCTCGCCGCAAGCGTTTAGGGGTCCAACTGCAGGTGCCTATGCTTCATTCAATGTTATTGTTAGCACACTTAACTGGTCCTGAGGCATTGCTTTGCCTCAATCATTTGGAGGCGGAAATTAAACGGCACTTAATATAGCCCTAAATAATCCAGCAGTGCCCTTCCTCGTGGCCAAGACCCAGCTATAATATTTTTCCCAGAAGTACATCATTGTCAGGAAAGATCCCCTGCTATTTTAATTTGAAGTTTCCTCCTTACAGCTTTTGCTTATATAATTGCTTCCTGTTCAACACAGTAATTTAGTGATGAATTGCCCCTTAATCAGCCCGTTCCTGATCTGTGTGGATGGGTGTGTTTAATTATCTCTCATTTTTGTTTGCTTTTTAAATTGCAAAATAGGGTTACTTCGCATTTTAAGTAAGAGAAGGAAAAATGAGAGGAACGCAGTAATTAGATTAAAGCTCCACCCCACCCCGATGAACAGAAACTAATTCAGGTGCAGTTCATGAATGATGCTACAACAACCCTGAACAGGAAGCAATTAGGGGTAGAAGCTGCAAGGAGTAAGCGATTTGTTAAAGGCACAGTAGCCCTGAAAAGCCTCGATCACATTCTGCTAGTCCATAATGGACAGGCTGGCACTTTTAACTACAGGGATTGCCACAAATCAAGTCTGGGAAAAGGTATGAAGACAACACAGGTGTGAAGGACTGCAACCGGTCCTTTTATCTCATGACGAGAGAGATCAAAGGTGCCAAACTGCCAGCCTTGGCTGGCTCTGCCATCTTGACACTGATTTTCTCAGGGCTTTTGCCCTTGGTCTATACACTGGATATGAGCACTGAACCACAGAGGAACCACACACACCGTGTGGGGTAGAACCAGGAAAGTTTATTCAAGGTAAACCGATTACAATAAAAGGTGGGAAATGAGGGAAGAGGGAGAAAGGTTTGGTATACGCAAGTAGAGCTACAAAACAACAAAACTAGTCCCTTTAGTATATAAACACACCCAGGCACTTACTCTTTGCCTGAGGGGTTGGTCTTCTTAGGGCCTGCCTCAGCAAAAGCCCTGCTCGGCGCTCCTTCACGTCCAGAACAACAACCAAACCCAGAAGCCACGGCTGGCGGTATCGATTCCCCCCCCTCCCGCCCCTCCTTTCGGTAGCCCGGCTGTCCTTGGCCAATCAGGATGAACTTCATCTGGGCTAGGCAGGGGAGGGGTGACTCCTAGGTGTCGGATGGGCGAACTCCTGACCATGACTAGAGTGCTTGTTGGGGAACATTTGCATGCAAATACACGGGAGTCTCTGCGGCTGGCACAGGGCCGTCAGAGGAAACCATGTACATTTGCAGGAGACTCTCGGGCCCAGAGCCATCAGAGGAATGATGTACCTACATTTGCAAGAGGTTCCCAGCCTCTGGCTGGGATTACACTTGTTTGCACGTGTGTGGCGCGGAAGGACACCGAGAAGGTCTGCTTTTCTTCACAACAGAAAACACTGGAATGCAACTATTAGGCCGTAATGTTTTCCGGATTTTCTGTAAAAACTAAAGTGAGTGGATGGAGAATAGCAATCCCGGGGATGTTCATGTCCTTTCTCTCCCCCGCCCCATTGTTTCCTTGCAGTACTTGCATGCCAACGGAGTGGTCCACCGTGACCTCAAACCCGAGAATCTCCTGTACGCGGATCTCTCCCCAGAGGCTCCTCTCAAAATCGGTATGGCTAGAAAGTGTTTTTTTCTGAATGATGCTAAGAGTAAAGTAGTGTTCTCCAACCTCGGGTCCCCAGATGTGTTTGGCCTACAACTCCCAGCATGCCCCAGCCAGCTACGCTGGCTGGGGCATGCTGGGAGTTGTAGGCCAAACACATCTGGGGACCCGAGGTTGGAGAACACTGGAGTAAAGTTTCTCTGTAGTCTCTTACTTTAAAAGGCCCCGCCGCTGAGCACCTTAAAAGTTCTTTAAAAAGGCTCCCGGACCAGGGACTCTGATACAGATCTTAACAAATGGGCAAGTTCAGACAGGAACCGGCCTCCCTTCAGAATTCCCCTGGTCCCAAGCTGTTTAGCAGTGGTGCTGGACCTCTTTCAGCCCAAGGGCCGAATTCCATTCTGGAGAAGTTCTCGGGGACCGCATTCTAGTGGTGGGCGGGGCTGAAGACAAAAGGGGGTGGGGCCAAAATGCCTGCCTATTTGAGCCTAACGCTCTTACGCTGCGACTCCGCCTTCGGAGAGGCATTTCTACCTTTTAGGATGGAAGGGGGGGGGAACTTCACAAATGCTGGAAAAGCGCCAAGTGATGGATGGTTTGGGGGAAGGGGGTGTGGCCAGTGAAAGGGGGTGTGGCCATCTCTGGAAGGCTGGATTTGGGCTGAGATGGGCTGGGCTGGGTTTGGCCTGTCTGCCTGAGGTTCAACTCCCCTGGCAATAGAGAACGAGGAAGCGATTCACGCAGGGGTTGGATGCTTAGATAGATCATAGAGTTGGAAGGAACCTACAAGGCCATCGAGTCCAACCCCCTGCTCAATGCAGGAAACTCGAGGAGAAACCCTATTCATCCTAGGAGTTTAAACGGTAAATTTTCTTTGCAAGATGTTTTACATTTCTTATGCGAAGCTAACGTTTGCCATTTCGGTTGGCTAGCTGGCAATCTTTGGTTATTATCATTGTTTAATAATAATAACAACAACAATAACAACAACAACATAATAATAGTAATAATAATAATAATTCTATTTATTTATTATGTCTATATCCCACCTTTTTTCCTGCAAGGAACTCATGGTGGCCTACACAATCCTCCTCCTCCTCCTCCATCTTCTCCTCACAACAACCCTGTGAGGTGGGTTAGGCTGAGAGTCAGCGACTGGCCCAAAGTCACCCAGTGAGCTTCATGGCCGAGTGGGGACTAGAACCCGGATCTCCCGAGTCCCAGTCCAACACTCTCACCGCTACGCCACACTGGCTGTCAATAATAAACAGGGCTTTTTTTCTGGTGGAACTCACTGGAACTGAGTTCCAGCACCTTTTCTTCTATTAATTGCATTACAATTTAATCGCCATCTACTCCCGAGGAAATGTAATCCAAGAGTTCCGGTACCCTTTCCTCCAGAAAAAAAGCACTGATAATAAATATTAGTAGTTATTTCATTTCTATACTTCCCAATGGCCGAAGCTCTTTAACACTGGTTAAAGCTCAATGCGTTTGTTGTACAAGATGAATCGATGCAGTCAGGAGTAAGTACCACACCCGTGGTCAGGGGGGAAGGGGCGGGGCTAGGAGAACGGGGCGTGGCCATCTGGGCAGGGGAGGCCGGTGACTCCTACGTCAGTGGGGCTTCTTATCCATTGCAGCTTTTACTCTACGCTTTATGGTAACCTATTGGGGGTGGCATTCAGCACCATGGACACCTCCTATAAAGCTCAGGATATAGACTGGAATGGATAAGGATCCCCACTGAGATAGGAGTCACCAGCCGCCCCTGCATTTCAGGAATCCCAGCAGGCCAGATTGAGACCCAGCAGGCCAGATTGGGTTTTTGGGCCTGAGGTTCTGCGCCCCTGCTGTACCGGACTGAAGAGTGAGGGTCTCAAGAGTGATGTCCGTTTCCTTCCAGGTGATTTCGGATTATCTAAGATTGTGGACGAGCAGGACACGATGAAGACAGTGTGCGGCACCCCAGGATACTGCGGTAAGCGGGTGGAAGAGAGAGGTGGGGGGGAATGTGCAGCCAGCTTCAGGACAGCCTAAAAGGCGACTGGGGCGCGGGAAGGGCGGAGGGATACCGACAGCAGCGGCCGGTGGCGCCAACGTCAGTGGGGCGGCGTGTGTCCAGTCCGGGCTTGACTCTGAACTTTCAAGGAGCGATCCACACGGCGCTGGACCTATTGTGGGGATGGGGTTCGGCACTGCGGGCAGCTCCTCCAAAGTTCAGGCTGAAACTTGGAGTGGATACACCACCCCAGTGACATGGGAAATGATGATGATGATGATGATGATGATGATGATGATAATAATAATAATTAGGAGCCACCAACCTCCGCTGGATCCCTCGCGGCCTTCCCCCATCCCTCGGGAAGGTGGACCACAGGTGGATTGGCAGCTCTGCTGTGTGCTCTCTAGGGCAGTGTTCTCCAGCCTTGGGTCCCCAGATGTTTTTGGCCTAAAACTCCCAGCATGGCCCAGCCAGCGTAGCTCTAGGGAAAAGTCCCCGAGTGAGTCGTCTGAGCTTCATAGGAGCTCTCTCCCTGGGGCTGAACTCCACCCACCCCCGCAATAGGTTCGCCGCCACAGAGCACCATGGATAGCTCCTATGAAGCTCAGAATAAAACCTGCAATGGATTAGGAGCCCCACCGGAATAGGAGACAGCAGCCTCCCCTGACATTTCCCATGTCCACACACACATGCATCACAAACTGGAATCGGAGCTGGAAAGGGAGCTCAGAAATCCTCCAGACCAACCCCAAAAGGTGCCCATTTTCTGCCTCTTCCTGAAATAGCGTTAATGAGATGAGAGCCTCGTACCTCCCACTGCTGAATCGCTTGTAATGTTTGTAATGTTTTGCCTAAATCCTCTTTCTTGCGATTTCCACATGTTGGTTTGGATCAGTGTTCTCCAACCTTGGGTCCCCAGATGTTTTTGGCCTACAACTCCCAGCATGCCCCAGCCAGCATAGCTGGCTGGGGCATGCTGGGAGTTGTAGGCCAAAAACATCTGGGAACCCAAGGTTGGAGAACACTGGTTTGGATCCTACCCTTTCGGGCAGAGGTGGGGCCACGCATAGCCCTCCACATCTTTTGGACTACAACTCCCACCAGCCTCAGCCAACATAGCCAGTGGTGAGGTATCATGGGAGTTGAAGGCCAAAACATCTGGAGCGCCACACATTGCCAGGGATGTTGGACCTCTTTCAGCCCGAGGGCTGAATTCAATTCTAGAGAAGCTCTCAGGGGCTCCATTCTAGCAGTGGGCGGGGCCAAAGGCAAAAAGACTGCAGAAAAGCCAGGAATACATCAATGTTAGGGGTGTCGGAGAAAAACCACACCTGAGTCAGGTGAGTTCGAATTTCTAAGAATCCAACCCATGGATTCCTCAGTGGACCAGCTTTTCCGGAGTCATGCCTATTTTGCAGACTTGCAGACTCTTTTATTTTATGTAATTTTATGCAAATTTAGTCATAGAAAAATACATAAGATATAAAAAAAACAACAGCGACCAAAAATGCGCATTTCCCCCATAAGCTAAAGCATGAAAATACGCATTTGGGTGTGTGTGTGTGTGTGTGTGTGCCTATTTTGGGAGGATTTGCGCATTTGCAGGAGTGCGCATTTGCGTGACTCTGAATTTGCGCAAATGCGTACACACGCATTTGCGCAAATCTGATTTCTGTCAATGAGCGGGTGACAGAATGAAAGAAGCCTGACAATCTGTAAAACGTAGGTGGAACGGATTCTACAACATCCGTACATTCCTATCCATCCTACGATCAATAGTTGGGGGCTAAGGGGGAAGGGCGTGGCCATCTGGGAAGCCCTGGGTGGGGCCGGTTTCGGCCCCTGGTTGGGCCGTCCTGGGCCTGAGCTTCTGCACCCCGATCCATGCCACAGATAGCAGCTTGGCCTCACCAGCTAGCAATGTGAAGCCATTTGGATGGGCGACATCCCTCCCGCCTCCTGGAAGCCGAGTAGCTCTCGCCTTTCCGAATCTTCCCCCCTCCCTGCCTCAAAGCCTGCCCCCCCGCCCCGCGGGAATATGTGGCAAATTGAGAACGTGCCACTGCCGCTTGCCGACGCCTCCTCGAGCTTGCCGAGGCAAGCGACCGGACGCATCAACTCCTCGCGCTTCTCCCTCCCGCGAAGAGCAGCAGGTGCGAAAGCGTGGAGGGTAGTGGTGGCCAACCATCCGAAAATGCAGCGATGAGTCTTCTTGTGTTAGAAGTGGCGCTCGATGGACTAGAGAGCGAGCGAGGCGAGATGCTGGGGAGTTGTCGTACTTGTGGGCGTCTGTCAGCTGTCTGCACTCCTCGGCTGTCGTTTTACTTTGTGTTTTTGTTTTGGTTTTTTTAACGCCTTCAGCGCCCGAAATTCTCCACGGCTCGCCGTACGGCCCTGAGGTGGACATGTGGTCCGTAGGCGTCATAACGTATATCTTGTGAGTAACGTTAAAATGCTGTGACACACACGAGGCTCCTGTTGCCGGGCCCCCCCTCTTCCCTTGCAAACAGACCAGGCGGCAATTGTCTTTTGCTCTGTTTTTGCAAAGTCTGATTTCTCGATTCTCTACCAGTCTCTGCCACCACTCACCACCCTTACATAAGACATGCATGCATCTCCTATTTCTGAGGTCTCCAACGTAGCGCCCCGGGCACCCATTTGCCCACAGACATTTCACTTGGCATCCACCCGGTTCCCTGCCTCTCCATATTTCTATTTTATTCCTTAAGATTTTTTTAAATTACAAAACAACAACTGGGAAGCTGTGGTGCTCCAACGCAAAGTGCCTCCCTCCACCACCATCTTTATTTGGGTTCATGAGAGTGGTTTTCTGTTTGGCAGCTCAAACCCCGACTCTGCCTTGTGCTTGTCCCTGGGCAAGTTACATTTATGTTAGTCTTGCCAGTGTGCCTTCTGGGAAATGACTGTTTTGTGACCGGCCATGCCCACCACAGCAGCCATTTTATGAATGGGCAAAATGCCCCCCCCCCAAAGCAGCCATTTTGAGAGGGCACCCATGACATTATGTCTCAATTCCAAACGTGCCCACCACCAACCGCTCCTTTCCTTTTCAGTGCTGACATTGGAAAGACATACATCGCTGCTCACAGAGCGGGGTTACAGCACAGCAGAGCAAAAATGTTTTGGCTTTTTAATTACCTTTTTTTTTTTTTTTTGCTTTTGATCTAATTGCCGAAAAACCTAACAAAAAAACAAACAAAAAAAAACAACAGAGGGGCACAGCCATAAAAACATAAGAGGATCCATGCTGGATCAGTCTCCACAGGCATCTGTGTTTCCCACCAGGGGTGGTGCTAGGTACCGAAAAGATCCGGGGCTCAGGGCCAGAGGACAAAAAAAAAAAGCACACAGTTGCATGTGCGAATTTACATATGCTCTAAAGTCTGTAAAGGAGCCTGTCTCCTAAGGACACCCCGATCTGTAAAAAGGGAGATATGGACAGGGGAGAGGAGGGCGTTTGATTTCAGAAAAAAAAACTTCAAGCAGAAAGATTCAGGGGTGGGGGGGCGGCAGGAGGGGAAGCACACGTGGGCAAAAAGCCCGTTACTCCAGGGGGGATCTGATGCAACAGAGATCCTCAGGGCCCCTGGACCTTTCTTTCAACAAGCGCCCCTGGACAGCAGGGTGGTGGGGCAGAGATTCGGGGCTCCAAATGAAAGATTCGGGGCTCCAGCCCTAGCAGGCCGCCCTCCGACACTGCCTCTGTTTCCCCTGCATGATCCCCGGAACCCCATTTGCTGAGATGATGCACCTTCCAGCCCTCTGGAAATTAGCCCTGTCTAACACACTGAAGCTGTACACAAATTGGGGATTTATTCAGGATTCCAGGCTTAGAAATGAATTGGGATGATGGATACAGCAAGGGTAAAAGGAGGGGCATTCCCTCTGCGTTCCCTCCACGTTGACTCAAAGCCACACTTTCAAAGCTAGCTTTGACCTCCTTTCCCTTTCCCTGTCTGTTGTTGTTGTTGTTATTATTATTATTTATTAACCAAAATGAAGCAGATGGTGGTCACGGCCAATCAAAATACGTTGGATTTGCATTGTGTGTGTTTTGGGTTTTTTGTTCCTGGGTGTGTGTGTTTTTTTCACCATCTCTAGCTGCATTTAAACGAATGGAGCCGCGAGGCTTTTCGATAAACATTTCTACAGCCAGCAGATTTTATTTTATTTCTTTCCCTCTGACTGAATAGACGTTGGGAGCGAGCTGGGCGGAAAGCGGCAGATGGTGCATGTTTGTGCGTTTTTAAGCCTATGCTGCAGGAGCAGAGGATCTGGGAGCTCCCGTTACCAGCTTCAGTTGGCATAACTATGCCCGTTCCCGGATAGGGATGGCCCAGCTATGGTGATCTATGCCAGTGTTCTCCAACCTTGGGCCCCCAGATGTTTTTGGCCTACAACTCCCAGCATGCCCCAGCCAGCATTGGCTGGGGCATGCTGGGAGTTGTAGGCCAAAAACATCTGGGGGCCCAAGGTTGGAGAACACTGATCTATGCACTGCTAACCTCAGGATTAGACTATACCGTAATGCGCTGCGCTTGGGCCTGGTTCAGCTAGTGCAGAATGCAGTAACTGGGGTGCTCGCTTGGACACTCAGCTATGCTCACGTATCGTCTGTGTTAAAGGAACTGCACCGGCTTGCCTGCCTGTTAGCTACTGAGCCATGTTCAAGGTGATGCTATTGTCATACAAAGTCCTAAACAGCTTGGGACCAGCAGACCGCCTTCCCTTATATATACCCACAGGGGCAGTTGCTAAGTTCCAAAAAGATCCGGGGCTCAGGCCCACAGGACCCCCCCCCCAAATTTGCAGATGCTAATTTACATCTGCTCTAAAGTCTGTGAAGGACCCCGTCTCCTAAGGACACCCCGATTTGTAAAAAGGGATGTATGGACAGGGGAGAGAAGGGCGTTTGATTTTGGGGAGGGGGAACTCAGGCAGAAAGATTCAAGGGCGGCAGCAGGAGGGAAAGCACAGGTGGGCAAAAAAGCCAGCCAATCAAGCGGGATCAGATGCAACAGAGATCCTCAGGGCCCCTGCAGGACCGGTGCAAGGCAGTTTGGTGCCCTAGGCAAGATCAGATATTTAGCGCCCCCCTTCCCACTTGAGAGTGCTGTATTTTTTTTTCAAGGCATTTCTGGCGCCCCCTTTAGCCCTGCGCCCTAGGCAGCTGCCTAGTTGGCCTAATGGTAGCACCGGCCCTGGGCCCCTGTACCTTTCTTTCAGCCAGTGGCCCTGGACAGCAGGGTGGTGGGGCAGAGGGCCGCCCAGAGATTCGGGCCCCAAAATGAACGATTCGGGGCTCCAGCAATTCACCCCCTAACACCACCTCTGTATACCCAGCCAATATTTAAGATTGTCAGAGGAGGCCTTGCTGGTCATTCTGAAATTAACAGAATGTCTCCACATACGTAATGCCTCAGTGGTGGGCCTTCTCGGTAGCAGCACCCACCCTGTGCAAAAAACCCTTCCCCATGCAGTTCGGGAGGCAGAAAACGTGGCATGCTTCAAACGCCTCCTAAAAGTACACTTGTTCACCCTGGCTTTCCCTGGCTTATAATTACATTAATCATACTGGTCGGTCCGTCTTTTAATGCTCATTTATTGCTCTGTAACAAGGATGATCAAGGGACTGGAAACAAGGCCCTGTGAGGAGAGACTAAAAGAACTGGGCATGTTTAGCCTTCAGAAGAGGAGACTGAGGGGAGATAGGATCGCACTCTTCCCGTACTTGAAGGGTTGTCACACAGAGGAGGGCCAGGATCTGTTCTCGATCATCCCAGTTTGCAGGACACAGAATAATGGGCTCAAGTTACAGGAACCCAGATTCCACCTGAACATCAGGAAAAAATTCCTGACTGTTAGAGCAATAAGACAATGGGACCAACTACCTAGGGAGGTGGTGGGCTCTCCCACTCTGGAGGCATTCAAGGTGCAGCTGGACAATCATCTGTCAGGGATGCTTTGACCTGGATTCCTGCACTGAGCAGGGGGTTGGACTCGATGGCCTGGTGTAGGCCCCTTCCAACTCTACCTTTCTATGATTCTATGATTCTATTCCCTCTTGCAGGTGAGAGAAGGGAGGATGCCTCCTCTCAGAAGAGGCATTCTCTCTTACATGTTTATTTATTATTACTACATTTATGAATCGCCCATCTGGCCGGTCACCCAGCCACCCTGTCATGTTCCAGGATCCTGACTCCTTGTCCTCAGAGGATGAGGCTCCTGGGTTTTATGGAATCACGGGGAGGGCTCAGTTACAGGAAGGTGTCAGGTTTCCATCTCCTTGGAAGCTAGCTCTCCAGGAAGGCCCCATGGATCAACTCTCCTCTGGAGGAAGCTGTATCGCTGTCCTCAGATTCTGGGGACTGTAGTCATGAAGAATTACCCGCCCTTCCTGTGGAGGCTGATTTGGAAGGATGCAACGGCAGAGCAGCGACTCATGTAGAGAGGCAATGAACGCCTCTCAAAGCCGCCTCTGAGCAGGGTAATTCTGCTGTTTTCTATGCATTGGGGAGCAACTGTATACTCAAATCCAGCCCAGTGCAGAAATAGGACCACTGTCGAAGCTGCCCTGAAGGAGGCCTGTGGCTCACGCTGGCTCAGCGTGTCTGAGTGTGGAAAGCTAAGCAGGGTCAGGCCTGGTTATTACTTGGATGGGAGACCCCTCCTCTAGTTTCTGGGGGTTGGACTTGATGGCCTCGTAGGCCCCTTCCAACTCTATGAAAACGAATGGACCAGCGACTCATTCAGGGGCATAACAGGGAACTACATCAGGAATGATTGGATGATCAAACCACACCCAATACAGTGACAGTGACAGGGATGCCCGCCTCCCCAGCAGAGACAGATTGAAAGGAGGTCCAGCCAGAGCAGGAGTTCATGCAGAGAGGCAGTGGGAAGACTCCTTGAGTATTTCTAGCGCACGGGAGTCCTTTGTCAACTGGGGGATTGCTGTGACACACGTTTGCCTGAATGGATCTGCCTTTGTCTGTGTGTTTATCTCCACTTTTATACTCCTTCCTTTTGCTTTTTTTCGTAGGCTGTGCGGCTTTGAACCATTCTTTGACCCAAGAGGAGACCAGTACATGTACAGCCGGATCCTAAACTGCGACTACGAGTTCGTCTCTCCTTGGTGGGATGAGGTGTCTCTCAATGCCAAGGATCTGGTGAGTTATCCTGAGTCCTACCCAGACTGGGAGCCGTTCTGCGTCAACATGCATGCCTTCCTGCACACACAAAAGAACACTTTCCCAGGCAACATGTCTTCCCGGCCATTAAATCCTGTCGGCGTTGACTGGCAGAAGTTCCCCGGGTTTTCAGATGGGGGTCTTCCCTTGCCCTGCCTGGAGAGGCTGGGGATTGAACTTGGAACCTGCATGCAAAGCACAGGTGTGAGGGTTTGAGGCCTACACAGGATTTGGTTTATTGAGGCCTACACAGGCTTCAGTTTGTTGAAGCCTGATGGGAGGGGGAGTTTGAGAGTTTAAGTTACCCAATAGAAGATAAGAATTAGTTCTCCTGTGCAAGGTCACATGGTTATAACCTTCCATTCCTGGGAAGGCTATGTATGTGTGTGGGAGCCTGACTGGAGAAGCAGACAGAGCTAAAAGCAGAAGCAAAGAAAGAGCAGAGCTGGACAGAGAGAGAGCTGGACAGAGAGCAGAGCAGACAGTGAAGCTTGTTGCTGCTGAGAGAGTGAGAGAGAAATAGGTATCCTGAAGTTAAACTAGAGAACATTGTTTGTTTGTTTGTTTTATTTTATCATACCTGCTTTTGATTTAAAACCACTCTATTAAGTAATTTCCCTACTATTATAAGTAAAGTTTGTTGTGTACCCTGGTGTTTAGAGTGACTTATTCACACGCCTACAGCCTACACCCACGTTACTGAGAGAAGCAGGCAAAAGACTGGGTCTTTGGGGAGAGGCAGATATCTCCCAAAGGCAGATCAAGGGGTCCCTGCAGCAGTGGAACCCTGACAACGGGCTCTACCGCTGACCTATAGTCCATCCCCTAAAAATGACATAAGGTTCTAGTCCTCATGGTTCAGAATAAAGATAGGAAGGTGCTTTATACCAAGTCAGACTGCTGCTTGATGAGAGCGCCGTATTGCACTGACTGGCACTGGCAAAGCTTTTTTTCCCCTTTTCCTGTTGCGACTGAGTTGGTTTTCAGCATCTGTATTATACTGGGGACAGTGGCTTTGCACTGGAACCCTGGACGGATGACTGTATCTTTAAGCTGGGAGCAATATCTTGGTCATTAAAGTGGGCTTTGGTTAAGGGACTGCCAGAGGCAGTGTTAGGGGACGACCCACTAGGGCTGGAGCCCCGAATCTTTCATTTGGAGCCCCGAATCTCTGGGCGGCCCTCTGCCCCACCATCCTGCTGTCCAGGGGCACTTGCTGAAAGAAAGGTCCAGGGGCCCTGGTGATCTCTGCTGCATCTGATCCTGTTGGATGAGCTGGCTTTTTGCCCACATGTGCTTCCCCTCCTGCCGCCCCCCTTGTGAATCTTTCTGCCTGAGGTTTTCTTCTTAAATCAACTGCCCTCCTCTTCCCTGTCCATGCGTCCCTATTTACAAAGAGGGGTGTCCTTAGGAGACAGGGTCCTTTACACACACACACACACACACACAGAGAGAGAGAGAGAGAGAGAGACTTTAAAACATATGTAAATTAGCATCTGCAAACTTGTGCATTATTATTTTTTTTGTCCTGTGGGCCTGAGCCCCTGGATCTTTTTGGTACCTATTACTGCCCCTGGGTTACTCCCCTTTAAGTAATAATATCCATCCAGCTGCATGCAAGAGAGAGTCAGTGCAAATCTGCATCTCTCCCCCTGGCTGGAGGCCGGAGAGATGTTTCTCCAGCCACGAAGCCCCGTTTGTTAAGCACCGGTCAGCCGTAAAGTTGCCAAGCAGTTGGCCTGTTCGCATGAATCGGGGCAGCTCAGCCTGGTAACGCTGTCCCATCACTGGTACTTGCAGGTTCAGAAGCTGATTGTTTTGGATCCTCAGAAGAGGCTGACGGTACAACAGGCGCTGGAACACCCTTGGGTCACCGGCAAAGCCGCCAAGTTCGCGCACATGGACAGCACGCAGAAGAAACTGCAGGAGTTCAACGCGAGGAGGAAGCTGAAGGTGACGAAGCCGAAAGAGCCATGCAGGGCTGGGTTGGAGTCGGGAAGGGAGGAAGAGAGTTTGCTCAGATTCTGAAAACTGAGCCTCAGCGGTTGAGTGGGAACTGGGAGCCAGAATTCAGAGCTGGGGCAGGGCGCAGGGGGAAGTCAAAGCCAGAAACACGATGATTTCATGGGCAAAGCCCAACACCCCCCAAACCCTTTTGCAATTGGCCATGCCCTTTTGCCTTCAGCCCCACCCCTTTGCTTTGGCCACACCCCCTTTGCCTTCGGCCCCGCCCACCACTGGAAGACGGCCTCTAAAAGTTTCTCTGAAGTGGAAATCAGTCCTTGGGCTGAAAGAGGTTCCACTTCCTGTTGACAACAACGACAATAATAATAATAATAATAATAATAATAATAATAATAATAATTATTATTATTATTATTATTATTATTATTATTACAACAGAACAACAATTGGGACCTGAAACAGCTGAGCAGAAATGTTCCTATTCAAAGTGCCTGCCGGCCAGCCATTAAGTAAGCCAACCTGGTGATGTGCTAAACTTCAACTCCCATCAGCCCCAGCCAGCATGGGCAATGGTCAGGAATGCTGGGAGTTGTTCTCCAAAACATCTGGAGGGCACCAGAGTTCTTTGGGAAGGCAAAGAACTCAGGCAAGGCATCGCATTCTCCCCACCTGACAACTTTTTCCATTTTTCTCTTTCTAATCAGGACTAGACATCCTGTGGCTACTAAGCCTTTCTGGATTTTTGCCCCTTTAGGGTTTTTTTTAATTTTTTTAAATCCTTCTGCATACCTCGGCATGCAGATGTCTCCCTCTTGTTTTGCAGCGGTGCCACTTTGGCTCCCGTACCATTGGCACTCGATCACCCAAGTTCACAATTAGAAGGAGCGAAATGACTGAGAATGAGAACAATTTTTTAAAAAAAACAAATATCCCGTCTTCTCACCTTGTTTTACACAGGCTGCCATGAAGGCCGTGGTGGCCTCCAGCCGTCTTGGAAACCACGGCCACCATGACGGTTCCAGAAATGGGCGCCACCAGGATGCCACCAAAGAACCATGCTCGGCTCAAGGGGCAGAGAGCACCCCAGTCCCCGAAGAGAAACTCTACAAGAAGAAACCCTCCGGATCCGGGGCGCAAGACACCTGCGCGACGGCTCCTTCGGCCAAACTGGAGAGGCGCGACACTTTCCAAAGCGAGAGCGCTGCCGGTCCCCTGGTGCTGCTCAACGGCTCCAGCTGCAAAAGTTAACCCTGCTAAAAAAGCGGGCGCTTTGCTCTTGCCAGCGGCTGAAGGGGGTAGAGTCTGTCCTCTCTTCATCATTCAGAGATGGGCAAAATAATAATAATAATGAAAGCCACCTGCCGGATTGAGAGAGCATTCAGGCGAAGGCGCGACCTGTCCTGTACTGAAAGCTGCCTGATGATGATATTCCGAGGAAGTGATGTTGTTGTAGTGTGTAGCTTTGCTTACGAAGGCTCCTGTGTGTCGCACAGCAGTTTGTCCTGTTTTGCAGAGTTATCCTCCCCTTTTTAATGTCCTCTTTCCAGAACATTTAAAAAAAAAAAAAACAACAACCAAAAACTGGTGGCTCTCTCTAAGAAAAAAGGTTAGCAAAACAAGGCAACCAAGTTGGTTTTTTTTAAAAAAATAAATCCCATGCTGGTAGTCCCATGAGGAAAGAAGGAAGAGCAGTTTAAGAAATCCTGATACAACGGTTGTACCGCATCGACGAAAGCATTTTATATGCCTTGTTCCATTTGTATCGTCTGACTGGCGGTGACTCTCTTTACCACATCTGCTCCCTGATCCTTTAAACTGGGGGGTCTAGGGGATTGAAGCTGGGACCTTGTCCGTGCAAAGCAGCAGGTGCTTTGGCCTATTTCCTGAAGCGTGCCAGAAGGAATAGATCAATTAAATAACAGAAGTCTCCTGGGAGTCCCAAAATTCCTCCCTCCTCACCCCCCAGCCCCAAAGCGGAGGAGGTTGCCTGCTGCTTCTCTGCATGATCCCCTGCCCATGCCATGCCTTGCCTCCTCCCAAGGACAGGTGAATTCCACCATGTCTGTGCACTGGCTGCGATCAGATCCTTCAATCGCATCCACAGCAGGGACACAGCAGACTGTTCTGCCCTGAGAGGAGGCTCCCTGTTGCATCTCTGCGCGCAGAATTGCTCTAGGCTTGCCTGCCTTCCGATCAGATGACTCCATTCCGTCTCTACACCGGGGAGTCGTTGGATCACCAGGTCGAGATGGAGCAGCGTTACCCGTCTTCTCTGCCCGAGTCCGGCACTTCCCTTTGCGGGGAGGGAAGCGATAGCTGGGGAAAGCTCCTCTGGATTTAACCCAGAAGGGACGTGTGGCCCCTGCAGTGCATAAACTGTGCCTGACTTCCGGTTTTGAGCACGTTGGGAAAGGAAAACGAAGGAGCCTCCCTGCCGTGGAGGGAGGGCTTTTGTGTTGCAAGGGACCAATCAAGCTTCTTTCTGTCTCCCTAGCCTCGCCCCTTCATCGGCATAGCCCCGTCCCGGCTTTCCATACCTTGGTCACCCCGTGGAGTGTGATGGAACCTTAGAATCATAGCGCTGGAGGGGGCCTTCCTGGGGACCGCCCCGCCAGGGTTCCCCAGATGGACATGCCCCCTCTCCCTAGCCCCCCCCATCCTAAAAGGTTGCAGTGCCTCTCCTAAGTCCTTGTTACTGGCAGTTAGAGTTTTAAGCTGAAATAGTGCCATTTTGATCACTTTGGCCCCGCCCCTTGTGCCTTTGGCCCCGCCCAGCACTGGAATGCGGCCCCCCCGGGGAGCTTCTCCAGAATGGAATGTGGGCCTCGGGCTGAAAGAGGTTCCCCACCCCTCTTGTAAGCCGCCGGATCCAAGCTCTGTTTGCCGAAATCCTGTCATCTGCATAACTATTAAAGGTGCCGAAATCCTGTCCTCTTTTGCATCTGGCCAGCCCAAGTTGAACCCCCCGGTTTGATGTAGAAAATTCAGAGCCAAAGCCTCCCCCAGTCTCCATTTGACAACCTTACAGCCAGGAAGTGCAGACTACCCTTCTAAAAAACTGCTTCCTTGGTCAAACTGCTCTTACCCTTAAGACGTCCCTCTTCGTGTTCAGCCAAAATCTGCCCTTTCTGTAACGTAAGGTCCCGTTCTTTTTCTTTCTTTTTGTATTTATTTCTCTCTCTCTCTCTCTCTCTCTCTCTCTCTCTCTCACACACACACACACACACACACACACACATATATATATATATATATACATATCATAGAATCATAGAATCATAGAAAAGTAGAGTTGGAAGGGGCCTACAAGGCCATCGAGTCCAACCCCCTGCTCAATGCAGGAATCTAGGTCAAAGCATCTCTGATATGTATGTATCAGAGACAGGGATGGGGACTCGGACTCGAGGACTCGACTCGTGAGTCGGACTGAGTCCCCCCTCTGACTCGACTCGGACTCGAGTCCCAATATTTTTAATGGGACTCGAGACTCGACTCGGGACTCGAGACCAAGGACTCTTCAACATCCCTGGGCTGTGCCAGAAGGAGTGGAGAGGAGCGTGGTTGCCGTCGAAGAGCGCATGGAAGCGAGGTGCGCTGCTGCTCGGCCACTATGGACGGCTACCAGGAGTGCAGCCCCAACAGTGTGTCAAGATTTATTTTGATTGATGTGTTGCATACTTGGGAGAGGCAGA
Source organism: Shinisaurus crocodilurus (assembly GCA_021292165.1). Classification (NCBI taxonomy): domain Eukaryota; kingdom Metazoa; phylum Chordata; class Lepidosauria; order Squamata; family Shinisauridae; genus Shinisaurus; species Shinisaurus crocodilurus. Next base: position 91,202,660 of record CM037882.1, on the reverse strand, counting down.
AGAAGGACCTGAGATTACTCTGTGTTGCTGCTCTGAGTGTGTTTCTGGTTCCAGCAAGTTCATCACCAGTGGAGCGGGTGCTCAGTGAGGGTGGAATTGGGATGAGATCTCACCGTTCCAGAATGGGGGCCAAACATTTAGAAAAAATCATGTTCCTCAGATGCAACATGGATAAGTTTTAGTAAGTACAGCAAGTTTATTTTTTAAAATCATTTTTCTAAAATGCAGCCTTTCAGACATTTTGGGTTTGGCTGCCTCTGCCTGCCTGTCTGGGGTTCCCAGCCTCCTCTGCCTGCCTGGTCTCTTCTTGACCAGTTCAACAGTTAAATTGTCCAAGACAAAGGCCTCTGCCTGCCTGCTTTGGGGTTCCCTGCCTCCTCTGCCTGCCTGGTTATTTTGGGTTTTTCTGCCTGGTCTGTTCTTGCCAAAATCAGTTGCAGAGTTTTGAAATAAAAAGGCACACTTGTGCCTAAAATTTATTTAAACCACACATCTGAAGTAGCTTTATTTTGTTGGGAAAACCCCCCATTGATTTTAATAGGGACTCGTGGAGTCAGCTTTGGGAGTGACTCGTGACTCGTGACTCGTGAGTCACCATTTTGGACCAAGGACTCGGACTCGGACTCGAGACTCGGGTCCAAAGACTCGTGACTCGACTCGTGACTCGAGACCAAGGACTCTTCAACATCCCTGATCAGAGATGTATCAGAGATGTATGTATACATACATCTCTGATATCAGAGATGTATGTATACATCTCTGATATGTATGTATCCCGCCTCGTGGGCTCAGAAGCCATCAAGGCGGTGTACAACCAATTAAACAATGAAGCGGTAAAACAATAAAAAGCGAAGTCGTTCAAAACAGGGGAAACATTAAAAGCGACGCATTTTGAATGGCAAAATGGAAACGCTGTGTCTTCACACCCTTTCCAAAGGCCAAGAGAGTGGGGGGCCTCTGGAGGGAGCTCATTCCATAGTTTGTGGGGGGCGACACAGGAGGAAGTCTGTTCATGCATGCCTATCAGATGGGCCTCTCTGGGTAATGACACCCCGAAAAGACCCTCACAGATTCTGGGCTTTTCTACACAAGACTGTTAATCTGCTGTATCTACTTTTGGTTTCGTCGCAGAATTGAGATCGGGGCACTACGAGAAGAGCATTTCCTTTTCTGCTCTTCCACTACATAACCTTTAGGTGGCACTGTGGGATAGCAGAATAGCACAAATACACAAGTGGAAAAGCGGTTTCTTTCGCTTTCAGAAATAATACCATATTTTCTCTGCTCTAACCCCCCCCCCCCAAAAAAAACTCCTCACCAAAAGTGCTGTTTCAAAACAAGTGAAACTGGAGGGTCATGATGTTTGCCCAGGGCCAGATTAAGAGCATTATGGGCCTGGTGCTGAGGAGGGCGCGCGGCTGAAGAGGGCGCAGAAACGCTGCGCTCCTCTTCGCTGCTGCTGCACCGCCCCCGCCAGGCCTCTGCCTCCGCTGCGCCTCCCCCGCCAGGCCTCCGTCTCCCCTCCCTCCCTCCCTCCCGCCCGTCGCCGCCGCCGCAGCGCCCCACCCTCCCGCTCGCTGCCGCTGCGCCTCCCCCCACCCTCCCGCTCGCTGCCGCTGCGCCTCCCCCCACCCTCCCGCTCGCTGCCGCTGCGCCTCCCGCCGCCGCCATCACCACCACCACCCCGACCCCCTCCCCGCCACCTACCTTCTCCGCGTCGTGTCGCTTCCGGAGCCCCGCCCGCGTTGTTTTGGCAGGAGGAACCAGGGCAACAGGGCTTAAACAGCCCTGTTCCCATGGTTTCCCCGGCAAAAAACAGCGCAGGGGTCGCGTCACTTCCTCCTCCTCGGCGGCGGCAGCAGCAGCAGCAGCAGCCAGGGCAGGGGGAAGGTAGGTTGGTGGTGGCGGTGCAGGGTTTTTTTTTTTGCAGAGCAGGGCGCTAAATATTATTTCGCCTGGGGCGCCAAACTGCCCTGCACCGGTCCTGATTGTGGGCCTATTTTCTGGTAGGGGCCTGGAGCTGCAGCTCCAATAGCCCCTATCTTAATCCGGCCCTGTGTTTGCCTAAAGAACCCATAAACAACCGTGAATAGGAGGGATGGGAGCACACAATAAAAGGCCTTGTGCAGAAAAGCTCTCATAGCGAAATAGGCAGTCCCTTAAATAGCCAGGTCCTAAACTTGGAAGGTTAAGACTAACATGTTGAAGTGTGCGCAGTAAGCAATTGGATCTAATCCTGCCCTCTGGGATGGCAGCAGAGAGCCAATCTCTGCCCTCTTCCGGGATCTGAAGTGATGCCATGCCCTTTCCCCAGGCCAAACTTCCCTGACTCCTTCCATCTTTCCTCATGGGACTTGTTTTCTGTACCCCATTCCACCTCCTTTGCCCTCCTCTGAAGCTGTGCTGATTTGCTAACCTCCTTCTGGAGGTGCAGCACCCAGAACTGGACCCGGAGCATTGCAGGCAGCCTTCTGAATTGATAGGATTATTTATACGGCAGCAGCAGGATGTGCAGTACTTTACAGACTCACAAGAAGACCGTTCAAATCAATGCCTCAAGGCAGTTGCCATGTAAAAGCTGACAGTGGCGGAGACAACAGAGGGAAGAGGCCAACGAGATGAAAAAAAATAACATTTGCCCGTCTGACTTGGGGTGTTAACAAAACCAACCCCCCCCCCCAATGTCCCCAAAGATGTTTTGCAGGAATGCAATTCAACACGCTGACACTGGTTGCATATGCGTCGCTTCCTGGCACCTCCAGAGGAATAATTCCTCATTTGCCAACGTTTTACAGTTTTGCGTTCGACTTGGAAACAAAGCACTGCACCTCCTCCAAACTCTCCGTGATCATCCTGTTACACCCGGACAGAGTTCTGTGTTCTATATTGCATTTCCCAAGCCTCAAGACATTTGTGGAAATGGCATTTCAGCGGCTCGTTGCTTCCTCAGAGTGTAAAGAAACCCCCCACAAGGTTTCTGCATGGCACCATCTTGCGATAAGCATTTTAAAAATTTGCACGCAAGAGACAGCCACTGGGACGTTGCCACTTCATCAAAACCACATCTGAACAGTCGCCATGAAGAAAGGGGTGACCTCATTGCTGGTTTCATAGGTGGCATCGCTCAAGCGCAAACATGACATTTAAATACCAATTGTCCTTTTTGAAAGACAAGCCAATGTCCCTTTGACCTTCCACTAAACCTACCCAGAGGAGTAAGCATTTTTAAGCATTTGTACTATGGTGACATTCTTTTAGAACAGGGGTCTTCAAACTACGGCCCACGGGCCGGATCCAGCCCAGCGTGCCCTTCCATCTGGCCCGGCTCCGTAGGCCCGAACTGGGCCCGCCCGGGCTCTCAGCCGCCCGAACGGGCTTGCAATTTTCTTCGCTCTCCCCGGAGAGCCAGCTGCGCCGCCCGCGCTGGTCCCGTTGCGTCACTTCCGGCGCGACGGAAGTGACGCGCGGGACCCTGCTCCATTGCGCTGGACCCCCGCGCTCTGTTTTTGAACAGAGTGCGGGAGTCCAGCGCGACGGGGCGCAGCAGAATGACGCAGCTCCGGCAATGGTGGTGGCAGCGGGGTGGCGGCAGCGGCAGCAACGATGGTGGCAGGACTTTGGCGGCGGGGGCGGGGCTTTGGCGGTAGCAACGCTGGCGGTAGCAACGGCGGCGGCGGGGCTTCGGCGGGGACAGCGGCGGTGGGGCTTCAGCAGCGGCGGTGGGTGCAGGTACGGCGGGGGGGTCTGGCGGTGGCAGCGGGGGTCCTGGGGGGGGCTTTGGCGGCAGGGGGGCGACGGCGTGGCAGGGGGGGGTCTGGCGGTGGCAGCGGGGGTCCTGGGGGGGCTTTGGCGACGGGGGCTTTGGCGGTGGCGGGGCTTTGGCGGCGGCGGGTGCAGGTACGGCGGGAGTGGCGGGGGTGTCTGGCGGTGGCAGCGGGGGTCCTGGGGGGCTTTGGCGGCAGGGGGGCGACGGCGCGGCGGGGCTTTGGCGGCAGCGGGTGCAAGTACGGCAGCGGGGTGGTGGTGGTGGTGTCTGGCGGCGACGGGGGGATCCTGGGGGGGCAGGGGGGCTTTGGCGGCAGGGGGGCTATAGTCCGGCCCCCCAACAGTCTGAGGGACAATGAACCGGCCCCCTGTTTAAAAAGTTTGAAGACCCCTGTTTTAGAAGCATCTAAATATGAAAATACTCATGGTAAAGGCATCTAACAATAACCAACTGCCTACACAATATTTTGGTTGAAACATTGCTTCAAGTCCAACAATGTGGACTAGCAACATGAACATTTTTCTTTGAAATGTTGCCTGAAATCCAAGGGCTAGGCTTCAACTCATGTCCATTGCTTATCATGACTTCCGCTAAACTTGGAGAGCAGCTTCATCTATCCCAAACCCGGAGGGAAACCCACAAACAAAACAGTTTCTATTCTCACAAAAGTCAGTTGAAAAGATTCAGGTTTTGCAAAACCAGCCATTGGTTCTGAAATATCTGTACAACCAGCTGTTCTGTTGGGTGAGAATGATCATCTTTTTGTCCTGCCATTTAATTACTTTGTGACCTTGGAAAGCAAAGAACTGACTGGCCGGCAAGGGTGTTTGCTTACATTGTTAAGGTGACCTGCATTCTAGGAGGGTCAGTTAATTTTTTTAACAAGCTTGTGAACAGGAAATCAGCAACAAGAAGTTAACAGTGGTGTGAAGGGAACTGGCAAGAGTATTGGCCGAAACTGGTTTTGACAGACCAATGTGGGATAGGGAACAGAGTGCCAGTCTAGGACTGGTGAGACCCAGGTTCAAATCCCGACTCAGCCACGAAGATCACAGGGTGACCTTGGGCCAGGCACTCTCTCTCCCCAAACCTAGGAGAGAAAATCATGCATGTCACATCTTGAGGGAAGGTGGAATATAAATGTAATAAATGAATAGAATCTATACACAGCTAGGATGCTTAAATCCCATTACGCTACATGTGTAAATGAAAGGGTGATACAAAAGGCACATTTTTCTGGTAATATATGCATCCTACTGAGACTAATGTCAAAGGGCTTGTGATGACAATGACATTTTTTAATGTTAACTGATGCACTTTTTCTTAGTGATGCAGATTAAAACAAAACAAAAAAAAACACTCCATCAAAGTTGTGGGGTTGATTTAAAGGAAGTAAGGGTGTGCTTATCTTTATTTAAAATTATTTTTAGGGTTTGCTTCCTGGTTTTTAGGAGCAGACATCTATAGCGTTTGTTCTTCACACCTTGCAATCCTGTGCACGGTGACTCAGATATAGGTGTTATGTGCTCAATTACTTCCAGGAAAGTATACATAGGATGGGAGCCTAACGAAAAAGTGTGTACTCAGAAATAAGTCCCGTTGAGTTCAACGGTAAATGTATATAGGATTGTGGTCTACCCACCTGCCTTTTTGCTGGTGTGGTAATGTCTATGTCATGTCTGTAGGGCAGTGTTCTCCAACCTTGGGTCCCCAGATGTTTTTGGCCTACAGCTACGCTGGCTGGGGCATGCTGGGAGTTGTAGGCCAAAAACATCTGGGGACCCAAGGTTGGAGAACACTGCTGTAGGGGATGCTATAATGCAGTGTCCCCCAGCACCTGGAGACAGAGCTAAAAGCCCTATAGCAAAGTGCAATAGATATATTTCTCAACCAAAGGGGCTAAAATAGAATCCTCAAAACCCTGCTGTGAAAACGGATCTGAGAGAGAAATCCATGTTCTTTCCTTGATGGGGTGGAGTGAGCGGGGAGATGCCTTCTTATCAGTGTCCACAGGTTAATTAGAGAGAGAATAAAAACATGAGCTAAAGCTAATATAATATAGGATCCAAAACAGTTGGAGGGCTTTGTTTTTGTCTTTTTTTTTGGTGGGCAAGCAGTGAATTCTGGAAGAGCAAAATGAGACGGTGAGGTGGGGGTTAACCTCAGAATGTTTGCCTGCATTTCTAGACATAGTTATTATTTAGAGAACTGCATGCTAAAGCCTGAGTCTAAGGCTGCAATCCTAACAACATATAGTAGGGAGTAAGCCCCACTGAACACAGGGAGACTTATTTTAAATAAATGTCATTCTGTGACCAGTTCCCCTCGACCCACCCCACCCATGACCCTGGAACAGAGAAAAATTATTTTGCAGATGTTTTCTGGTTACAAATTCAGCTGTGGTGATCTCCTTCCTACCACCACTGTCACACAAGCTCACATAGAATTCAGACCCCCCCCCAAATGATAAACATGTGCATTTCCCCCACCACCACCACCACCAAATTTAGATGTGAAACTTTCAAGGGAAGTTTTAACAGTATAAAAAGAAAGAACATTTAAAAAGGAGAACCGTATATTCCAGATCAGGAGAGGGCAACTTGCAGCTCTCTAGACATTGTTGGACTGCAACTCCTATCATGCATCATAGCACCATTGGCTATGCCGGCGAGGGGGTAATGGGAGTTGTAGTCCATCAACATCTGGAGGGCTACACGTTGCCCACTCCTAGATGGTGACCTGAGCGGTGCTTTACAGTTCCCCTGTTTTTGCAGCCTTAGTCAGTCAACAAAGATGGATAAAGCAAATGACGTCTTTCCCAGTGTCAGAATATTGTGCTGGAGGAAACACATTTTCCAGACAATGGATGTAGAAGCTGGGAGAAAGATGCCAGATTGCTTGTAGCCAGCCGCCCCACAAGCAAAGCGAGAGCACAAGAAAGCTACCGTAATACCTTGGATTGCAAGCATAATTTGTTCCGGAACCATGCTTCTAATCCAAAACACTCTTATATCAAAGTGAGTCTCTGGCGGGCGTGAGCAGGGCTGATTTTGGCCCGCTACGCCCGCTTGAGGCGAGCGGTTACATCCCTATAAAATGCAAGACGTCGCTTGTTTATCAAGTCAAAGATGTGCTTGTCTTGCAAAACGCTCTCAGACCAAGTTACTTGCAATCCAAGGTATTACTGTATTTCGGAGTACTACAGGAAGGGCCTACAGCAAAATGTTGTGGTGTGGGGTACTCCTGTTCACTACTCGTCAAGTCAGCCAGCCATGCCCGTCTTTACGATACTCCATTTCATGCGGGGGTCCTTCTCTTGAGAGGGTTTTCCCCCCACACACCTGCTTTTTTTGTACTTCTGCAAACTTTGGGGCTCAGCTGAACGTGCTGATAGTTCCCTCTTTTGCATGGCTGGTGCGGTTTCGGCTGCACGAGCATTGGCAGTCGGCACTCACGCCTGAACATCAGAAATAGAGGGAACAACTGCATGCTAACGGGACAAAAATAATACTGCTCCAGTCAGTGATACTCCATCCCATCTGGGGTCCTCCTCCTTGAAGGAGTTTTTTCACCTGCTTTTTTGTACTTCTGCAAGCTTTGGGGCTCAGCAAACCTGCTGATTCCTCCCTTCTTTGCCCAATCATCAGAAATACAGGGAACAATGACATGTTGATGGGGGGGGGGATACTAATATGTACATAATAATATGCAGTGGTAGATGTTCCTGATTTACCTTTGAAAAGTTCAACTCCTGAAAACATGTAATTACCGGTATGCATTATCCTGTTGAGTTCATGGTGCTTATGTATGTGAGACAAGACAAGTACTTAGAAAGAAACAGATGTGAGTCTATAGATGTGTGTGTTTCAGGCTAGCCTTGAAGAATAATTTAGCGATTCAACATAATAGTGTCATTTTTGATGTTATAGATACATATGAAAGCATACATCCGTTAATAAAATATACCCACAATTGTTGCATACAACTCTTGGGTGCTGATTCTTTTTGAAAAGAGGTCATATTGCTGTTTTCCAGGCAGGTAAACACACCACGTCATAACATGAAAATGGTCTTGATGGGTGAGACAGGCCTGTGGCTCACGCCGCCGGCTCAGCTTGTCTGAGTGTGGAAAGCTAAGCAGGGTCAGGCCTGGTTATGACTTGGATGGGAGACCCCCTCCTCTAGTTTCTTGCATTGAGCAGGGGGGTGGACTCGATGGCCTTGTAGGCCCCTCCCAACTCTATGATCTATGAACTAAGGATTTTTCTACAGGAGGCTTTTAACCTGCCGCTTTACAGAGGCTTCTGCTTCTGGATTCTTTGCAAGATTAAGATTGGCTCCTTTATACATCCCCCCCCCCTCCAACCCGGTTTTATTTCTCTGCCTTTCTAGATTCTCCATCACACAACCACTAGGTGGCACTGTGGGGTAGCAGAGTTGCATAAATACACGAGCCTTTCATCGCACCATTTCCAAATAATACCAGGCTTTCCTCGATCTAAAAAAAGCCGTGGAAATGCTTGCAAAGCTGTGAGGAATCATGAGTGCACAATAAATGTGTGAGTGAGGAATCACGTGCGCACAGTAAATGCCTCGTGTGGAAAAGCTGTTAGGGTGCGCCTTAGGTGGAGGGGTACTAGCACTACCGATGAGGAATTGTGCAGCTATTTCATATTTTCCTTCTAAATCAGTGTTCTAAATGGATTGTCTGCATTGAGAAAAAAGACAGAAGAAGCAGTGGGAAAACATGGGAGGGTTATGAGTTTCATAGATTTCATATAGATCATAGAGTTGGACGGGCCCTACAAGGCCATCGAGTCCAACCCCCTGCTCAATGCAGGGAACTAGAGGAGGGGTCTCCCATCCAAGTCATAACCAGGCCTGACCCTGCTTAGCTTTCCACGCTCAGACAAGCTGAGCCAGCCTAGATCCCCCCCATAAAATTCCCTGAATGAGGCAAGGCGACAGCACCATAAAAGTCTCATCTGGACGCACCCTAAAGTAGGGGTGACCAGAAGTTATGGACTTCAACTCCCAGCATTCCTGACCATTGGCCATGCTGGCTGGGGCTTCTGGGAGTTGAAGTCCCAAACATCTAGCCATCTACCTTCCGCCCACCCCTGCCCTAAAGATCTATCTAGTCCAGCCTTGGATCTCCAGGTATTGTTGGCCTACAACTCCCAACAACACCTGGGGAGCCGAGGTTGGGAAAGGCTGGTCTATCTAGCATTCTGTTCTCATCAGTGGCCAACCAGCTGTCTCTGAGGCGGTGAACAGGGTGGCCCTTCCTGATAGATTGTCCCTAGAATCGGAGGCAGACTGCTTCTGAACATGGAGGCTCCATTCTTAGATGTAATGGCAAATACAGATAGATTCTGCTATCGCAAATTGCCTTCTACTTTTTGCCGTATCCATGCTCACGTATGCCAGGGCTGGTGCCAAGGGTCGGCATTGGATAGGCACCTGCCGAGGGCCCACACCACACCCCAGCAGAGGCCCACTGGAAGAGCTTCCTGGACTTGCTCTTCTTCCCCATTGCAACCTGCGTGTTCACCTGCCTCTCGTTCTGACCCAGACTAGCTGGGTCTGGGCATTTGCCACGTGCTGCCACATGCATTGCAGCCACTTCTTGGGGGTGGCTGCTGGGCATTTAATAAGGCGAGGATCTGGGATTTGCTGGCAATTTTCTGTCTTGAAGCTGTGGTTTGTTGAATTACTTCTAGGCGGTTATGGGAAGGCGTCTGGCTTCCCGCCCCCCCTTTGCGGGCACTTAGGAGCACAACAGCAGCTATAGCTCTGAGGCATGCAGGCTACCCTCTTGCCACTGGGTCTAGGACCTTGGAGTAATATCCCACGAGTCCCGGCGGAGTCGCCAGGTTTTGTTGCAAAAATATGCTCAGAGTCCTTTCCCAAAGAACCAATACTCAAGGAAAGCGAAGCAGCCACCAGAGATGAGTTTTCAAAGTTTTATTTTTGCAAAAAGGCTCAGCGCCAGGATCAGAAGCTGAACAAAGGAAGAAGGAACATGCAGGTCTTTTTATGCCTTTACACTCATTGGTTCATTCATTCTCAGCAAATCAAATGCGTTCGCTCAAACATGCTAACCAATCACGTACATTCATTTGAACATGGCAACAACCAATCAGAGACATTTCTTTGAACATAGTATCAGTCTTTACATAGAAGGCCATCTATCTCTTCCTCCCTTGGCTAGGGTTGATGCTTCTCATGCCCCTGGGGCACCCGAGATATCAGGTGTCTCATGAATCTGCTACTTTTGGTACCCTTTATCAATAGAAGAAACTCCCCTTTCGTTGGTACATCTGGAGTTGGCACCTGAGAGAATACACATCAGGGATGAGTCTCTAGCCAAGGAGATGATATGACAGTATCAGGCATACAATTAAAGAAAGAAGTGATACAACTCTTCCTCAAGGTTCCTTGACTAAAATAGCAAAGGCAGATGTAGCTTAGGCCAGGAGCGGGGAGAGCAGAGAGATTAGTTCATCTAACAATGAGTACTACCAGTATATACAGCTTTGTTGACTGCATGTGTATAATGGAACTTTATTCTTACATTTTGTTGATACACCATGCCTACTTTTCTAACAAGGGTGAGGAGCAAGAGCAGCTGGTGACAATGGTGGTGAGAAGGGAGACTCACTGAGGGAGGGGACCCACGGAGGGGGTCTTGCCCTAAGGGCCCTCCAAAACCTGGAGATGGCACTAACGTATGCATCGGTAACATAGACGGGGAGAAAAGGTGCCAGTGATCAAAAGCTGCAGCAAACCGCGCATGCGGCATGCTCCTCATTAAACCAAACCAGTATTCAGGAGGAATGAGGCACAGGGCAAAGCGAGTGAACCACGGGGGGCGGGGGGGGGGGATTAAGGAAAGGACCAGGGAAACATTCTAAGCCCTTCCCTGGATGCCCACTTTCCCAAGAGTTCAATAAATGAGGCAACTGCATCAGGATGACCTGTGCCCGGCTTCATGCGCCAGGCCTCCTGCCCTAAAAGAAATGACAGTACGCGTGAGTACGCATCGGATTTTTCAAAGCTGACTCTGTCTGCTTTTGAACACAATATGGATTTTTGTTTTCCAGGCCATGTGATGGCTTGGCACTTAGATTGCCTGCTGTTTCCAAGCGAGCCGGTTTCCAAACGATTTGGTGTGCTCAGATGGTATCTAGAGTGGGACTTGGACAGAATCAATCTACACTGAAAAACATTTAAGGCACACTTTAAAAGAAGAAGTTAAAACTGCAAAAGAGCAGGGCACCAAATTCAAATGGTTTGGTGCATACAGAGGACTGGGGGGGGGGATGTTTCGATTGCTTGATAGGGTTTGATTTGGAAAGAGATTACCAACGGTGATCCCTTGTTAGTTTAATTCATAAGAAATTATGTGCATGAGAATTGCACCACGCTTTCGCATCTTAACAGATGTTAAGACCTGAGAAATGCTAAGAGAAAAGCATTTTAGAGGCCTGGCCAATTTTTAAATTTTATTTTCTCTTTCCTGGGTGCCAGAATTAGAGGGCACAGAGCCAGGGGGAGAAGCCATTCCAGCTGCGCCGTTCTTACTCTTAGTGTGCATGCATGAGTTGCCACCATGCATGCATGCACGCACACCGAAGAGCCATATGGGAGGAGGTAGGCACATTGGTAGCTTCGGGCTCTGTGGGTACAAACAGCCGGGCCCTTCACAAGCGGCACACAGACGCTTTTTAACTTGGCTTTTGTAAATTGTTTTTATGCTTAATATGGCTTTTAGAAGTTGCTTTTAATGTTTCGCTATGTTTTCATTTGATTGTGGGTTTTATGTTCTGAAATTTTTGTCAACCGCCTTGGCTGGTTTCAGAAAGGCGGTATAGAAATGCAGAAAATAAGATGGTACCAGTTTGCAGGATGCACGAGGTGAAACTATGACAACGGCACATGCAGCAAAGCATACATGCAGCCTGGTTACTTAGCCAGCATCCATTGTGAACCTGCTTGAGAACCTGTACAGTATCTTCCCTTTAATACATTTACTGGTACTCCTTTTTCAACTTATTCACATTTTCAAATCCTTAATGATTTATCATTGAATATTTTGCATTTGCATTTTTTCATAATGAAACATCCTACAGTCATGCCTTGGATTGAGAGCATAATTCGTTCCGGAAACGTGCTTGTAATCCAAAACACTCTTATATCAAAACGAAATTCCCCCAAAAAAATTTGTACAGAGATTTTTAATTTAAGCCGTACTACAGTACTTGTATTGCAAGACGTCGCTTGTATATCAAGTCAAAAAAATTTAAAATAAATATTTAAAAATGTGCTTGTCTTGCAAAACGCTCTCAAACCAAGTTACTTGCAATCCAAGGTATTACTGTATATTGTTTTATGAGGAGTGGGTTAGCATTTTCTCAGTGGTCTTCCCAGCAAGTCCAATAAAGCAAAATCAGGTATTTCCTAAAATTCCAAGACAAGACTTACCCACCCCTTGTAATAAGGCTACCGCTCGAGATGATGATGATGATGATTTATTGATTTATTTATTGTATTTATACCCCGCCTTTTTTCCTGAAAGGAACCCAAGGCAGCTTGCACAATCCTCCTCCTCCTCTTCACTTTATCCTCACAACAACCCTGTGAGGTAGGTTAGGCTGAGAGTCCATGACTGGCCCAAAGTCACCCAGTGAGTTTCATGGCCGAGCGGGGACTAGAACCCAGATCTCCTGAGTCCCAGTCCAACACTCTAACCACTATTATCAGGGCTTTTTTTCTGGTGGAACTCACCGGAACTGAGTTCCAGCACTTTTTCTTCTATTAATTGCATTACAATTTAATCGCCATCTACTCCAGAGGAAATGTAATCCAAGAGTTCCGGTACCTTTTTCTCCAGAAAAAAAGCACTGATTATTATTATTTCATTTCTGTACCACCCAATAGCCAAAGCTCTCTGTGTGGTTAACAATATTTTACTCCTTAGATATATATATATTTTAGAAATTGTAAGTGGTATATACATTTGTTAAATAATAAATCATAATAGCAAGGAGGCTGCCTGCCGCATCTCTGCATGTTTGCCTCTTTCTGAACTAGACCAACGACTGGTGCAGAGACATGAGGCCATGGGAGCTTTTGAGGGGGTTAAGAATGAGGTCTGCCACCCATTTTGATTTAGAAAGTAGATGTGCCTCAGCTACCAGGTGCTTGAGAAACACGAGTCTACGTGGAACTGATTCTCACGTTACGTTTTCGATCTGTGGGTTAAACATCTCTGCCTTGGGTTTGGGGCGGGAGAGGAGAAATAAAATGACGGTTTGGGGCGGGAGAGGAGAAAGAGTGACGGATTCGGTGTCCATTTAGAGAACGCGGCACACTGACCGGCGTTTCTGATTGGCTGCTCTCTCCCCTCGCCTCTTGGCAACGCGCGAAGCGACCGTTAAAAATATCTCTCGCACGGCCCGCGCACATTGCAAAGGGCGGGGAGAGAACAGCCAATCAGATTGGCGAGAGGCGTAGGGGGTGTGGCCATACGTTGTCCTCAGCAACAGCGACCAAAAGGAGGGGGAGCTTCGGGCGAGGGAGAGGAAGAAGGATGGGCCAAAAGCCAGAGGGCTGCGGGTGTGGCAGGTTCGAGTCCCGCCTTCCCCAACTTGCGCGCAGGCTGAGGTAATTCAAAAAAAGAAGAAGGGGGGGCAGGTTAACCCCCCCCGTGGGGATTGTGTGTGTGTGTGGGGGGGGGGTTGTTCCCCTTTCCCTGATGTGACGCAGGGGGGGGGATAAGACTTCTCTATCCCATAATAGGCCTATTATACTATTTATCCCATAATAAGGGCCCCCTTCCCTCAGGCCAATTCCCCTTCCCCCCCTAATAGTGGGCCTGCGGGTTGCAATCTTCCCTCCCCCCTCAATGGGGAAATTAGGGGAGGGGGGGCTCTCGATGTCCCTCCCCATCTAATTTGGGGTGTGTGAAATGTGGGGGCTTGAGCCCCCTTCTTTTTTAAGGGGAGGGTGAGGCCCCTGTTCGTGGGGGGGGGGGAGGAGCTGCCCTGTGATGTCCCCCCCCCCCCAGATTATCTGGCCTGTTTGTGCAAAAGGCCCAGTTTCCTTCACTTCTTTATTTGGGGCGGGCGGGGGGGGGGGTTTCGAGACCCCTTGGCACCCTTTTCTGGGTGGGTGGGATGGGCTGGATCTTCCTTGTGGAGCTGGCCAAGTGGAGGCTGCAGCTTACTAACAGCCCCTCCCTGTCTAATTTGGGGAGGGGGGGGAATGTGGTGGCTGTGTGACCCCCCCTATTTTCTTGGGGGAGGGGATAGCCTTGACCCCCTTTGGGGGGGAGGCTTCCTGATCCGCTCTCACCTGCACACACGCCCCAATATATAGTTCAATTTCTAACTTTGGGGAAGGGGGGGGGAGAGAAGACTTTGTTTCCTTTTTGACGGGAGAGGTTGTGGGGGTCCCCTCTGCCCCCCCTGCATGTGGATTTATTTATTTTTTGCACCCTACATGGAGTAACTAAGAATAGGGAGGCTCAGTTCCCCTCCTGTTCTTCACTGAGTGTGGGGTGCCTTGGCCCCCTGTTTTTGGTGGGGGGGGAAATAGGATCTTCCTTCCACACACACACACACACACCACCCATCTAACGCATTTGCTACCAATATAAAATAACCGAGAGACTCGACTTCCTTCCCTTTTGGGTGGCATGTGGGCTGCAAGATAGCTTATTTCCCTTTGAGGGAGGGTGGATCTTATACTCCTCCACTCCCCCAAAAATTATCCCTTTCTTCTCCATATGGAGCAACTGTACACTTTGTTTCCTACACATCTAGCTTCATGTGGGGAGGGGGGCAAGGAAGACCCCCCCCATGCCAAGTTAGCAGTGAAGCCCATAGTTCTATATGGGGAAGAAATGGGCACTGTGGAGACCTCCCCCCCCCACAATTTTGATTGCCTCATTTTATGCTGCTTTCACCTACTACTCGGGGTGTCTGATGTGGCTTCCTGTTTTTTTTTATCTTTGCCTTTAAGCTGCCCTGAAAACGTTCTATGTGGAAGGGTGGCCGATAAATTCTTAAAACGAAGAACGGGTCAGGCTTTGAGAAGGCAACCCAAAAGTATTCTTACTCGTGGATCAAAGCCTAGTGGGGTGGGAAGATATGTGTACTGCATATGCCACAACAATCCTAATTGTGGTTATGTTTTGTAATTTCAGAAATGAAATCTTGCTGTGTTTTTTAGAGTAGCCAAACTAGGTAGCAACAAGTGCTGAGCCTTGGGACATGAAGCTTACTAGCAGTGGCGTTGGAACAGTGTCTTTTGCTTTCAGTCTAAGCCAGTGTTCTCCAGCCTTGGGTCCCCAGATGTTTTTGGCCTACAACTCCCAGCATGCCCCAGCCAGCTACGCTTGTCACTTTAGTCTGTTAGCCTTATGGCAGGGCCTGTTTCTCCTTTTTGTTGTCGACATGAGTTGCTTTGAAAAACGAGGTCAAAATGCAGTAAATAAGAATGTAAGCACATCAGAAGAGCCCTGCTGGATCAGACCAAGGGTCCGTCTAGTCCTTCATTCTGTTCACAGAGTGGCCAACTGGCTGCCCACGGGAAACCCACAGGGAGGACATGAGTGCAACAGCACCCTACTGGCCATGTTCCCCAGCAACTGGTGCACATAGCCTACCTTATGGACAGGCGTTGTAGGGAGAAAATGGAGAATTCTCCTCTGTGCACTTCGATGGTGCTGTACAAATAAATGAAATGGAATAATAATGTGTCTCCCTGAACTCCTTGAAGGGGGGGTGGGATGATAGAATAAAGATGTGATTATTCGTATTACAGTAATACCTTGGTTTGAGAGTAACTTGGTTTGAGAGCGTTTTGCAAGACAAGCAAATTTTTAAATATTTATTTAATTTTTTTTTACTTGATATACAAGCGATGTCTTGCAATACAAGTACTGTAGTACGGCTTAAATTAAAAATCTCTGTACAAATTTTTTTTTGGGGGATTTCGTTTTGATATAAGAGTGTTTTGGATTACAAGCACGTTTCCGGAACGAATTATGCTCTCAATCCAAGGCATGACTGTATTATTAATGGTGACGATGCAATGATTCTCTGTTGCTGTAGAGGCTGCTCGAACCGGCAAAGTGATCCCTTTCACTTCGGAGCCTAGTTTATCCCCATGAACAACCAGGATGACTGAGGCAGAATACATCCTCTGCAAATGGAAAGAGCGGTGGTGGCCAGCAAAGGTGGTTATTGTGACTGCTACCCCTTCTCTAGTGGGGGCATGGGGGTTTTGGTGGTGGTGGGGGGTTACATTTGAGGGAGGGAAGTATGCAATGATTTCTGTGCATATAAGGAAGAGATTGTGGGATTCCCCACAAGCCTCCGAAGGGTATACTCAGGATAACTGCACTGGCTACCTATTTGCTTCCAGGCCAGGTTTAAGGTTCTGGTAATAGTGTACAAAGCCCGAAACAACTTGGGACCAGGTTACCTGAGAGAGCGCCTCCTCCCATACCAACCTGCCCAGTCGCTGAGGTCATCAGATGGTGTGCTCCTGGTGGTTCCTCGTGGACCTTTGGCCCGATTGGAGTCCACCAGGAGAAGGGCCTTCAGTGTGGTGGCTCCTTTTCTGTGGCACTCCCTGCCTCTGGAGGTCGGGCAGGATCTGACATTGTGCTGCTTTCGGCGCCTGAAGACCTCCTTGTTCCGGGAAGCCGCCTCTGCTGTCCAACCACCAATGTAATTGTTACTTTGTTTTCAATGTATTGTTTTTGTTTCTTTTATCTGTTATCTTTTTATTGTTCACCGCTCTGGAATCTACTTAGCTATGGAGCAGTACACAAACACTGTAAATAAATAAATTGCAAAACAAATTAGCTGTATGGCAGGGGTGGTGGACACTACAATCAACATTTGAGGCCTTCCTCCAAGTGCCACCCTCGAGGGAGGTTCAGAGGGCGGCAACAACAGGGAGGGCCT
Source organism: Shinisaurus crocodilurus (assembly GCA_021292165.1). Taxonomy (NCBI): domain Eukaryota; kingdom Metazoa; phylum Chordata; class Lepidosauria; order Squamata; family Shinisauridae; genus Shinisaurus; species Shinisaurus crocodilurus. Next base: position 91,185,911 of record CM037882.1, on the reverse strand, counting down.
TCTCAGTGATGGCACCCCCAGTTATGGAATGATCTCCCCACTGAGGCCTGCCTGGCGCCAACTTTTATTATTTTATCTGTGTTTTATAAATTGCTGTGAACTTCCCTGAGAGTTTCGGCTATTGGGCAGTTTATAGAGATGCAATTAATAATAATAATATACCACGCTACACCCAGTAAAATTGCCGAACGGTGAACAATAAAAAGGAAGCGGGGGGGGGGAGGGGGAAGAAAGAATAGAAATACAGCGTTAAGTTTTACACTCAAATTATGCTAATTTTTATTTTTGTTTGTATAGGGCAGCCTTCTCCAACCTGGGAATGCTGGGAGCTGTGGTCCAGCACATCTGGTGGGCACCAGGTTGGAGAAGGCTGGTACAGAAGGTTTTTTTTGTTTGCATATATATATAGAGAGAGAGAGAGAGAGTTCAGGGGGCGGCTACAGGGCAGGGGGTGTTGCCCACCCCTGCTCTAATGTGTCTACCACAACACCATCTTCTCCTTCTCAATCTGAACTTGTGCATACACACCTGGAAAACCTGCAGGTACATAGTTATGTCCCGTCCCCCCCTTCAGGTGTTGTCTAGAAGCTGCACTTCCAGAAGACGGCCGGTTCCAAAGGACAAGTCGGCCTCCGTTCGTGTCGAAATCGTCTGTCTGAATAAACAGTTAAGTTCCATTGCAGGCGTGACAGCATCTACCTTTCAATCCGCCCTTTCGACCCGCCGGCTTGAATCTGGCCTCGCAAATGAATCCCCCTTTCTCCTTTTAGCAACACTTGCCTTCTTACACGCTAGTGGCCTGGACTTCGTTGCGGTGGGTGGCCAGGTGGGGACTATTTGCATGCCTTTCGGTGCCTACCTTGTGGTCTTTTTGGTGCCAGATGAACTTTTTTTGAAAAAAAATATTCCAGTCTGGCTTTTATCTTGGTTCTTACTTTGGTTTTATTCTGCTTTAAATTGATGGGTTTCATATTATGCTGGCTGGGGTATGCTGGGGAGTGTAGTCCAACATAGTTGGACAGCACCAGGTTGAGAAAAGCTGGGTTTTAAGTGTTGTGCTGTGAACCGCTCAGAGAGCTTTGGCTAATGGGCGGTATAGGAGCGTAATAATAGATAAATAAATATGTGGATTTGTCGACAGTGTTTGGTCAAGACGTATGCAGGGTCTAACTTGGTCTCCCTTCCACCCCGCCCCCCCCCCCACTGAAACCTGGTGCCCTCCAGCTCTTTTGGACTACAGCTCCCCCCTTGCCAGGGATGATGGGAGTTGTAGTCTAGCTGGAGGGCACTAGGTTGGGGATGACTGGTATTATTCCAGTAAGCTATACAGAGGGAGATGAGAGGGGGAAGCAGGGCCTTTCCACCCGGCTGAAATACTACTATTTTTTTTTCCTCTTCCCTTCCCGTTGCTTTTTCCTTGTGTGCTATATCTTTTTAGACTGTGAGTCTGTGAGAGCAGACTTCTTTTAAAAAAAAAAATTGATTGCACATAAGCTGATCCATAAGCCTTTTTAGCTGAGGAACAGGATAAAAGCAGCTTAAATAAAATAAAATGCCCCCTGCAATGCTATTAAAAGGAAGCAACCTCGTACAACCCGTTTTGATGGCCAGCCATCACCGCAGAACCAGACTTTGTTTTCAACCGCTTTCTTCCCCCCACCCCACTCCTCGTGTTTTTTCTATTTAAAGGGCAAATGTGCGCTGTGCTGATACAGAAATCCTGAAGAAAGAGAGCATTGAAGACATTTCCTCTAAGTTAGGTACGATTTATTTAAAGTCTTGTGTGCTGGGGGTGGGGGTGACACTTCCGCACCAGCTGTTGTTGTAAGTGTCTGCCCAAGCTTGGCAAAACATAGAAATTTTGGGCTGGGCAAGGGCTCAGTCGGCACATAATTTGCATTCCTGGTTGGGCATTGATGAACAATTACATTGCTGTACCTCCTTTTTCGCCAAGGACGCCTCAAGGTGGTTGCGTTTTCGAGCAGCGTCTCACAGTCGTAAGATGCAGGATGCCCAATGCATCTGGAGGACACGAGGTTGGGAAAGACTGGTATAAAATAAGAGTAAAAAACCCGAAATCGCATAAAACAATTGCAAAATAGCAGTTGATTTTTTAAAAAATGGCCAAGTGGTTCCACAAAATAATGATTGGTGAAATGGAAAACAGTTCAAAGAGTGAAGGAGGCAAAAGTTGCTGGTCTCTCAGCTGAGCTGATAAGCGTTTGCCTGGCATTTCCAACTCCCTCCAGTACAGCCTGATGTGATGACTGCCGCCAGGTGTGACAGCTTGATGTTTCTCTCAACAGTTCAGAGCAAGAAATGCCACAGCCCCGTGGCAGAGTTGACCTATCGGCGAGCTCTACGGGAGGCTCTGGACATTTTGAGTCAAGGTGCGCCATCCAAAGGAGAAACCCCTTCGAAGGCGAGCAGAGGGAAGCCACCGACCCGGAAGGATACCCGAGAGAGACCGTTGTCTTCGCTCATGGCTACTAGACAGCGGCTTTCCTCTCAAAAAGACCCACGTGAGAAGAAAAGCGGGGCAAACTCTGTGGGTATTTCTACACCATTGCAGGCCGCGCAGATCGAAGACGAGTGTTGCCGTTGTTCCAGGGAACGCACAAGGGCCCCTTCCAAGCACAAGACCCTTTCTAAACCACAAGACCTTTTGGGAGGAGAAGGGCTCACTGGCCGGCACAATGGTGTCTCCAGAGCAAAAGTGCCAGTGACGCCTCTGAAGGAACGAAAGCCATTGCCCAAACCCGGCACGGACAGAAAATCACCGCGGTCCTTAAAAAAAGCCGGGAGGCCCCATCGAGTTAAAGGCAAGTCTAGCGGGGAGAGCCATTCCCCCTCGCCGGCCTGTAAACATCTGGCTAGAACGAGTACCCCGACTCGTGTTTCCCGCAGAAGCTGCACCCGATTAACGCCAGTGGGCCAAAAGTCGGGCACGAGGCCTGGGCTACGAAGTAACTTGCTGTGTTCTCCCGCTGTGTGCGTTTTGACTGAACCGGCGACTGACCTCTCAGAGGGGGAAGTGTCTCCGCCCAGGAAATACTGCAAAGTCTCTGATGGCAGCAGGTGTCCAGTGGGCTTGAAGGGGAGCTGCTGGAAAAGGCGGGGCAGGAGTCGTCTGGAGGATTTGAACTCGAGGCCCTCTCCTGATAGGTTGCTTTTGGAACACGAAGGAGAGGGAAAACAAAGCATGCTCGGGGACAAAGAAGAACTGTCCCAGCATCAAGGTTTTGAAGATGAAGAAGGTAGAAACGTATGCTTGTGGGAAATGGGCAAGGGGATGTTCTGTGCCTCGGGAAGTGGGGCGCGCGAGGATAACTGGAGGTACTGTGAAATGGGTTAGAGTTTTGCCAGCTTTCTATAATAAGTAACTGGGTAAAGATTTTTCTTTCGGTGAACAGCCTTTCAAAACACACCAATAAGAAACCCAGATATTCCAATCCTAAGAAAAATTCCAAAGTATCAGATAACATACGGTACATTAATAGAGAACTTGGGTGGTCCAGTACCTCTGGGTTCAGAAGCAAAACGTGTCCATCCCCGGTTTTGCAAACGGGTCAGGGGAAGAGACACCCTAGATTTGCAGAGGTGTACAAGCTTGTAAATTAAAAGAATCAAAGCCAAGTTGGCTTGTCAGTGGATGTGGATTTTTTAAGAGAGGAAAACAGGGCGAGGGGAGAGAGGATATTGGCTTGCTTACGCCTCTAACGCTAGGGCAGCTTGAATTTTAAAAAATCTTTCCAGCTAAATTTGACCCTTTTAGTGCTGTGTAGCTGCACAGCTTGCAAGCAAGCTAAATTGGACCCTTTGGGCACTCCACAGTACTATGGACACCAGTTTTTTCCCTCTAAAAGAATAGCTTCTTAAATTGGGGTGGGGTGGGGTGGGGTGGAGATGCCATGCTAATTATCTGTCCCAATATAGCACAAGTATTTGACTTAAAATCCTTGAGAGGGGAAATCAAAGCACACCTAATGTGATTTAAATGTTAAATTATTAGAAATTTTTATTGGAATACAGTAATACCTTGGATTACGAGCATAATCCGTTCCGGAACCATGCTCGTAATCCAAAATACTCGTACATCAAAGTGAGTTTCCCCATTAGAAACAATGGGAACTCCGCTGATACGTTCCACAGCCATTTAATCACTGCTTTGCCGGCTCCCTGGCAGGAACGAATCAGCGGAGTTCCCATTATTTCTAATGGGGAAACTCACTGTGATGTGCTGGCTCCTGGGCTCCTGGCCGCACCTCGCTCTGCGGGCACCTGGCGCACTGCCATGCTGGCTCCCGGGCAGGGAAGCGGCATGGCAGCGCGAGGCACCCGCAGAGCGAGTGGCTGCGCTGCGTCTCCCTGGCAGGGAGACTTGTGGAGCCGCTCCGCTTTTCCCTACCTTTGCCAGCGGCCGCTCGCTCTGCGGTCGCCTCGCGCGCTGCCATGCCGGCTCCTGGGCAGGGAAGCGGCACAGCAGCGCGAGGCGCCCGCAGAGCGAGTGGCTGCGCTGCGTCTCCCTGGCAGGGAGACATGTGGAGCCACTCCGCTGTTTAAACTCATTTTCCTCCGCTCCGCCCTACCTTTACCAGCAGCCGCTCGCTCTGCTGGCGCCGTGCGCGCTGCCATGCTGCTTCCCTGCCCGGGAGCCGGCATGGCAGCGCGCGAGGCGACCGCAGAGCGAGTGGCCGCGCCGCGGCTCCCTGGCAGGGAGCCACGTGGAGCTGCCTTGCCATTCCTTACCTTTGTCAGCGGCGGCTCGCCGTGCCGCCGGCGGTCCCGTTGCGTCACATCCGGCCCCAGAAGTGACGCGACGGTTCGCATCACTTCCGGGGCTGGATGTGACGAGGGCGGCGCCGGCAGCGCAGCGAGCTGCCGCTGGCAAAGGTAGGGAATGGCGGAGCAGCTCCACGTGGCTCCCGGCGCGGCGCCAGCAGAGCGAGCAGCTGCTGGTAAAGGTAGGGCGGAGCGGAGGAACATGGTTTTGAACAGCGGAGCGGCTCCACATGTCTCCCTGCCAGGGAGACGCAGCGCAGCCACTCGCTCTACAGGCGCCTCGTGCGCTGCTGTGCCGCTTCCCTGCCCAGGAGCCGGCATGGCAGCGCGCGAGGCGCCAGCAGAGCGAGCGGCCGCTGGCAAAGGTAGGGCAAAGCGGAGCGGCTCCGGGCAGGGAGGCGGTGCAGCAGCTCGAGGCGCTAGCTGAGCGAGCGGCCGCACCTCGCCTCCACGGGGCTCAACAAAGCAGTGGGAGGCGCTGGCCCAGCGAGCTGTCCCCCGGGGCCTCCACATGCTTTTAGCATAAATTTAAATTTGAAAGCGGCAGCGGCTCGTGTTGCGAGACTTGCTCGTCTTTCAAATCTAAATTTATGCTAAAATTTTCCTCGTCTTACGAGTAGCTCGCAAACCGGGTTACTTGTAATCCGAGGTATTACTGTAGTTGAAAAAATTGAGACAGTAGCGTGTGCTTCCTTTACATTGTTTCCCCCCCCCCTTAAGTTTAAACAAAGTTACTGAAAACTGTTGACTCGCATATACATTTTAGCAATCCAAAGAACTGTGCACAATATACTGACAACCACTCATCTGTTTCCACAGAGTTCAATTCTTTTCCACTGAGGATGTTGGGGCAACTTCAGTTTCGCTGTCGCTACTTACTCATTTTTACAATGAGACATTTCTGTATTCTCTCACATACTTGCTAGGGATAATCACCTGAAAAACATTAATCACAACTTTGAAGCTGCCACGTTTGCCTAATATTGTGTTAGCAATTGACATCCATTCATTGTTAGTCGTAAACCTACGAAATGGAAAATGTTCCGTGGAAGAATTGAGCGCTGGGAAATTTTCCACCCTGCATCGTTGCTTTAGGGTGCAGTCCCAGTGCTGGGACTTCTTTCTGTCTAAACCAGCATAGGCTAGTGCCCTAAGACACTGAAGCATCCCCCTGTGTATCAGGCCAGGGGTGGGTGGGCGGCAGGTGGGAGTTTTCTTATCAGGTGGGGGGGGTGTTGTGGTTTCATGGATAAGGCACAGCTGGAGAAGATGGGCGGAGCCCAGAGATGGAACCATCTGGTTTTCAAAGATAAACTGGATCACTCCATCCTTGTGCTGCATGCCCTGGCGTAGCTCACTACTTTCCCCCACGCGTGATGCAAACCAGAAATGAGACATTTCAATCCTGTCTGTGCACAAAGCTGAAATAAGCATGCTGTTGCTTTGTTAACAGGGCTTGAATCTACCTCTGACCTTTTCCTGAGGCTTAGTCCTGTGCGAGAGATCTCTCTATGCCCAGCTTTTAGGGATGACGAAGAGGAGGAGGAGGAGGAGGAGGAGGAGCTACCCAGTTTCCTCTTGCATCAGGGTGAGGCCCATTCCAATTTCATGCTTTGACCCTGCTCTTGTATTCAAAAGAAACAGAAATGCAATATTAGAACTGCAAATCAGCACAGCGGAACGAAAACATTGAAACCCTGTGAGGAATTGGAATTGTTTTCATTCTGTCTGAAAGGTGGCAAGGAGGGATGTGGGCGAATCTCAGCAGAAAGGGTTTTTCCAAGGCTTTGGCACCACCACCAAGAAGTCCCTGTATCTTGTGTGTTGTGGGGTCGGGAAGATTGGTGCATTGCAACTTACAGTATGTGTGTCTACTCGCCAGTCGGTCCCACTGAGTTCCTTGGGACTTATTCCTGTGTGTGGGATTGCAACCTGATATCCTCACCCATCCTTGTGTGTGTCTCTTTTTTTGTGCCTTAGAGCCTTGTTCATTCAAACCAGGCATGCTAGTTTGGTGCAAGCTCCCAAGATTCCCATACTGGCCAGCTGTGGTAAGAGCTCTGGGTTAAAGGGTTTTTTAAAATTATTATTTATTTATTGGATTTGTGTGTGTGTGTTATGCCAGCCCTCTCTCCAAGGAGCCTGGGAAAAGTATCGCTATAAATGGAGGTTATACCCTTTCATTTATAAGTGTCCTGCTTTTCAACCAAATTCTCAAAGTGGTTCATGCAACGGTTGAGCAAGCAGGAAGTCCCCCAACCTTTTTCGGTCGGTGGGCACATCTGGAATTTTGAAAGAGTGTCATGAGCACTCTCACAAAATGACTGCTCGGCGGGGGAGGGTTTCCTATTCATACAATGGTTGCCGTGGTGGGCGTAGCCGGCCACAAAACACTGATTTCCCAGAAGGCAAGCTGCTGAGACTAAAAGAAAAGTAACTTGCCCAAGAACCGAAGTCCAAGGCAGAGGTGGGGGTCTGAGCTCTGAAACACAACCCGCTCTTTTAAACCCAAAGGAAGATGGAGCTGGAGGCAGCGCTTCGCTTTGCAGCAGGTCAGTCCCTCCCAGTTTAAAAAAAATAAAAAACCTTAAGAACCAAATTAAAATCGGGAGTGGCCGGGCGCCTGGTGGGTGCTGAGAGAGCTGTCTGTGGGCACGTAGATAGATACAATGGGTACCTTGATGGGGAGCCCAGGGCTAAATGAAGAAAGTTTGGGTTAACCAGGAGTGGAATTTTGTGTGGAACAACAATGAATTCACTTCATTCCTGATACTCGCAAACCAATTCTCGGGCTCAGAATTCTTTAATTCCAAGTGTTTGTGTCTCACATTTGGCTGTGGATCTTGGGATTCTAGTAACAAAGAACTAAAGAATATCCCACAAGCCGGCTGTCTGTCCACCCCTGCTTTAGGCAATATAGGAGGTCTGTTTTCCCCTCCTCAAATTCTTTCGCTACCAACTTTGTCTTTCGGCAGGTGAAAATGGTCAGAAAGAAAGCCAAGAAAGCCAACGTGGTGCTCATACAAAAAGACGTGAATGATGGGCCCAAGGGGTAAATAGATATGATCAAATTCGGCATTGTGCTTCTCCCTGCCCTTTTTTTTTTTTTTTTTTTTTTTTAACTTTGTTTAGGAGTGCATGCTGCCAAACTGACTTCTGATGCAGCCTGCCCGTCGGCTGAGCTACTGCGATGGTCCGGAATTTTTACTGGCCTTCTATCTGTTCCTGCAGAAAAATGGCCCGGAAGAGAATAGGGACAGAGAGGGCTTTGCTGTTCTGTGAGCCGGGGCACATGGAGATCTGAATACGTTTTCCCATTAACCTTTTGCAGACTCCCGCTCATGCAGTAGCAACGTCTTGTGAGTTCGGAAGAAAAACGTAGTAATTTTTCCATATTTCTTATGAATTCTACCATTGGATATTGGGAGCCAGAATTTTCTGGAACCAGTCTTCTTACTTTAACTTAGATTAACAGTTAACTTAGCCTGGTCTCTTATAGGTTCTTATGGCCTCTTTTTTTGCGACCACGTGCATTACTTCACCAAACTTATGCTCTAGAAGGCAGCTGAATCCATGCATCTTCCTTACTCGTGCTGCTGGGACCAATTCCCACATACAATGCAGGATGCTTCCACTCTCCAGTATGCCTTTGAAAAATTACTGAACCACCAAACTAGAGACATGGAAAGACATGATTTCTGCCATTAAAGGCACAATCCTATGCAAGCTTAGACAGAGAAAAAAAAGGCCTACAACTCCCAGCATGCCGCAGGCCTTTTTTTCTGTCTAAATTTGCATAGGACTACACCATAAATATATTATTCTGGTAGGGAGTTATAGGCCTGTGTGAAAAAGCTGGACATCGCAAAGCTGTGCACATTTGCGTTTCTGGAAGTTGGAGAGGGCTGGCAGATAATCCTTTAGGTTTGCTAATAATTCTCTGTGTGTTTTCACACATACCCTTCTCTCCCCTCTTGATGCAGCTTCTCCACCTCCCTCAGAAACCTCAAACACTTTGATTGTGAAGAGAAGCAGAAGCTGATAGTAAGTCAAGCCGCTTGCGGGACATGGAGAAGGTGCCACTGGGATCCTGGACGGGCTTTCAATCCGCTTTTCCTCCTCTCCTGAGAAGGAAGTATTGCCCCATTCCACAAGGGTGGAGAGGGGATGTGGGGAGGCTAACCTTTTGACTCCTTTCCATGACCCCCCCCCCCCCCCCGCAGGACAAAGCCGCAGAGAACTTCAACCATGAGATCAACTGGTGCATCAAATTGATAGTGGACTACAGAATTAGAGTAGGTAAGCTGTGGCGGCTGTCCGTTGATCAAGAAGAGAACTTTCTATCTGTGTTCTGGGGTGAGGCAGCAGGGAGGGAAATCTCTTTCTGCATCCTCATGGAGCGCTCTTTACTTTTGAATGCATAACTTTCCTCCAAGAGGGCTCTACCAGAAAGCAAAGGGCGGTGCCGTTTAGATGCTTGCTTGCTTTGTGTGTGCGTGTGTGTGCGTGCGTGTGCGTCCGGCCCCTTCATTTTCCTCCTCCTGAACTCTCCCTCTTCTATCTACTGCCTCTCTCTCTTGTTTCTTCTCCCTTCTGTTCTCCTTCCTGTACCCCCCCTATGTTTTTCTTCCTGCTGGTACAGAGAAGCACACAGCCAGGTAATGAAACTATCCATTCAGAAGCGACAGTTCGGCTTCCCTGAAGCGCCAGCAGAAATCGAACCGCTGCTTCCGACCTGCATTGTCACGCTAAAGTGTGACAAGGAAGGGAGCTGAATCGCGGCCGTTTCACCCCCTTCTAGGTTGCCATTCTTTCACTGGGTCCTTCTTGGAGTACTGTGTCGATGACATCAGTGAGTATGCATCTAAGGCCGAGAGCCCTGGTTGTCTTGTGCTCCTCGAACAAACTCAATAAACAGCTGCAATGCGTTTGGGGACGGGGGCGGGGGAGTTGTTGTTGCATTTATATCCTGCCTTTTTCTCGTCTTGCACGGAACTGATAGTGGCTTACATAATCCTCCTCTCCATTTTATCCTCACAGAAACCCAGTGAGGTAGGTCAGGGTAGGGCAGTGCTTCTCAATTATTTTCTGTCATGCCCCCCCTAGGAAGAAGAAAACATTTCCCCCCCCCCCCCGTGCGACTGTACATAGTATCATTTGTCTATAAAATTGTTATAAGTACACCTCTGCATAACACTGTATCCTTATTAACGTATAAGAGAATAGAAAAAGAAAGAAATGTGGATCAATTTACAACAAAGAATAGCTTTATTAACTGTAGCCGAAAAGATTTAAAGGAGCACAGGATTTAAAGGAACACAATATTAAAAAAAAAAATTAACTGAGGTCAAACGAGCCCCCCTTTACGGAGCCTCGCGCCCCCCCTGGGGGGCCCGCCTCACTATTTGAGAAGCACTGGGGTAGGGTCAGTGACTGGGATTGTGCGACACGACTACCCACCGTGGCTTATAAGCCCCTGTGGGTTGCTGTATTGTGCGAACTTGGGATGGGTTTCTCCGGGGGTGGCTTATAAGCCACCCTGACAAGCCGTGGCTTGTAGTAGGGTCTGTCTGACCTACGATGGGTTGTCGTGTTGTCCGAACCTGTCAGAGGCTTCCCTGATCTCCGCCGCCCCAAGCCCCAGTAGGGCTCGGGGCAGCAGTGCACAGCGGAGACCCCCGCACCACCCTGCCATGCCCGGCGCCAGAAGGAGCTTTGGCGCGGAGATGGAGAGGCGATCTCGACGCCTCTGACAGCTGCCCCCAAGTGCCACTTGGACACTTTCGGGGCTGCTGTCGGCAGCTCACGGTCGTGGGAGGGAGATTTCGGTGCTCTCGCAGAGTCCCCTAGGTACCCACGGGAGTGGGGAGGAGGGGTCCTGCAACCTCTCTTTGTAGGGGAGTTGCTCCAGCAGAAGGTAGGCCTCCAGATATTTTAGACTTCAACTCACTGCATCAGGAGCATAGGACTATTGGGAGCTGCCTTCTACTGAGTCAGGCCCTGGGTCCATCTAGCCCAGTATTGCCAACACTGACTGGCAGCAGCGGCTCTCTGGGGTTTCAGGCCAGGGTTTTTCTCAGCCCTGCCTGGAGATGCTGCCGAGGATCGAAGTGGAAACCTTTTGTATGCAAAGTGGGGGGCTCTACCAGTGGGATTGTGGCTCTTCCCCTAGAAATGAAGATTCCAGTCCTCTGGGACTTCCTGCATGCAAAGCAAGTGCTGTACCCCTGAGCTACAGCCCTACCCCTAAAAATAAAGACTCCAGTCCTCACGGTTCTTAAGAAAGGGCCGATTTAAACAGGAACGTAGGAAGCTGCCTTAGACTGAGTCACACCCTCGGTCTGTCTAGTTCAGTACTCTCTTCAGCAGGGAAACCTGGCACGCGCATGCACGCACACGCGCACGCACACACACACACACACACACACACCCAGATGTTTTGGTCTGCAACCCTGGTATCATCCCTGACCATTGGCCATGTTGGCTGGGTCTGTTGGGAGTTGTAGTTCAAAACATCTCAAGGATGCCAGCTTGGGGAAGGCCAGCCTACACTGATCGGTTTCAGAAAGGGGTGCTTCCCCAGCCCTTTCTGGAGATGCCGGGGATCGAACCCAGGACCTTCTTCTGCATGCAAAGCAGGGGCTTTGTTGTTGCACTGTGGTCCTTCCTGGCCTGGGGAGGCTGACAACAGAGGGCTCTACCACTGCGTTACAGCCCCTCCCCTAGCCAGTAGCCATCTTGCCAGGAGATGCTAGTTCAGTTTTGAGGGGAAAACACTGCCCCAGGTTTCGGGGTGCCGAAAGGAATCCAGTAGGCGTATGTCATATTTTCTTTGCGGGGGAATGGGGGGCGGGAAGGCATGCGTGTGGCTTCCCGGCAGTGTTAAGAGAATGTGATATTCAGATCTGGTTTCCTTTTTTCCCCCAAGGCAGCCCGGTTCGCAAAGAAGCCCCCGATCCCCAGTCTCCAGCGGCCTTTGCAGGAGCAGCAGAGGAGACCTCCCAAGAGCCGCTCTCGGGGGCCTCGCAAGAGCCGCTCTCGGGGGCCTCGCAAGAGCCGCTCTCGGGGGCCTCGCAAGAGCCGCCCTCGGAGGCGAGGCCCACCAAGCTGGCGAAGAAGGTCCTTCCCGACCGCATGCGAGCTGCCAGGAACCGAGCCAACGAGAGGATCGTGGACTTCATCGTGAAGGCCAAAGGGGCGGACGCCCACCTCCAGTCCATCCTGGGGAGCACAAAGCCTTCACGGTGGCTGAGAAAATTCCTCGACGGGCAGCACTTCCTGACCTCCATAGAGACATACCTGGAGGACGACAGCCAGCAGGACCTCGTGTTCGACTATTTGCAAGAGGTCTACCGGGTGGCCGACGCCAAGGCATCGCCCCTCGTTATCGGCGACAGCCTCAAATTCATCCTAGAGGTTCTGTTTCCCGAGGTAAAAAACCCCCACAGTGGTTTTGCCCATCATTTTTGAGGAGGCGGACCGGGAGACATTTGCCTTGTCCTGATGGTTGCGCCATCAGTGTCAGAATTTGTCCGCGCTGCCTAGCAGCAGAATTTCAGGCAGGGGTCTTTCCCAGCCTTACCTGGAGATGCCGGGGATTGAACCAGGGACCCTCTGCAGGCAAAGCGGGGGCTCATATATTTATTTCTTTATTTTTTTGATACCACCCAATAGCCGAAGCTCTCTGGGCGGTCCACAACAATTAAAACGGTAAAATACAACGTAAAATACACTATAAGCGTTTAAAACTACAATACAAAATAGAAGTAAAAACCTAAGTAAGGCCTAGCAGTGATACAAAGATTTAAAATATGGTGAAAGATTTAAAACAACAGACTGAAAGCCTAAAATTCCTGGGAAAATAAGGTCTTCACGTGGCACCGGAAAGAGTACAACGTAGGTGCCAGGAAAGCCTCTCTGGGAAGTTCATTCCACAACCAGGGTGCCACAGCAGAAAAGGCCCTCTTCTTAGTAGCCACCCACCTCTCTCCCTTTGGCAGGGGCTCCCGGAGGAGGACTGCTGAGGATGATCGTAGGGTCCGGGCAGGTATATATGGGAGGAGACGATCCTTCAGGTAGCCTGGCCCCAAGCCCTTCAGGGCTTTGTTTGAACGTTAGTACCAGCACTTTGAATCGGGCCCGGACATGGAGTGGCAACCAGTGCAGATGGAAAAGCCCCGGCCTAATGTCATCACATTGGCCAGTCCTGGTTACCAATCGCGCTGCCCTTGTTTGGACCAGCTGAAGCTTCCAGAGCATTTTCAGAGGCAGCCCCACATACAACGCATTGCGCTAATCCACCCGAGAGGTTACCGGAGCCTGGATAACTGTAGCAAGGCTATCCCTCTCCAGATAAGGACATCGTTGGTATATCAGCCTAAGCTCTTACCACTGAGCTGTGGTCCTTTCCTTCCAAAGAGAGCAGGATTCCAGTCCTCATGATTCTGAATACAGGGCTGATTAGCATAGGAAACTGCCTGCGACCGAATCAGTCCTGTGTACACTGACCAGCAGCCGTTCTCTGGGGGTTCAGGCAGGGGTCTTTCCCAGCCCTACCTGGAGATGCCGGGGATTGAACCGGGGACCCTCTAAGGCAGGGGCTCTCCCAGTGAGCTGCAGCCCCTCCTCCTCTCCATTCTAACTTTGTTCCCCCGATAACGTCGCAGGCGTGCGCTCTGAAAGTGTGTGTGTGTGTGTTCTTCACCACCAGGCAATCATCTATGCCATCTCAGCCGTGGATCACATTGATTACAAGAAGGCCGAAGAGAAATACATCCAGGGGCCTCGGGTGACCCAAAGGTAGCTGGTTTAAGTCACCTTCTCATCCGCAGTACCGGGGGTGGGGTATGCAAGGCTCAGGAAGACTCCCCGTGCCTGGATGTTGACGGGCTCTCCCCCTACACGACAACCCTATGGCACTTTATTCTGTGGCTCCCCCTGTACCCATACCCCCAAAGGTATCGTGGGACTTGTCATTTTGAAGGCGATGAGAATATTTTGGGGGGGTGGGGTGGATTTCCAGCCGCACCCTCTTTGGCAAACGTATGGAGCCAGGTCGGTCACCCACCCTTGCTGTGATGCTAATCCTAGAAGGCGTGGAGGGTGCCAGCCCCCCCAGTGGCCCCTCGGGCTCTCTGGCCAATGGACGGGGCCGGAGTCTGCAGTCCCAGGGAGCCGTCTGGCGCGGAGCTGCGAGTCCCTTCCAGCGGGGAGGGTGCCGTGAGCTCCCTGCAGTTCCCCCCACCTCTGGCTGATGGTGGTTGTACTTTGGAAGGATTGTGAGCAAAAAGGAAGTTCTACTGTGAATGAGAGTGCAGCCTCCCAGGGGTCCTTGGTTCTCCGGCCGATGGGTGGGGCCGGAGTCTGCAGTTCCAGTTTTGAAGGTCATGAGAATTGGGGTGGGGGGGGGCTTCTACCACCACCACCACCACCACCCAAAATTCTGAGAAGAGAGAACTGTTTTAACTGGTTTGGAGACTTTAGTGTGGATCACCCTGGAATTCCTTCCAGGCTTTGGCCCATGGTGTATTTCAGCCTCCCCCCCCCCGCCAGTTCCCTCCACATGTTTTGGACTCCCAACTCCCAGGGATGTTGACGAGTCCTTGGTCTCGAGTCACGAGTCTTTGGACTCGAGTCCAAGTCCTTGGTCCAAAATGGTGAGTCATGAGTCCTCCTGAGTCACTCCCAAAACTGACTCCACGAGTCCCTATTAAAATCAATGGGTTTTCCCCCCAACAAAATAAGGCTACTTCAGATGTGTGGCTTAAATAAATTCTAGGCACAAGTGTGCCTTTTTATTTCAAAACTCTGCCACTGATTTTGGCATGAACAGACCAGGCAGACAGACCCAAAATAACCAGGCAGGCAGAGGAGGCAGGGAACCCCAAAGCAGGCAGGCAGAGGCCTTTGTCTTGGACAATTCAAACTGTGGAACTGGTTAAGAAGAGACCAGGCAGGCAGAGGAGGCAGGGAACCCCAAACAGGCAGGCAGAGGCAGCCAAACCCAAAATGTCTGACCCTAACCCCCCACAACAACACATCGATCAAAATAAATCTCAACACATCGTTGGGGCTGCGCTCCTGGTAGCTGTCCATAGTGGCCGAGCAGCGGCGCGCCTCGCTTCCATGCGCTCTTCACCGGTGATCGCGCTCCTTCTGGCACAGCCAGAAGACTCGTCAACAGCCCAGGGATGTTGACGAGTCCTTGGTCTCGAGTCCCGAGTCGAGTCTCGAGTCCCATTAAAAATATTGGGACCCGAGTCAGAGGGGGGACTCAGTCCGACTCACGAGTCAAGTCCTCAAGTCCAAGTCCCCATCCCTACCAACTCCCATCAGCCCCAGCCAGCACAGCTGACGGTCATGGACACTGGGGGTTCCGGTCCAAAACATCTGGAAGGCTGCCATTTTGGGTGTGTTGTTTTAAATTGTTGGTTGGTTGTTTTTATCCTTGTTGGCTCTCTGGAGGAAAGACGGAGTTTTCATTGCCTTAAATAAGCCTGCCTCACAAGGTTGTTGTGATTTGTTTATTTACGACTGGAAACATACAAGTCTCTTGAGTGGCTTACGCGAAAACAGCTTTCCCCAGCCCCGTGCTGGATTATAACTCCCGTTATCCCCAGCGTTGGCCATGCTGGCTGGGGATAATGGAGGCACATCTGGCGGGCACCGGGTTGCGGCAGGCTGCAATAAAAATGAAATGGACTGAAAGACCAAACAACATACGGTAACCGTAAAATCAAAAGCAGCATGAAACGGCAACAAAATCCTGCCCACACCTCAAGCTTTTTGGAGAAAAACCATGTAAATGTAATTATTATTACATTAGATTCATGTCCAGTCTTTTTTCCTCTTGCAAGGAGCCCAAGGCAGCTTACACGGTCCTCCTCTGTTTTGTATCCTCACAACAACCCTGTGAAGTAGGTGAGGCTGAGAGTCAGGGACTGGCCCAAAGTCACCCAGTGAGTTTCAAGGCTGAGTAGGGGACTAGAACCCAGGTCTCCCCAGTCCCAGTCCAGCACTCTAACCACTAGGCCACACTGGCTCTCAGTAATAAATCTATTATGAAGTAAAATGTTTATGGATGACAATAATAGAAATTGCTCACTGCTGGGTGTGTGTGTCTTCTTTTATTAAAAAAACAAAAAGTGGCATGGAGTCCATCCCTCCCTTTAGGCTTTATGTTTATTTCTCATCCTTCAGGGAGAAAGAGATCTTTGAGGAAAAAATTCGAGAAGAGAAGAGAAAACAGCGTCTGCTGAGTGTAAGATTGTCTCCGGAAGACAACCCGTGAACCCCGTTCCCCAGTCTAGGCCGGCCTTGCCTGTGTTTCCATAAATGAGATGGAAAGCAATTATTTTGTATATGAGAAACACCTATTTTTAAAATATATATACATATATAGCTATGGAATATGCTTCAGCAGGCGGATATACCTCCTGCGTCGCTTTTCCGCTCACCGCAGAGCGCGCTGCCTCGTGGAAGTTGACCAAAATTAAATTGTGAGATGTATATTGGTGCTTACAGCAGGCAAGCAAACAGTTCTCAAAAGAAGTGGTGGTTCAAGCAAGGCTTTGCTTCCCGTGGTATATATGCCCAGTCAACTCCAGCCCCGCTGTTGACTCCACATAAACAGGCCCAGCAGGCTTTCGAAATACTCTCCAAACCTATTTAACCAGAAACGAAAGTAAAATAAGTGTACCCACCACCAGCAGCAGCAGCAAAGCCATCTCTTCCTTCCAAATTCCCTGTAGCTTTCTGCGGTGGGCAGAGACAGGGGAGCCATTTCCCTCAGCTTAATTTGACCCTGGCTTTTGGGAACACTATGCTGCATATCTTGTTGCCTACGCTAATTGCCTGTCCTGTCTACACATCCCCATGCAACAGTTTGGGATGTAAAGGCAACTCCTCCCACACACACATACGCGCATGCATGCACGCACACCAGTGATGAAATTGGCCTCTAATTCTGCGATTTTAAAGATACAGTAGGTGCAAATGTGATTCAATGTGCCAAGAGCTAAACTCGGTTCTTAACTGCTTCGCCTGCTGCTCTGTGCAATTTTTTTTTATTTTTTTTTAACTTGGAAAAAATAAACTAGCTTCCAACTGTGGTCCCATAATCGTCTGGTTTCTTCTGTGATGATGATGGATTTATTTATTTACAGCTTTTTTTACCCTGCTTTTCAGCCAAAAAGGGGGGGGGCTTCCCAGAGCACCTGACAACGATGGATAATGATAGTCCCTGCCGTGGGCCTTGCAATCTAAAAGCCACGACACAAAAGGAAAAGGCATCGGGAGGGAGGGGGGGGGGGGAGAAAGCAAAACTCAGACAACAGTTCTTGGTGTCAAAGCTCTTAATAGGTCTGTGTTCACGCTGGCTGGGGCATGCTGGGAGTTGTAGGCCAAAAACATCTGGGGACCCAAGGTTGGAGAACACTGTTAAATAGGTGTTCTTTCTGGCAGGGAAAGGTGAACCAAGCTCCCTACAGCTGTTCCTTCTCTGGCCGAGGTACTGGGGCTAGGTTGGTCCCCCCACCCTTGCTGTGATGTTCTTCCCGGAAGGCAGGAGAGACTGCCGCCCAGGGCCCTTGGTTCTCTGGCTGATGGACGAGGCCAGAGTGCAGTCCCAGGAAACTGGTGGAGCTGTGTGTTCCTTCTGGTGGTGGTGGGGGTGACGTGAGCTCCCTGCGGTTCCTCCCTCTGCCTTATGACCATTGTCCTTTGGAATTCTTGTGAGCCAGAAGAAAGTTCCAACTACGAATGTCTTCTCTAAATGTGTTCAGTTTTTCAAACGGGAACATCTTCAATTACTCAAAAGTGCTGTAGGACCTAGATGTAAAGCAACAGCTGGGGATTTCTGAGGTTAGGCAGCTAGTTGCAGGAAAGAGGCTTCTATTTCGCTGAATGCATTTTCACTTTGCTCTTCAGCTGATAAAAGGCCTCCCAGAACAGTAATACAGCCCCAGCCTTCCAGCTTGCAATCTAAAGGACACGGCATAAAAGGAAATGGGATTGGGAGGGAGGAGGAAAAAAAGCACAACCAATCCTGCAATTCAGGTCATGGGGCTGGATCGAAGCACAATGGAGACTGCCTCTTCCTCTGGTGGCCTCAACATTTGGAAAGTTTTGTATTCAAAAGTATTTCTATCCTGTTCCTCTGCCAAAAAGGCTCCGGAGCAGCTTGCATACAATCAATTAAAAACGAGGCTTCCAATTTGAAAAGACGCGACACGAATGAAAAACCGGATGGGGAGGGAAGAGGAAAGTGTGTGCTCTTTCAGCAGAGCTGGTGGAATGGCCCTGTCTCCCTGTTGACCATTGAGGGGGTTGTTAAAATGGCCCCGCTGACTCCAACCAAAGGGTCTAGGTAGGACCCCGTTTCTCACAGTGTGCAAAATCGGGATACCTCCTGGAAGCCCATAAGCAGGGTGTGAATGGAATAGTTCGCGGGTCCCACAGCATGCACCATTAAGAGGTATATTGCTTCCAGCCAAGGAGGTTCCATTTTTCACTAACATGAGAAAAAGCCCTATTGGATCAGGCCAAAGGTCCGCACAGTCCAATGTCCTGTACCTTAGAGGGGCTGCCAGATCCCACTGGAAAGACCCATCTGCTCTTCCCACCAAACCATTCCTAGTACGCCTCTGAAGCCGTAAAGTGCCTCATCGCCATCATGGCTAAATTCCTGGGCCCGGTGCTCTTCAACATTTTTATTAATGACTTGGATCAGGAGGTACAGGGAATGCTTATCAAATTTGCAGATGACACAAAGTTGGGTGGAACAGCTAATACTCTGGAAGACAGAAACAAAATTCAAAGTGACCTCGATAGGCTGGAGCGCTGGGCCGAAAACAACAGAATGAAATTTAATAGGGATAAATGCCAAGTGCTGCACCTAGGGAGAGGAAACCAAATGCAGAGTTACAGAATGGGGGACACTTGGCTCAACAATACTACAAGTGAGAAGGATCTTGGAATTGTGGTAGATCACAAACTGAATATGAGCCAGCAATGCGACGTGGCTGCAAAGAAGGCAAATGCAATTTTGGGCTGTATTAATAGAAGTATAGCTTCCAAATCGCGGGAAGTGATAATTCCCCTTTACTCGGCACTGGTTAGGCCTCATCTTGAGTACTGCGTCCAGTTCTGGGCACCTCACTTTAAGAAGGACATAGACAAACTGGAGAGGGTTCAGAGGAGGGCAACAAGGATGATAAAGGGACTGGAAACAAGGCCCTATGAGGAGAGACTGAAAGAACTGGGCCTGTTTAGCCTTCAGAAGAGGAGACTGAGGGGAGATATGATCGCACTCTTCCAGTATTTGAAGGGATGTCACACAGAGGAGGGCAAAGATCTCTTCTCGATCATCCCAGTTTGCAGGACCCGGAATAATGGGCTCAAGTTACAGGAACCCAGATTCCACCTAAACATCAGGAAAAATTTCCTGACTGTCAGAGCAATAAGACAATGGAATCAACTACCTAGGGAGGTTGTGGACTCTCCCACTCTGGAGGCATTCAAGGTGCAGCTGGACAGACATCTGTCAGAGATGCTTTGACCTAGATTCCTGCATTGAGCAGGGGGTTGGACTCGATGGCCTTGTAGGCCCCTTCCAACTCTACTTTTCTATGATTCTATGATTCTATGTCTTGAACCCCTTCCCCCTGAGTTTTCCTACACTTGGGGCGGTATTGGTTCCCCCCCTTTCAGTAACGGGATCAAGGAAGAACCTGTTTTTAATAACCCAATTGCCTCTAGGCAACCTTGGAATGCCTTCACTTAAAAAGTAAAATACCTGTTTCACCTTGTAGAACGTGTGTCTCCTACAGCTGGAAAAGGGGAATACGAGAATCTCACTAGTGCCTGGTCTTAGGAAGATCGCACACTTTGAAATATTTTGCCATTTAGATCCCATAATTGGGAGTCAGACCTACAAATAAAGGGGAACCAGTTTCATTTTAGAGAGTCTCTGTGTTTTGAAGGACCAAAACCCCAAACTCCTTGAGACTACAAACCAGTCTCAAAGCAAGGTAAGACTGCAAGCTTCTTGGGGCAGAGGCCTGCCCTTTTGCTTTTTGTAAAGCACTGCACACCGTCCTCAGCATCACGCTGTGCTTTACAAAAAGCAAAAGAGCAGGCCTCTGCCCCATGAAACGTAATAATTTTCTTTTTTATTATGAATAATGATAGTTACTATACTATAGCATCGTATACCTTCAACGTAGAAAGCGTCAGCTATTGGGTGGTATAGAAATACAGAAATAAATTTAAAAAACAATAGTAATGATAACAAAGTAGAAAATAATTGTTTTTTCTTGTAATTCTATTGTTTTTAAAATTGCATTTCAAATGTGATTTTAACATTTCTATGGAAACCACTTAGGGATCTTTCTTAATATCAGGCAGTATAGAAATAGTACAAATAAATAAATAATGAATCAAAAATATACTGTGAATCACAAATAGTAGTAGTATTAATAATATATTATAATATAATTATATATGTTATGATATTAGTTTATCATTACTTTTGTGCTATAGTACTTGGTATATATACTTAATATATTTATATAGTTATAGCATATGTTTATAGTTATATGTATTATATAATAAATAGAATATAAGTATATATAGTTATATTTATTTATTTATAGTTTTATATAGATAGATAGATAGATAGATTATGAAGAAGAAGAAGAGCTGATATATGTCTTAAATGCAGGAATAACCCCTTCTTCTGCCAGGATCCTTCAGCACAGAGGAGGCCTCCCAAAACTTCGTGAAAATCTTCAATTCTATTGATTTTTCCAGTGTGAGCCGGCAATGCTGCAGCTCTGCTGTTTCTAAGGGCAGCGGCCGAAAGAAGGACGGCAGCTGGGTCTCTGTGGCGCAATCGGTTAGCGCGTTCGGCTGTTAACCGAAAGGTTGGTGGTTCGAGCCCACCCAGGGACGCGGCTAGGTTGCCTTTTTTTTTTTTTTCCTTTTCTTTTTCTTGCAAATTCCACCCCAAATGCAGCCCCCTTTGCATAATTACAGGGCATTGATTCCTTGCAATGGGCAAGATCAAGCGTGGAAGAGTTTGCAACGGAGAAGGGAGCTGGATTACAATTCCTTTTGCTGGCCAATTGCAAAAAAAAAAAGAAAAGAAAGAAAAGAAAAAAAGGCAAGGGAGAAGAGATCTGATTTGGGAAGCTATATATGGAAGAAAGGGCAGTAGAGCCTCTGCCCATAACCAAAATGGCCCCGCTAGCTACAGAGGCAGGGGCAGGTATTTAATGGAGCGGGGAGGGGTCCCCCCTCACTGATGCGATCTGTCCCACCCCATGGTCAGGAACTTTTGGGGGTGGGGGTGGAGAGAAGATGCCTAAATCCCGTTGCGCCTTGCTTTTCTCCCAAACTTGCAGTTGGGGAGGGGAAGAGAGGAGGAAAGGTTGTTTGCAGAGAGATCCCCAGTATGTTTACTCAGGAGTAAGTCCCAGTGCAGCCAATGGGATGTACTCCCCCCCCCCTCCCGAAAGTGCGTAATATTATAGGGTTGTGGGTTTAGATCAGGGGGGTGGGAGGGCAGAAGGTAGATCTGGATCCACCGGTAGGTCTCTGTGAGTGATCTGCAGTAGGTCTGAGTCTGACTCCCAAGCAGCGGCAAAAACACCCAAATGGTGTTACTGGCATGAGCAAGCTTAAGCGGGAGCCGGAGTCGGTTTGAGTGAGAGCTCCAGACCCAGTTCTGGCGCTGAAAACCCAATTGAGGGCTCAGCATATGCTCAGAGACACTCTTGTCCCTTAATTCTAAGGGTGTGCCTTAGTGGCACTCCCGGGCGGCACTTGTTTTGCCCCCTGGTTCCTTAGGCTGACTAGAGTGAGTAAGGGGAAGAGAGAGAGAGAGAGAAAGGAGAAAGGGGAAAAGAAAGAAGGAAGAAAAAGAAAGCGGGAAGAAAGAAAGAAAGAAAGAGAAAGGAAAGGGAAAGAAGGAAGGAAGGAAAAGAGGGAAGAAAAGAAGAAAGGGGAAGGGGGATGAAGGAGGTGAAGGAAGGAAGGGGGGAGGAAGGAAGAAAAAGAACAGAAGGAAGGAAAGAAAGAAAGGGAAGGGAGGGAGAAAAGGAAGAGGAACAGAAGGAAGGAAGGCAAAGAAAGAAGGAAGGAAGGGAGAGGGAGAAGAAGGAAGGAAGGGGAAGAAAGAAAGTAAAAGAAAGGGAAGGAAGGAAGAGGGAGGAAAGAAAGAAAGAGGAAAGGAAGCAAGGAAGAAAAAAAGAAAGGGAAGGAAAAGAAAGAAGGGCAGGGAAGCCCCTTTGTGAGGCAGGCCAAGGCGGGTAGCTGGCGCGTGGCCCGGGGCGCAAGTGCGGCGGGGCTGCGCGCGGGAGCCCCTCGGGCTCGCAGCGCTTGCCATCTCCCTTCGCGGCCGCCAGGGGGCAGCGGCCGGGCCGGCCGGGCGCCTCCCCGTGCCCGGAACGCGCGTCGCGGCGGCGGCGGCGGCTCCCCGGAGCGCTTTGGAGGGCGCACCGCGGCCCGCCCGTCCTGCGCCGCCGCCGCCGCCTCCCGCCAGAGGTGGCTTGAAGGGCTGCGGGAGGGGGAGGGAGGAAGAGTAAGAGTAAGAGGATGGCGGCCGCCGCCGCCTTGCCCGGTGAGTCTGCAAGCCCCGCGGAGGCGAGCGGGCTGCGGGGAGTTCATGCTTGGATGCAGGAGCGGCGGGGGGGGGGGGAATTCAGCCCGTTGGGGGGGGGCGACAGTGGAGCTCCAGAGTCCAGACCCCCCCACACACACACACAGACTGAGCGCCCCTCATTTATTATAATTGCATTTTCTTTTGCTGTAATTTTATCTCCCCTCTTTGAAAACATGGGCACGCCCTGCCCCCCCGCCGCCCCCCGTAAGGCAGCTCAGAGGCAGAGCCGGGCCTCGCTCGCAGGCGGGGGGGGGGCGGGGGGCGGGAGCGCGGTCCGGCCTGGCGGGGCTTGCGTTTTTGTTGTTGCACCGCCCTGGGAGGATTGGCCTGGAAAGGCAGCATGTTAATGCAATAAATAAATGAAGCAGAAGGATTAATAAATACTACTACTACTACTACTACTACTAATAATAATAATAATAAGTAGAAGACATGCGGGAGAATGAGAATAAAAGCGTGCAGAAGGATGAAGGATAAAAAGTGTGCAGAAGGATCAGGGAATACATAAAAATAACCAGGAATAAATAGGATTTTTTTATTTACCACTTATACCACTTACGGTATTTATTTGCTTAAAACCTCCCCCCCCCCATGAGGTGAAGGTGGCTAGTAGCGCAAGTCAGAGCAATAACTTAGGGCACAATCCTGTGTACATGTAGACAGAAATAAGGACTTCAGTTTCCAGCATCCTTAAGCAGGCATGCCAGGAGTGGTAGGACTTATTTCTGAGTAGGCTGGGAATTTGTAGGGCTAACTTCCGCCTAAGCAGGCATAGGATTGCACCGTTAAGCATTAAAAACACACACAAGTTTGACCGCAGCGATGAATACAATCATGCAGACATAAAACAATAAAACAGCAAAGAAAAATACAACAGTTTGCAGCTCTCAAAAAGGCTATTGTATAACCCTCGTATTTCATATACAGTCATACCTTGGATTGCAAGTAACTTGGTTTGAGAGCGTTTTGCAAGACAAGCAAATTTTTAAATATTTATTTAATTTTTTCTGACTTGATATACAAGCGACGTCTTGCAATACAAGTACTGTAGTACGGCTTAAATTAAAAATCTCTGTACAAATTTTTTTTTGGGGGGATTTCGTTTTGATATAAGAGTGCTTTGGATTACAAGCACGTTTCCGGAACGAATTGTGCTCTCAGTCCAAGGCATGGCTGTATGTGTGTGTGTGTGTGTGTATATTTTCTATATTTCTAATAAAATACAATTTTAAAGAAGGATTTTTAGGACAGATTTCATAATCCTCATCCGTTTCTTTGTATGCCGCTTTTCCATGGTGAAACCATGCTCAAAGCGTCTTACAGCATCAACAAAAATTATGCAATAATAATAATAAATATTTCTTACCTGTCTCTCCGTCTAGATCGAGTAAAATACAGCAACGCTTCTAAAATAACCAGGTTACAAATTGTAACAAAATGTAAATAATCATACACATCTCTCATTTATAAATATACACTAGGATGAAACGATTCAATAATAATTATACTAAGGGCAAACAAAAACAAAATAAACAAATCCAGGCAGCAAAAATAATCGCAGGGGCAGCAGCTTTTGTAGCTGCAGTCAATCTGTCAGGGCCCAAGTGGAATGAGCTATATAAGCCGGGAACAGGTTCTTGTAGGACTCACAGCTAGAAGGTCTCCAAGGCCCTGGAGTTGGCAACAGAACAGGATCTTCCTTATAAAAGGCTTTCCTCAAAGAGGCCCGACAGCTCATTTTAAAGCAGGATCTCCTGGATCTTTCACACCAAACTTGGTAACGGGTTCGAGAGCTTGGTGGAGCCATCCCCGAGATAGGCGACAAGGAAATGCGACAAGGAATGCGACAAGGAAAGCGCATGTAGGAGGGGATTAAAAAGTACTTTCCTGGTGCCAGCCAGCTCCCAGTTGGTGGGAAGAGCCTATATTGTTGGCCTTTTGGGCCAGGCCCCCATCGACACACACCTAGTTGCCGACCAGGTTTGCAACTCCGCACTGTCCAAACGCATGCATGGGAACCCTGCCCACGTTTCCTTGTTTTCACGTTGCAATTCTGTGGTTCCTTTCCAGTTTCTCGTGCGGTCCTGCGGGGATGGCACCTTTGGAGGTAAGCGCACGCCAGTTACTTCTACCGGTCGCAAAGAACAAATAGAGAACCTGTTTAGCAAAACTCGAATGTAACTCACAACCCTGTGGGGTTGGCGTAGTAGGGAATGGGGCAAATGGAATTGGCAGTAAACCTGGGTCTTATCTGTGGATCCTTCCCGGTGGAAAGGGGTCAGCCAGTGATGTGGGTTTCCCAGAACATTCTGAACTGGCGACATTTCTGAAACCAGAAATGTCTCTTCTGGAAATTTTTACTGAGAATATTTTCCAATGCCCTAAATCGGCATATTCTAGCTTCAGGCTGCAATCCTATGCATGTTGAGAGAGAGAGAACGCCTACAACTCCCAAGCATGGCTTGCTGGGGAATTCTGGGAGTTGTAGGACTTTTCTCTGTCTGAACATGTATAGGATGGCACCCTAAAACTCTTACTATGCCCTTTTCCTTCTCCTAAACCAAACTTCCCCCAACCTGGTGCCTTCCAGATCTGTTGGGCTGCAACTCCCATCATTCCCGAATGGGAGTGATGGGAGTTGTAGTCCAACACACCTGGGAGTGCGCCAAGTTGGGGAAGGATGCCCTTAGCCACCCCGCAAACCCCAAATACCGCAGTAGGGCCCTTCTCCCAGGGTGGCTGGAGCCCTGGAAACACCAGTCCTGTTGCAGTCTGGGAAAACACTGGGAACATTTGCTGTGGGTGCCCACTTTTAAAGCTTAATCCAGGATTGCTGTGCCCCCCCCCCCGTCCACTTCCAGACACGCTAACTGTTGGCTTCTCTTCCATCGGACAGGCCGGTTGCGGCTTCCGCTGCCCCCGTTCGCTCGCTGCACCAGACGCCCACGACGGACAGTGCCGAGAGGTATTCCCGACCCCTGGGACTCCCGACGGAAAGAAATCGAGGGTCCGGCAGGGTGGGGGCTCCGAGAGCAAGTGTGAGGGTCATGGTGCTCTCTTAGACGCTTTGGGCTTTAACCCCCGTCAGCCTCAGCCAGCATGGCCAGTGGTCAGGGCTGATGGGAGTTGTAGTCCAAAATGTCTGGAGGGCACCAGGGGTGGGAAGCTGGTTTAGGGTGCTGTTCTAGAGGGGTGGGGCTGTAAGAAGGGGGCGGGGACAGCTGAGAAGCCGTGGGCGGGCCACATTTGGACCACGGAACTGAAGTTCAGCGCCCCGTGGCCTGAACAAAAGTCTGCCTGTTTAAGATGGTTCTATACCAGCCTTTGTTGACAGATTCCACGGCGGTATCCAGAATTGGTTAAAGCAATGATTAAAATTGAAATCCACTCTTGACGCAAAAAGCTGGGCCTTAAAATCAGAAAATGCTTGGTTGAACAGTGTGCCAGCGTGGCGTAGTGGTTTGAGTATTGGACTGGGACTCGGGAGATCCGGGTTCGAGTCCCCCCACTCGGCCATGAAGTTCACTGGACAACTTTGGGCCCGTTGCAGACTCTCGGGCTTTCTATGTTTTGGTTGTTGTTGAAACGTGGGTTACCGTGTTGTCTGAACCCAGCCACGCTAACAAACCATGGTTGAACCACAAATAACCCATGAAGAGAACCCATGGTTTGTTGCTGGGTTGTGAACGCCGGGTTGTTCGTGGTTAACAAACTGTGGCTTGTCAGCACGGCTGGGTTCAGACAACACAATAACCCCTGTTTCAACAACAACCCAAACTCAACCTCTGAGTGTGGATTATCATGTTGTCTGTTCCCAGGCAGTCTACTGCCAAGTAACAGCGGAAGGGGACTGCTGCCTTTTCGACCTGCTTGCAGGTTTCCCAGAGGCCTTTACTTGGCCGCCATGTGAAGCAAGACACTGGGCGTGATGGATCCAGCAGAGGGGGGGCCGGGGTTCTCCTTGTGAGTTGGAGCGGTACAGGAGCTGGGCATTGAACACTGTCTCCCAGGGGACCTCGTTCTTCTGACGCCGTTGATTTTCCCGTAGTCCCGCTCCGATTCAACAGAAGAGCACCGCGGTGGTCCAGAAGAAGTCCTACGTTCCGAGCAGTCGAGGGGAGTATGTGATCACCAAGCTCGATGACTTGATCAACTGGGCTCGTCGGGTGAGTGCGGGCGTCCAGAGGGTTTATCTCTGCTTAGCTTTTCCCTCCTTTCCCAGGAAGGGTCCTGCAATGCAACAGACTGTGTCTCCCCCCCCCCCCCCCCCGGAACGAGAGTTCTCTTGTAGGGTATTTTGCTTTCTGCCCAGGAAGGATTCCACACTGCAGTTTTAAATTTGGTTTCCCGGATGTCCTGCCTTCCATGGTTTGAGAGAAAAGCTTGAGCGTAAAGACTTGCCCGTACTGTTGTCTCCTTCAGGCTGTTGGGCCTACGCCTGAGGCTGCCCCCCCCCCAACCCACCTTTTGACTTTTCCCTCATAGAAGCTGGACTCTTTGAACATTCCGTTGCCGAGAGTTTTGTCCTCTCGTAAGCTAGAATGTTTGTAAAGATTCTGTGGCATCACAGCCATTCTGGCACTGCCTAGGAGGGCTTTGGCGATGCCACATTTTGGTTTTGGATGATATTATATAGATAAGCAGGCTTCTAGCCCTCATGGGGAGTGAAGATATTTATTTGTTTGATTCTGAATTAACTTATGGGGCTCGGAGAGTTGACTCTGGAGGTGCAGCAAACCATCCTAAGAATTGGGGGCACCAAAGGTAAACTAGTTCATCTCTCACCCCACCCCAGAAGCAAAGCCATCCCATTTTCAAACTCCCTACCACAGGTGAATCCACATAGTCTGTCCAGCTGTGCTGGATCAGACCAAGGATCCATCTAGTCCAACATTCTGCACAAAATCATGCCTGGTGTGGAAGAAGTGGACAGGGAGACCTTTTTCTCCCTCTCTCATAATAACAGAGCCCAAATGGGGTCAACCCATGAAGCTGATTGGTGGGAGATTCAGGACAGATAAAAGGAAGGACTTCTTCATGCAGCAGAGAGTTAAACTGTGGAACTCACTTCCACAGGATGTGGTGCTGGCCACCAATTTGGACAGCTTTAAAAGGTTGTTGGACAAATTCATAAAGGAGAAGGCAATCAGTGGCTACTAGTCCTGACTGGCTATATGCCACCTCCAGTATCAGAGGCAGTCTGCCTCTGTACACCGGTTGCTGGGGAACATGGGCAAGAAGGTGCTGTTGCACTCCTGTCCTGCCTGTGGGTTTCCCGTGGGCAGCTGGTTGGCCCCTGTGTGAACAGGATGCTGGGCTAGATGGTCCCTTGGTCTGATCCAGCATCAGGGCTCTTCTGATGTTCTCACCAGAGCATATCGTCAGTGTCCTGACCTCCCTGTATCATTCCACCACCCCCACCCCACCACCCCAGAGCTCCTTGTGGCCGATGACGTTCGGCTTGGCTTGTTGTGCCGTCGAGATGATGCACATGGCTGCCCCCCGCTACGACATGGACCGCTTCGGGGTGGTCTTCCGAGCCAGCCCCCGCCAAGCCGACGTCATGATTGTGGCGGGCACGTTGACCAACAAGATGGCGCCCGCGCTCCGGAAGGTAGGGACACGCTTCAGCACTTCGGGGAGGGCATAAAGGAGCTCATGCCCACGGACTGAATCCGGCCTGCACGGAGCCCCCCCTCCGGAGTTCCCCAGACGGCCACACACCCTTCCCCTTCCCCCCCCCCCTTTTCCCCTGAACCACGACCGCTGGGTGGTTTTCCTGGCTTTTCCACGGTCTCTCCTCCCACCCACCCCCTTCTCAGAGACTGACATGCCCCTTCCAGGGCTGAGTGACTGGCAGGAAGAACTTTAAGCTAAAATAGGCTGGTATTTTTTGTGTTTGGGCCCCTCCCCTTTTGCCTCTGGCCCCGCCCACCACCCGAGAGTGTCATCAGGTCATTGTGAGGATGAAAGAGGGTTGTTGGGGGAGCACCCTGGAGGGAGTCGGAGAAGGCAATCGGTCCTTTGCAAGGGATGCTTCCCAACACCCGTCTCTGTCTTCTCGGGTGACTATTTATTATTACCTTTATATCCCACCTTTTTTTCCTCTTGCAAGGAACCCAAGGCAGCTCACACGGTCCTTCCCCCATCTCCACTTAATCCTCACAACACCCCTGTGAGGCTGGTGAGGCTGAGAGTCAGTGAGTTTCATGGCCGAGTGGGGACTAGAACCCAGATCTCCCGAGTCCCAGTCCCGCGCTCTAACCACTAGGCCACGCTGGCCCTCTCTGTGTGGCCTGCTGCATTGCAGTGAACTGGTGACAGTGCTGATTTGTATGGCCAGAGATTCCGTTTCATCTTCACAGCCCCCCCCCCCCCCCCCGGTAGGTTAGTCTGAGAGAGCGATAAAACCATCTTCATTGGCTCCGGCTCCACGGAACTGAACTTCTGCTTGTTCAGTCTCCTGGACCACTTTAATTGTGAGTCCTGAGAACCCCCCCCCCCCCCGACCAGTTCTAACATGGAAAGAAGTCCCGAACGCGAAGCTTACACATTTTCTGTCTTGGCAGGTCTACGACCAGATGCCCGAGCCACGCTACGTGGTATCCATGGGAAGGTAAAAACCTTTCTCCCTCTTGTGCTTATCATCCGGAACGTGTGCATTTCTGCGATTTCTCTCTCTGCTCTTCTGTTACTTAGTGCACGCAAAACACCCTTTGGCGGGGACCCTTTTCCCATTTAGGGGCTCATTCCTCGGTGAGCAGTTTGATGTCGAAATTGTCATATTCAGCAGCAGCGTTGGTTCTTCAGGAAAGATCTCAAAGGGGCAATTCCTCCGTGGTTATTATACGGCTCGGGTCCAGGTTATCTGAAAGAACGTATCCTCCCCTACGAGCCTGCCTGTACTTTGAGATCTTCTGAGGAGGCCCTTCTCTTGGTCCCGCCACCATCCCAGGTACGCCTGGCAGGAACACAGCAGAGGGCCTTCTCGGTGGTTGCTCCAACACTCTGGAACTCCCTTCCCAGGGAGGCTAGAGTGGCGCCCTCCTTGCTATGTTTTCGAAGGCAGGCAAAAACTTTCTTGTTCCAGCAGGCCTTTGGGGAATAAAAATTGGACCTATGAAAAAGCGATGGATTTGCATTGTTCTTAATAGTTATTGTTTTAGCTGTGATATTTTATATAATTTTAATACTATTTCTGATTTAATTCTATTTTTATCTTTTGTATTTTTCTATTTATATGTTTTAATTGTACAAATTTTAATGTTGTGAAGCCGCCTTGAGTCCCAGTATTGGGAAAAAGGCGGGTTATTAATAATAATAATAATAATAATAATAATAATATTGGAAGGGTCGACATGAGGGACATACCCTGATTCCTGGGGGACTTTCTCACCCGACCCCAGCAGCTCGCTCATTGGGGGCAAAATCGGCACCGGTCAAAGCCCAAACGTTTCCTAAAAGATGGAAAGCATTTTGGGGACAGAGGGTTGTGTGGTGGTGCAGAAGAGGGGCATGCAGAATATTTATTTATTTATTATTATTAAGATTATATACTACCTTATTTGCTAAAAAGTCATCCAGGCAGTGTCGCAACAGTTTAAAACAATATCTGTTCTCAACTATTTTACGTCGGGGCTTTCTCAGTGGTGGCGCCGAAGCTTTGCAACATCCTCCTTGTGGGCTTTTAGGTGGAAATTACAACCACCAATCCCCCCTTCAAACTGGCTTTTAGTCTCCAGCTCTGCCGCGTTATTCAAATTAATTTTGCTGGCAGCTGCTTTTAATGATTCATTAATCTATTTCTACCTCGCCTTATCGATTGATGGTGATGGTTTTAACATGTCTGTGTGTGTGTTCCTGCATTGTTGTTTTTTCTCCGAAAGCCTCTCTTCATACTCTCGGAGCAGAAACGTTAAAATAAGTGTCAGAGAACATCGGCCCATTCTCTGTTTGCACAGTGTGACTTTAAAAACAACCCGGTGAATTTAAATTTAACTGATTTAGGACGCAATCCTATGCCAATTTAGACCAAAACAAAAGGCCTACAACTCAGTGGGGCATGCTGGGAGTTGTAGGCCTTTTTTCTGTCTAAACTGGCATAGGATTTCATCCTTAGTCTATAAGAGAGCCAGTGTGGCCTAGTGGTGAGAGTGTTGGACTGGGACTTGGGAGATCCAGGTTCAAGTCCCCACTTGGCCATAAAGCTCACTGGGTGACTTTGGGCCAGTCACTGACTCTCTCAGCCTAACTCACCTCACAGAGTTGTTGTGTGGATAAAATAGCGAGGAGGAAGAGGATTATGTAAGCCGCCTTGGGTTCTTTGCAAGAGAACAAAAGGAGGGATACAAATATAAATAAATATAATTAAAAATTAAAACCCCCAAAATGTTCTTCCTCTTTTTTTTCTTTTTTGGTAGCTGTGCCAATGGCGGTGGCTACTACCACTATTCTTACTCGGTGGTGCGGGGCTGTGATCGGATCGTGCCGGTGGACATCTACGTGCCAGGTAAGCAAAAACGAGAAGACATCAAAGACGTACGTAGGTCCTCGGCTTCCGTGTCCAGATGGGGTGCGGGGTCGGCCTTGTGTTTAACCCAGCCCTTCCTCAACTTGGTGCTCTCCAGATGCTCCGCGGATGACAGCGCCCACCACCTCTGGTCAGGGCTGATGGGAGTTGTGGTCCAAGACATCTGGACGGACCCAGCTAGGGGAAGGTTGATTTCAATGGATAGGGGGGAAGAAAAGAGAACATGTTCTCAGAGGTGCCAAAGCGAAACGTGTTCAGAGACTGAGGCAGCGGCAATCTGATAAAATACAAACAAACTTAATCCAGCTTAGACGGGGGTGGCTGTCCTTCAGACACCATCTCTGTCGTAAGCTGGTTTAGTTCGTTCGCATTTTATACGCTTGCCCCTGACGAAGGCGCCTGTTTCCCTCTGGCACCTCCGAGAACACGTTCTCTTTCTGCTTTCCCTTTGCCCCTGGTGCCTCCCTCCTGCCTTTTGTTTGGAAGGTTGGCTTTTTTTTTGTTTATGATTACATTTCTGTCCCACCTTTTTACCTCTTGGAAAGGAGCCCAAGGCAGCAGACATGATCCTCCTCCTCTTCATTTTATCTTCACAGCAACCCTGTGAGGTAGCTCAGGCCGAGAGTCGGGGACTGGCCCAAAGTCGCCTAGTGAGCTTCATGGCTGAGCAGGGATTAGAACCCGGATCTCCCAAGTCCTGTTCCAGTGCTCTCACCGCTACGCCACACTGCCTTTTACTGATTTAAGCCAAGGGGCACTGGCAGCTGCTCATTAACTCAAGCGTGGCTTTCCACCTCTCCCTCTTGCTTATCCATACTCTGTCACTTTGCAGCAGCTGTTCTCTCGGCCCGGGCTCTCTAGCGTTGCCACATAGTTTGCTTTCACAGCAGCCCGGCTGCTGCGATCCGGGCTACCGGAGGAGACTTCGGGGCCGGGGAGTTAGGAGACCCACTGCTCGTCAGCCGTCGAGCAGGAGCAATCAGCCAGTGAGCAATGTGTTGTATTAAGTGCTAGCTTGCAGTGTGCTAAGCAGGTCGCTGTTTCCGGAGGGTAGTTCCTGCATTCGCGGGTGGACTCGAAGCGAGGTCCTTCAACTTATCGATTATGAGGAGACAAAGGGAAGAGAGAGCCATGTAGACCTGTGCAGGTAGATTTTGCAGCACAGAGCAGAGAACTTCATCCCACCAACCACGGGAGCCTGTCGGAATTTGCCCGCCCGGCGACCGACCCGAGGCCTTGCTCGGATGACACTGAGTGGAAGGAGAGGCCCAGGCGCCCCCCCCCCCCCGCCAAGTCTGGTGCACAGCATTGGTCTGTGAATGTGGCAGGAGAGAAGGAGAGAGAACCCCCCACAGCCCAGGAAAGCCCCCCCCCTGTGGCCTCGGCATCAGCGCCGAGTGCCAAAATGGCTCCTGCTTGAAAGAATAGCGAAGATCGCTGATGGAAGCACTCGGCCGGTCGCCATTGGCGACAAGGAATTGAACAGAGGCGAGCTAGCGGTGGTGGAGGGAGTTGCTCAGACCTTCCTTTATGCCCTGTCGAGAAAGGGAGTTGTTGGAGCAGAGCTCTCTGCTGGCCCCCCCAGCGGGCTAATAATTTTATTTTTGGGTAACCTTTGTGGGCTTCTTGACAAGGCTGCCAAAGCTCGCTGCTCCCCTGCCGCTGGGCAGAGGCGCCCGGGATGGAGAGCGGGTTCGCAGAGACCCCCTGCGTTACGGCCGGGGACCGGGCCTGAAAACGCCATTGTTTCCCGCACCCAGTGATCGTCTAATTATTTCCCTTCCCTGCAGGCTGTCCTCCAACGGCCGAAGCACTTCTCTATGGGATCCTGCAGCTCCAGAAGAAGATCAAGCGAGAGAAGCGGCTCCAGATCTGGTATCGGAAATAGCGCCGCCTGTTTTAGAGATAAGCCGCTGGCCCGAAGACCGGCAGTCTCGTCTGCATTTGTAGCGCACACTTTGAACCACTTTGCACACACGCTTTCCCGATAAAGTTGCAAATATATATATATACACATACATAAATTATCGGTTTGATGTACTGCTTTTTTCCTGTTACTCAGATTGCTTTGATAGAACAAAGTGGGGCGGGGGAATATTATTTTTTTTAAAGGCAAGAAGATATAAAGGAGTGAACGGGTTCCAGGGAACGCCACAGTCCCAGCTCTGAATACCGCCCTCTTCCTACCTGCCCACTACAACTTGCTGCTGTGATTCTACAGGGTACAGCCTGCACGGCTTCATGCTTTTTACCTCCAGCATGAGGGCTAGAAACTTTTTTTTTTTAAAGTAGCAAACACAGATTTTCTCTGAATTCTAAACTCTGCATCCGTTGCCGCTTTTTTAATCACTGGGATGGACAGACGAGAAGGAAGCAATGATCCCAGGAATTTGGGGGCCTTCCAGATGTTTTGGCCTACAACTCCCATCAGCCCTACCCAGCGTGTGGGATGATGGGAGTTGCAGGCCAAAACCTTTGGTGGGTGACAAGTTGCCTTACACCAGGGATGGGGACTCAGACTCCAGGACTCGACTCGTAAGTCGGACTGAGCCCCCCCTCTGACTCGAGTCCCAATATTTTTAATGGGAATTGAGACTTGACTCGGGACTAGAGACCAAGGACTCGTCAACATCCCTGGGCTGTGCCAGAAGGAGTGGAGAGAAGTGCGATCGCCGGCAAAGATTGTATTTTTTAAAATCAATTTCCTAAAATGCAACCTTTCAGACATTTTGGGTTTGGCTGCCTCTGCCTGCCTGCTTTGGGGTTCCCTGCCTCCTCTGCCTGCCTGGTTATTTTGGGTTTGGCTGCCTGGTCTGTTCTTGTCAAAATCAGTGGCAGAGTTTTGAAATAAAAAGGCTCACTTGTGCCTAGAATTTATTTAAGCCACACATCTGAAGTAGCCTTATTTTGTTGGGGGGAAAGCCCATTGATTTTAATAGGGACTCGTGAAGTCAGCTTTGGGAGTGACTCAGGACTCGTGAGTCACCATTTTGGACCAAGGACTCGGACTCGAGACTCAGGTCCAAAGACTCGTGACTCGAGACCAAGGACTCTTCAACATCCCTGCCTTATACCAAGTCTCTCTACCTTGGTGGGCAACTTCCAATGCTCCCGTTTAAATCAGCCTCTCTTTCCAAAAACATAAGGACTAGACTCTATTTTTTTGTAGAGGAAAGACTATTTTTTGCGTGCAGAAGATCCCAGGTTCAACCCCTGGCAGCTCCAGGTTGGGCTGGGAAAGACCCCCATCTGAACCCCCGAAGAGCCAGTCAGTGCCGACAACTCTGAGCTCGATCGACCAAAGGCCCGTTTCACTCAGCTCCCTACATTCCTGTTTAAATTAGGCCTTTGTTCAGAACCATGAGGACTAGAATCTTACTTTAGGAAAGGCCACAGTGGTAGAGCACCTGCCTTGCACGCAGAAGGTCCCAGGTTCTATCTCCGGGTAGCACGGGGAAAGTTTCTCAAACCCTGCAGAGCCACAACTAGTAAGCAACGGAGTGATGTAGCAACACAGTCCAGCGTATCCGGAAGAAGGCTGCGTGTAGAAATACTGAACTCGGCAGCAATTTCAGACCTTCAAGAACTCTTGGCAGCCCAATTGATACACCAGTTAGTGTGCTGCGGTGATAGACCCGTTAGCAAAGAGAGACACAGAAAGACACAATACCGAAAAGGGTACCACGAATGAATTCTCTTGATCAAAACCGCAGCTCCGTCCTTATACACTAATGTCCCCGCCTCCAGCTGCCCAAGAGAAGATAGCATCTCTCCCCACCCCTGTTCCGCTCTGCCATATTTTTTTTTTGGCCGATGAGGGTCTGTCGTTTACTTGACAAGGGTAGGGGTGATCATCTTGGGGAAAGAGTAGTATCGACAGTCGAGCGGAGGGACCAAGTCCATGACGGAGGTATGGATGTTCTCTTCCTTGAAGCCAGCTTCCACCAATTGCGCAACTTGCGTTTCCTGACGAGGGAAGCGAGAGTTCAAGATGCAGGCAAGCCAGTGGTGCTCTTTGGCAACTAGGTGTTGAGAGGACATGCTTTTGCCAGCGGGGGGGAGAACAGCCGGCGTCCCCTCCTGGAGGGACTCCCCAGTAAGCTCTGCTGGCTAGATTAGGCCCGCGGGGCAGGGGTTCTGCACCCCTGGACTACATCTCCCATTAGGTGCAGCTAGCATGGCCAAGGGGGTTACAGCAGCTGGGATTGTTTAGCTTAGAAAAAAGGCGAGTGAGGGGAGGCATGATAGAGGTGTACAGAATTATGCCTGGCGTGGAGAGAAAGTGGAGAGGGAGGCACTTTTCTCCCTCTCTCCTAATAACAGAACCCAAATGGGGTCATCCCATGAAGCGGATTGGAGGGAGATTCAGCAGAAGTAAAAGGAAGGACCTTCTTCACACAGGCACATAGTTAAACTAGGGAACTCACTTCCACAAGATGTAATGATGGCCACCAATATGGACGGCTTTAAAAGGGGATTGGACAAATTCCTGGAGGAGAAGGCCATCTGTGGCTACTGGTCCTGATTGGCTATGTGCTTCCTCCAGTATCGGAGGCAGTGTGCCTGTGTACACCAGTTGCTGGGGAACATGGGCGGGAGGGTGCTGTTGCACTCCTGTCCTGCTTGTGCGATCCCGTGGGCAGCTGGCGAGAATGCTTGGCAAGATGGACCCCCTTTGGTCTGATCCGGCAGGGCTCTTCTTACGTTCCTATGGGCGGTGGGAG
This sequence comes from Shinisaurus crocodilurus, assembly GCA_021292165.1. Lineage (NCBI taxonomy): Eukaryota > Metazoa > Chordata > Lepidosauria > Squamata > Shinisauridae > Shinisaurus > Shinisaurus crocodilurus. Next base: position 91,150,213 of record CM037882.1, on the reverse strand, counting down.
ATCTAGTCTGACATCTGGAAGGCTACAAGGTTCTGGAGTCGATGCCTACCAACCTAGCAGAATTCTGTGGCACAGATCCATCTCCAGAAGGCTGGGGAGGAATCGCCACACACACCCCCGGTCCATATTCAGGAAACACCGCCTCCTTGGCCTCGTGCCCTGCTGGGCCCAATCCATGGGCACACCACAGCCCAGGAGGAACTCACTCGCATGGCCCCTCTGGCTTTGCCCTGGCCTCACCTGGAACATCCTCTCAATGTCGGAGTACTTGCTCTTGAGCAGGTCGCCCCAGGACGTCAGGTTGCAGTAGGTGAGGACCCCGCCTGGTTTCAGGAGGCGATGCGCGTGAGCCTGCAGGGATGAAAAGCGGGAAAGGGGTCGGGGAATGGCGCAGCGTTGTGGGGGCTCCGCCCCAGAACCCGTTGCTGGGGGTCTGCCCTTCGGTGTGTGTGTGCGCATGCGCGCATTTGTGTATCTCTGCTGTGAGTGTCTGTGTGCGTCTCTCTCTGGGTGTATTTCTGTGAGTGTCTGTGTGCGTCTCTCTCTCCCTCTCTCTCTCTCTCTTTCTCTCGGGGTGTCTTTCTCTGTGTCTGGATATTTTATTTATTTATTTATTATATTTATCAATCGCCCATCTGGCCGGCCACCCGGCCACCCTGGGCGATGTACAATTAAAATACAATAAAACACAATAAAATATAATAATTAAAACAATATAAAAAATTCTCATTAAAAACCTAACCCACCCCATATTCCCGCCTGAACAGCCATGTTTTTAATGCACGGCGGAAGCTCATCACGGAGGGGGCATGGCGAAGGTCACTAGGGAGGGAGTTCCGTAATGTGGGGGCCGCCACAGAGAAGGCCCTCTTCCTAGTCCCCACCAGCCTGGCTGCTCTGGCTGATGGGATAAGGAGAAGGCTGTCCGTGGCAGACCTTGTTGATATCTGTGCGTCTGTATGTTTGTGCATCTTTGTGTGTGTGTGTGTGTGTGTGTGTCCGTCCGTGTCCCTCTCGGTTTCTTTTCCTGTGTCTGTGTGTCTGAATATCTCTGTCTCTGTCTAGGTGGGCTCCAATTGGGCCATGTGGAACCACCTCAGTGACTGGGCAGGTTGCTAAGGGAGAAGGCACTCTCTCAGGTATCCTGGTCCCAACTTGTTCAGGGCTTTGTACACTAGCACCAGAACCTTAAACCTGGCCCAGTAGCAAATAGGCTCTTTATTTTAAAAAAAGGAGTTACTCCCAACATCTTCCACTGGAGACTTTTTCAGCTGGTTGCCAGTCTGACATTTCCACTCACCCCAGGAGACCCCTGGCATCTTATGTTCAGGGATTCAGCAGTGCTTCGTCCCCTACTCTGTATAATTTGAGCTTTTAAAAAAAATATAAAAACAAACACACATAGACACCACAAAACTTGGTTTTCGACCAAACCAAGAGACTGTAATGCAAGCTGCCGTGGACACAATGGCTGGGAATGATGGGAGTTGCAGTCCAACACATCTTGTGGGCCCCCGGTGGGCGAACGCTGCCTTAAAGGCCTCCTTTTTGATCAAAAGGAAGAAAAATCCGGTTTGCAGTTTGAACTGCAGCCCCGTCTCACCTTGATGAAGCCGAACTGGTGCGTGTGCCAAGTGTCTGCCGACAGCGGGTAGGTGTCGTAGAGGATTCCTGTAGGGGAAGGGCCAACTTTTTAGTTCTCCAAAGAAGCGACCCAATGTCCTGGTGAGTCTATTGCTGAATTTCCCCCACATCCAGAAGCTACGGGTATAGCAAAAAGATGCTTGGCCTGCTGGGATTCAGAGCATCTCCTAAGCACAAGATGTGCACTCTTTTTCAGATTTTAGGCCGGGGGTGTTGAGCCTCCGGCCCATGGGCAAAAGCCGGTCCTTCCGGGGTTCCTGAGTTGGCCACTTTGGCCCTTCCTAATGGGGCAGCGGGAGCAGGATTATATATAATAGGCATCTGATCCTGGAAGCACACATTCTGCACCTCCAAAGTGATTTTATGGAGAGCTGGTCCTCCACAGATTTCCTTTATGGAAGCAATGTAGACCCTCAGGCCTGGGGCGGGGGGCGCTAATCCAGCCCTCTTGGGTTCTCCAGATGAGCGCACATCCTTTACTGGCTCCACCCCCTTTCCCCTACCCACTCATGTTCGGCCCACGGGCCGCAGGTTCCCCAACCCTGTTCCAGGCTGTAACAAAGAGGAAATTTGGGAGACTGGCCATCGCAACTGCATCGACGCCGTCCGTTTTCACTTTTCCCCCAAAACAAAAGCCCCTGTGAAATGCCGGCCTGGACGGTGTCCTTTCGGGGGGGGGGGGCTGGCTAGATGAAGGCAAAGTTCTCTCTTACCACTGAAGTGCTCGCTGGGCAGAGTCGGGACGATGTCCTCCCACAACCCTTCAACGGGACAACCTTGGAAAGGAAAGCAGAGTGGGGGGGGGGATGCACTTTATTTATCTATTTATATGTTACATTTCTATCCCACTTTTTCCTGCAAGGCGGCTTACATATTCCTGCCCCTCCTCTCCCTTTTATCCTCACAACAACCCTGTGAGGTAGGTTAGGCTGAGAGTCAGTGACTGGCCCAAAGTCACCCAGTGAGCTTCATGGCTGAGCGGGGACTAGAACCCGGGTCTCCCAAGGCCCAGTCCAACACTCAAACCACTACGCCACACTGGCACCACGCTGAGTTTATTTAAAAAAAAAAAAAATTATATCCTGCCTTTTTTCCTAGGAGGAACTGAAGGCAGCCTACATACAGTCATGCCTTGGATTGAGAGCATAATTCGTTCCGGAAACGTGCTTGTAATCCAAAACACTTGTATATCAAAACGAAATTCCCCCCAAAAAAATTGTATAGAGATTTTTAATTTAAGCTGTACTACAGTACTTGTATTGCAAGACGTCGCTTGTAGGCCCCTTCCAACTCGATGGCCTTGTAGGCCCCTTCCAACTCTACTTTTCTATGATTCTATGATATCAAGTAAAAAAATAATAATAAATATTTAAAAATTTGCTTGTCTTGCAAAACGCTCTCAAACCAAGTTACTTGCAATCCAAGGTATTACTGTAACCCTGCTCCTGTTCTCCATTTTTTATCCTCACAACAGCAACCCTGTGAGGTAGATTAAGCCGAGAGTCAGGGACTGGCCCAAAGCCACCCAATGAGCTTCATGGCCCGCGTGGGGACTAGAACCCGGGTCTCCCCAGTCCAGCATTCAAACCGCTACGCCACAACTGGCATTAGAGCAGGTCAATGAGTGACAAGGCAGAGACACTTGCTCAGGAACTGGAAAAAATCTCTTGGGCCATTTACACAACTCAGCTTGGTTGCTGATTAACCCACTTCGGTTAGCCGGAGCAAAAGGGCAGCTGCTGAGCGAGGAGCCGTTGCTCAAAACGAGCCCCCAGTTTCAAAACAAGAAGTTGGTTGCTAGACTGGTCGCAAGACACCCTTCCCTGCAGAGGCCCGCTTGTCAGGCGCACGGGGAAAGGCTTTCCCCTGGGACACCTTCCCCTGGGACACCGTTATTTCTCTGTAGTATTTATATGCCGCTAAGTATAATAAAATCCCTAAGGGGTCGCAACGGGTCCCCACTCTCTCCACGTTTAGGAAGGAGGTCAAGACACAAATCTTTTTCGTGTGGCTTTTTAAATTTGGGGGGGGGGGCATGAGTGTCGTAAATCCGTCCAGTTTCAAGATAAGTCGTCGGCCGTTATCACAGTCCGAGTGTCGAAGCCAAAATATATCAGTCCAAAACAGAGCAAACATGAACCAGTTAGGGATCAGGCAAGGTCGTGGTCAGGGTCGTTCCAATGATCAAAGGTACAGAAGTCTGAGGTCAGGAATGTCGGAGCGTCGGGCTGCAGCTGTATTAACAAACCATTGCTTCCAGCCTCTGAGTGTGTTTGGGACCTGCCTTTTGAGCAGGCGCTGATTGCATTTCGCCGGTCCCCACCCCAAACACACTCCGGCCCGGCTGGTCTCTGTCTGACCTACTGGAGGCACCACAATGAGGCTCCGTGGTCCAGCACATACTTTGCATGCCCCCTCTCCTGATGCTAGAACCCAACGGGGGCCATCCCACGAAGCTGAGTGCTGGGAGATTCAGGGCAGATGAAAGGAAGGCAGTGCAGAGTTAAACTATGGAACTCACTGGCACAAGATGGAGTGATGGCCACCAACTTTAAAAGGGGATTGGTCAAATTCGTGGAGGAGAAGGCCATCAGTGGCTACTAGTCCTGATTGGCTATATGCTTCCTCCAGTATTGGGCAGCCTGCCTATGCACACCAGTTGCTGGGGAACATGGGCGGGAGGGTGCTGTTGCACCCCTGTCCTGCTTGTGGGTTTCTCGTGGGCAGCTGGTTGGCCACTGTGTGAACAGAGTGCTGGGCCAGGTGGACCCTGGGTCTGATCCAGCATCAGGGCTCTTATGTTGATGCAGAAGGTCCCGGGTTCGATCCATGGCAGCATCTCCAGATAGGGATAGGAAGGAATTCTGCCTGAAACCCTGGAAAGAAAGCCATTCAGTGTCAACTTTACTGGGCTAGATGGATGGACCAAGGCTCCGAATTAGTAGAAGACTGCTTCTGATGTTCCTAAATTGTTGTCACGGTTTTTAAGGATATATATTTTTAATGTTTTCCTAAGTTTTTAATTGATTATTATTAAAAAAAATTGGGGGGGGGGGAACGTTTTGCAAACCACCCTGTTGGTTTCAGAAAGGTGGGATGGAAAAATCGAGAAATAAATAACCACAGCCCCAGAGCTATTCTGTCGCTCTCCACCCCGCTGTGGGCTGCCCCGCACGAGACTCCTTCATCCGCACCTTGTGTGGCTGTGTCTCGGCCCACTCCACGAGGCGCTGGAACACCCCGTCGTTGCACTCGACGATCCAGTGCTCCTCAATGTCAAACTCCTCGATTTTGGTGGCCGCGATGGCCATGCCAAAGCCCACCTCCAGCACACGGCCCCCTGGGCAGAGACGGAAAAAAGTCTGGTTAGCTCTGAGCTGTCAGAGGAAGTGGATTCCTACCTGGTCAGACCGGCGTTCCATCTAGTCTAGTACTGTCTTCTCTGACTGACAGCAGCTTTCGAGGGTCTCAGGCAGAAAAAAAGGCCCTGCCTATCATCAAAACGTAAGAAGGGCCCTGCTGGGTCAGACCAAGGGTCCATCTAGTCCAGCATTCTGGTCACATCGTGGCCGAATGGCTGCCCCCACGGGAAACCCACAAGCAGGACATGAGTGCGACAGCACCCTCCCGCCCACGTTCCCCGGCAACTGGTGCACAGAGGCATCCTGCCTGTGATACTGGAGGTAGCACAGAGCCGTCAGGACTAGTGGCCATCGATAGCCTCCTACAAATGAAGCAAGATTCTAGTCCTCATGGTTCTAAATAAATAAAGGGCTGATTTTGGAGGAGTCCTTTAGTGGCTGCGATTGTTAAACAGTTTGGAGCTCCTGTTCAGGGTTCTAGCCGGACAGTCATGCCTGTTCCCAGGATCCTCCAGTTCAACTACCACCCTATATTTTTCCTGGGTTCCCTTCCCCCCCCCACACACACTCAGCGTCCTGTAGCCACTGTGTATGCTGTTTGGGGTTCTCTTCCCCCCTCCCCCCAATTTCTTTTTGTACTTCTGCAAGCCACGGGGGTTCCTCTGAGCCTGCCGTTATCTCCTGCATGCATTGGCAGACGGTGCCATTTTGGCTATGTAAGATCGGGATCAGGGAATGAGTTCACTTCTCAGTGTACTGAACGCTGGACCTGCAGATCTGTCCAACAGAGCCACCCTTACGTTCAGCCTGCAGCTGTCGGGACAAGGCCACCCCCCCACCCACCCGAAGCAAACCCGCAAGTGTTTTAAAAAGGGAGATTGCACTGCTCGGCTATTCTTAACTCAGCTGTTATGCAACCAATGTGGAATCAGAATGTATCCAACTTTGCCCCAGCTGCAAAACATGTGTGTGTGTTGGGGGAACCGGTTTGACCAGGAGCACTGGTGGCAACACTGACTGCGGGAGACCCACCCACCAGCTTAACTGGTCCCACGACTGAAATTGTTATTTATTTAAAATTATTCTTAGGCTACCCTGAAAGGGTAGAACCGTCTCAAGGCGGTGCACAAGATTTTAAAAAAACCACACAAAGAGGATACAATAAAAACCAGTAAGAGTATATTCGATAAAGATCCTAAAAACTGAAATTACCAATAAAAAATATCAAGAAAAAGAGAAATTACCAATTAAAAAATCAAGAAAAAGAGAAATTACCAATAAAACCAGCAGCCCAAGACACTACAGGAAGGCCCATGGAAACAGCGGCCCGTGTCTTCAGAGCTTTCCTGCAAAGTCCTGCAAAGACGGGGTCTGACAAGCCCCTGATGGAAGCTGATCCAGAGGTGCGGGGCCACCACTGAGAAGGCCCCTTCCCTCATACTTGCCAGCTTAACCACGCTTGGTGGTGGCAAGCGAAAAGGGCCTCAGTTCATGATCTCAGAGTGCGGGAAGGCTGGCACAGGAGAAGACAGTCCCAAATCATTTGTAAAGATTAAAACCAGCACTCTAAAGTGGGTTTGGAAATACGCTGGCCAGCAATGCAGCTTACACAGGGGGTAGAAATGGGCCAGCAGCATGGACAGGCACGAACACGGGCGCTTTAATCGGCCTGAAACCTGATGGATACCTTGGGCTGTTGTTCCCAACTATTTTTAAGTAGATCTATTAGGTGTCCAGATTTAAAGAATATTCCTCCAGATGATGTGGCATTCTAGCTCCTGTCAGCCAGCCAGAATGGCCGATGGTCACTTCCACAACCGGCCATTCTACCGCGGTTCACTTCCACGAGATGTCGTGATGGCCACCAATTTGGACAGCATTAAAAGGGGATTGGACAAATTCCTGGAGGAGGAGAAGGCGATCCATGGCGACTACTCCTGATGGCTACATGCTACCTCCAGGATGAGAGGCAATATGCCTATGTGTACCAGTTGCTGGGGAACATGGGCGGGAGGGTACTGTTGCACTTCTGTCCTGCTTGTGGGATCCCGTAGGCCGTTGGTTGGCCACTATGTGAAAGAAAAAAAGATAGCGTTGATATTGGGAAAGGAAAGAAAGAATAAATACTGTAGATTCTGAAGATAAATACTGTAAGTGCTGGAAAGGAAGGAAGGAAAGAAAGATTATTGTTTTTATGATAGGTGTGGGGCAGAGAAAGAGATTATTGTCTTTAACAGGGAGAGGGAGAGAGATGTTGAGAAAGGAAAGAAAGGAAGGAAGAGGAAGAAAATATAAATACTGTAGATGCTGGGAAAGAGATTATTGTCTTTAAGACCAGTGTGGTTTGCGATAGGCAGCTCTGAATCAGAAAGGGGAGAGTGAGGGGCGAAGTGTGGCTGCAGATACAAGGAGAGCACACCACCCCTAGAAGGTAGACCAGAGAGAACAGTGTGTCATTCTGCTGTGAATCCCAGCCACAGCAACGATGAGCGTACCTTTTGAGGCGGCCACGGTGGCGAGGGAATGCATGTAGGGGGTCTCCCAACGCTCCATCACCGGTTTCCCCAGGATCTCCAAGTGCGTGTCGGTGTGATTGTAACCAGCGGCCGCCTCTTTCCAAGAAGGCGTGCAGTTTTCTCCTTCCAGAAAGATTGGGTGAGAGGCTGCGGAGGAAGCCATGGCGAAGGGCTGGAGAAAAGATCCAAGCAGGGTTAAAGAGAGAGAGAGAGATCCAGAAAGGAATCTCACAGACTCTGAGCTGGTTTTAAATAGATAAGGAGGTAGGGAAAAATGCTGAGCGGGCAGTTTGAAGGGGGGGTATGAGGCACATGAGTAGAAAGGGGTGGGGGATTGCAAATCTGGAAGGAAGGCAATGACATCTGGTGGAGAAAGAGAACCATTACAGATGTGGATTGAGAGAGCCAGATTATGGGTCGGATCGCAGAGATGTAAAATTTCCAGAAAGTTTGAAGCTATGAGCTGGAGGGACTGCGTTTTCTTCTCTTTTTCCTTTTGGGGAAACAATGAAAAATTTGTGAAAACCTGGTCTGCCCCAAAGATCTTAAAACCTGGGCAGGCTCATATGGGAGAAGGTGGTCTTTCGGTACGTAGCCCGGTCCCAAGCTGTATAAGACTTCATAGGTCACAAACAGTCCATGTTAGGCATAATTAAGAAAGGACATGAAAATAAAACTGCCAAGAGCATACTCCTGTTATACCAATCTATGGGGTGATCACACTTGGAATCCTGTGTACAGTTCTGGTCTCTGCACCTAATAAAGGATATTGTAGAGTTGGAAGGAGTGCAGAAAAGGGCAACCAAAATGATCAAGGGGCTGGAGCAGCTCAAAGGCGAGTGAGGGGAGACACGATAGAGGTGTACAGAATTATGCCCGGTGTGAAGAAAGTGGACAGGGAGACATCCCCCCACCCCCGGCTCGTAATACTATAACCCAATGGGGTCTTCCCATGAAGCTGAGTGGTGGAGATTCAGGACAGATAAAAGAAAGTCCCTCTTCACACAGCGCAGTGTTACACTTTGGAACTCACCTCCACAAGATGTCGTGATGGCCACCAATTTGGACGGCTTTAAAAGGGGATTGGACAAATTCCTGGAGGGATTGGACAAATTCCTGGCTATCAATGGCTACTAGTCCTGATGGCTGTATGCTACCTCCAGTTATCAGAGGACAGAATGCCTAAGTACTCCAGTTGCTGGGGAACATGGGCGGGAGGGTGCTGTTGCACTCCTGTCCTGCTTGTGGGTTTCCCAGGAGGGGCAGCTGGTTGGCCACTGTGTGAACAGAATGCTGGACGAGATGGACCCTCGGTCTGATCCCGCATCAGGGGTCATCTTCTTATGCTCAGTCCAGTATCATTCTCAATGATGGCAAACTTCAGAAGGAACTCGTACCAACAACAGCAGTGTTGACTCCACTCAGAACGTAAACACGAAGCCTCGTTACAGAGATTCAAAACCTTTGGTCCATTTAGTTCAATTTTGTCAGCTCTCCGAGATGTCAAAGAATGGTCTTTCCCAGCCCGCCCTAGAGACGCAAGGGACTGAACCTGCAACCTTCCGGAGGCAAAGCAAGTGCTCGAACCACTGAGCTACGGTCCTTTCCCTAAAAACAACCTCAGGTTCCAGTCCTCATGATTCTGAATAAAGGAATGATTTCAGCAGGAACGTTTGAAGCTGCTTTAGTTTTTACCAAGTCGGACCATCACTAGCTCAGTCAATGAGTGGCAGCAGCTCTGCAAGGTTTCAAACAGGGGGTCTTGTCTTCCCCAGGCCTACCTGGCAATGACAGGCATTGAACCTGGGACCTTCTATTTGCAAAACAAATTCTCTGCTACCAAGCTATTGCCCTTTCCCTGAAATTAAGGTAACATTCTAGTCCTCATGGTTCTGAATAAAGGGCGGATTTAAACAGGAAGCTGCCTTACACTGATTCAGGCCATTGGTCCATCTAGCCCAGTATCCTCTATCCTATTACATTGACTGGCAGCGGTTCTCTCTAGGGATTAAATGGAAAATAATCATGAATTAATTCCCACTTGCAAAAGGACCTGACTAGGGCTGAACTGGACTCAGGGCTCTGTGCAGGGAAACCTGTTTTGAAATCCATGGGAAGATGTGAATGAATAATAAAAGGGTGTCTCTGAGCATGTACAGAGTGACTCCCTTACCACACAAATTTTTAAAAGGCTTTTTTAAAAAGCCTTTTAAATTTCCTCCACTTTCTCTTAAAGAAATAGACCCCTGGCTTGAAGAAAAATCTGTTCAAGCCCCCTCCCCTCAATCCAACCCTGTAGCTCGAGGGGACTACAACCCCCATGAAGCCTTCCGCCGAGCCGCTGTGATCCCGCATGCGCATTAGCGCCTTCCCTCCCTCCCACCTTGGAACCAGCACAACTTTCTCGCCTCTGAGACGACACTTCCCAACATGCCCCGGGCCTTCCCGCCAGAAAAGACTACATCTCCCATCACGCCTTTGGCTCCTTGAGCGGAAGCGAAGAGCATGCGTCATTACGCGTCCCTCATAATACCGTCAGCCGCGTCGCGCGTTCTTCCTTTTCTTTTCTTTCCTTCCCACCCCTGCCGGAAACCCCGTAGCCTTCGGTAGCCAATGAAGCTCGAGGTGGCTGGTGGGAGGGAGGAGTAAGAGAGAGAGAGAGAGAGGAGAAGGGAAGGGGGGTGGGGAGGAAAAAAACCGCCTCTCGTGCCCGTTGCGCACGCGCAGTAGCCGGCTTCGTCCGGCGCGGCGGTTGGTGCGAACGGGAGGGAATTAAGCGGGGAGGGAGGAGAGTGGCGCGCGCGTGCGCCTGCGCATGCGCGCTGCGGCCCGCTTGCCTGTCGCCGGGGCCCTCTTGTGTGAGGTAAAGAAGGAGGCGGCGGCGGCCGGGCTTGAGGGAGCGAGGGCGGCGAGGAGGAGCAGGAGGAGAGGAGGAGAAGGAGGAAGGCGCGAGGAAGGAAGCGCTCTTAGCGGCCGCCGCCGCCCCCCCTCTTCTGAGCACTTTAACTGAGGGACCCCCCCCATCGAAGGAGGAAGAGGAGGAGGAGGAGCAGCGGAGGGGAGAGCGAGCGGGCCCAGCCCCGGGCCTTTCTGCCCACCCCCACCCCCGCCATCATGAACAGCGTCGGGGGCGCCGACGAGATCGGGTGAGGGAGGCTCGAATGTGGGGGGAGGGGAAGGGCTGTCACGTGGGTGAGGAGGGGGAGGGGCAGGCGAGGGGTCACGTGGGGGCCCCCTTTATTCCCTTCCCCCCCCGCTCCCAGCCAGCGCTGCACGACCCCCTTCCTCTGGGTCTGAGGAGGAGGGGGTGCGTGTGTGTGTGTGGGGGGTGGATTGGGTCCTCCTGCTCCGTATAAAGCCAAGGAAGTGGAGAGGAGTGAGGTGGGGGGGCGGGCTTGGGAAAGGCCAAGGAGGGACCCACGTGTCGGTGGCATGTTTTGGGGGCAGGGGTGCTGGGGGGGGTCTCCCAAGGAAGGGCAACGACTCTTCGTCCTTTCCTCTGGGCATAAGGGGGGAGGGGTTGGGCAGGGGTCACCCCGAGGGAGCTCCCCCTTCCCTTCTCGCCCCCCAACTTCTCTCACCTTTGGGGAGCTCCCTCTGGGCATAAGGGGGGAGGGGGTTGATCAGGGGTCACCCCAAAGGAACTCCCCCTCCCTTCTCCCCCCCCATTTCTCTCTTTCCTTTGGGGTGATCCCCTTCCCTCTTTATATTCAGAGAGAGCTGCCCAAAGGCGCTCCCCAAATGTGTGGAGCGAGAGAGAAATGGGGGGGGAGAAGGGACGGGGGAAGTCCTTTGGGGTGACCCTTGCCCAGCCACTTCCCCTCCTCATGCCCAGAGAGAGGGATGAAGACTGCGGTGTGCCTTTCACTGGAGCCCCCCCCAGTCCCCAAAACAAGTGGGTCCCCCTTGTCTTTCCCAACACCCCCTCACTCCTCCTCCCACCTCCTTGGCTTAACCCCAAGCAGGAGGACCCAATCCACACACACCCCTCCTTCTCCTCAGGACCCTGAGACTATTGGTCCTTTGGGGTGACCTTATGTCCAGAGAGTGCGGTGTGCCTTTCACCGGAGGGCCCCCCCAGCAGCACCCCATCCCCAAAGCACGCCACCTGCATGTGGCTCTTCCTCCCTCTGCACTTCAGGGTAAGGTGGGCCAGTAGGTCCTGCTTAGTATCAAGCCGGTCTCTGCATGGGCAGGGAAGTGGGTCACATTGGGAGGAGCTGAGAGACTCTCCAGGTAAAGATCTCAACAACAGCAACCCCGCTTTCCCAATTCCCTTTCTTCTCTTCCCAGTCTCCTCAGGGAGGGAGAAGGCAAGGAGGCATCAAGGCCCCTCCCACACGCACACGAAGAAGAACCTCCAGTGAAAGACGCATCCCACCCCTTCTCTGTCTCTGCCATGGGGTAGACATGAGCCAATGCATTCTGCTTGGTATAAAGCAGGCCCCCATAATGTGTGTGGGGAGGCTAAAAGAATCTCCAGTGAAACCCGCCCCCCTTCCTCCCTTATGGTCAGAGAGGGAGAGGAGTTTGGGAAAGGCAGAGGAGGGGGCATGTGGGGGGGGCTCTCCCCCAACCTGTGAAGGATCCCTCTATTTCCATCTGCACCGCAGGGCAAGATGCCGCGAGTGGGTCCTGCTCAGTAGAAGGCAGTGTTCTCTGTTCAGAGGGAGGGGGCAACATGGGGGCCTGGAGGAAGGCGGAGGGGTCACATGGGGGGCTGAGAGCCTCCGAGGGAAGACACCCCCTTTCCTTCTGCCTGCCCCCTCTTTCTCTGCGCTATGGGGTGAGATGGATCATCGTTCCCTTTCAAGATAAACCAATTCCCAAAGGGAAGGCTACATTGAGCGGAAGGGCCAAGGGAAAGCTGGCTTGGAAATGAGGGGGAATTCTACTTGCTAAGGGGGTGCCTCCTGGTTTGTTTTTTTTCTGTGGGGAAGTCACTTATTAGCTGTGTATGGGTGGAGAATAATGAATAAAAGTCTTCCCTGTATATATATTTTATTAAAGGAGGTCATGGGTGTTGTGCTTGGTGGAGATATGTGATAGTTTAGATGGCACAGGAGGAAAGGGGGCATGCGATGATGTTGGGAAGAGGCTGGTGATGTGGGCTGGGGCATGAGAGGGATTTGGTGGGACATAAAGAGCCCTGCTGGATCGGGCCAGAGGTCCATTTAGCCCAGCACCCTGCTTTTCACAGTAGCCAACCAGTGGGAAGCCCCTCAGCAGGGCGTGAAGGCAGCAGCCATCTCCTGCAGGTTTCCCCCCAGCGACTGGTGCTCAGGGGCATCCTACTCCCTCTGACAGAGGAGGCTGGGTTCTCTGAAGGATGCTGTTGGCCCAGAGCTGCTCCTTTGCAAACCTGCTTTGGTGCACAAGCCCCTGCGTGAAGGAGATCTCTGTGGTGGGCAAAGTGGCACTTCGTATTTATTGGTCATTGTACTAGTTAGGATGCATGTTGGGAGATGGTGACTGCTTTGGGTGCGTGTGTGGAGGAGTCAGTTATCACAGGTGGAAATTTGGCATCCCAGGGCCATCTTGCTTATGTGTGCCTTTGTATAGTAGTAGTGAAGGACTTTTGGGGAAACACTTCCCAAGGCTGCTTAAGCTACTCCTTAGGTCATTTGTGCGTTAGGGGCTTAGTCAACCTATTGTGTAGTGATAGTGCAGGCTCCAGTCCCACCGTTGAAACAGTTAGTGGCCTAGACCATTTGTGTGTGGAATTTCTTTCTCCTCTAATGAGTTCCAAGGCCACATTCTGCTTGCCCTCTTTTGGGTACAGTACTTGATTTCTAACATAGCACCACAAATGTTAAGACTCGAGAGCGGGTGGCAGTTTTGCACCTGCCTGCTGCAGCTGAGGCCCAAGGTCATCCTTTGCGATTGGGCATCTGCCACTTTTCCGTGTCTTCCTCGCTTTGTACACATTGTGAAGTTCCTCTGCACATTTTGAGAAGTGGCGGAGGGGGGGATTGGTTGCTTAACTGCTCCCCTCCATCCCTTTCCTAGCTCTGGTGGCCCTGCATGATCCTCCATATTGGGACCTTTGCTGCTGAAACAGTGTTACATGCCCTCCTGGTGTTGAAGGAGAATGAACACCTGTGAAGTACAGAACATTGGTGACTCATCAATGCTCCCCACAGTGTATGAACTTGCCCCACTTGCTCTAGTGAAGAAGACACAGTTTGGATTCAGCCTCTGGGGCTGAGACAGCCCATACAGGAGGGTATAGAGACTTAAAAGAAGATTCTCTTTTGTATCTCCTTTTGACTTCTCTGCTTATCCTGCCACGTACAGATAAGACCTCCTGGGGTGCCCGATGCTGCTTTATGTTTCTTGTTCCTGGGCAGATTTGCACAGATCAATTTCTACCTTGGGAATGGCTGAATTTGAAAAAAGATGCGGGTGGGGGGTTACTTTTGTAAAGCCTTCCAAGGGATTTCATGCTTTTAATCTATAACCTTAAAATAGCTCACTAGTTGAGTTTCTTTGTATATGTCCTTCTTAGTCACCATGCTCCAAATGTTGAGCAGGATGTCTGCAGCGTATAGGAAAAGAGCTGGAGGGACATTTTAAAACCCTCACTTGCTAGGTTGCTGTTTGCATTGAAGTAGACATAGATAGTGAGGCTTCAGTTCCAGGCGATCAAAATAGGAAATATCCTATAAAAAAACACCTGTTGCCATAGAATTCAGTAATATTTTGATTATGCTTCTGTATGTGGTTCTGCATTTACGTTTAAGCTCAAGCAACTAACAACCTTACCTGACCATCTGACCATCACATTTCTTGAGCCCGTAGGTCCATCCCTAGAGTGAGGCATGCACACCGAGCAAGCATGAAGTGTCACAGTATGCTAGCTGTTGCAACTAGACAACCTGAATGGGGAAAGTTGAACTGTAACTAAAAGAACGACTTGCCCTCTGGGCTTTATTCAGCAGAAAGGTTTCCACTCTGCAGGTTGGGAATCTTTGCCTGTGGAGTCTTTATTTGCTTTCTTAAATCAAGCCTCCTCAAAGCCCACCTTTTCTGTGAACCTTAAACCCCTCATTAGTTCTCATCTCCAGCTGAAATGAAGCCTGAGCGCATGTAACTGCATTTACTTACCGTATATTCATTCTTTGTCACTTTTTCTTCCAATGTTGTCTCTAAACAGTTGGCATTTACATTCAAAGCTCCTTGCGGTGGGGACCTGTGTTTTGTTACTCTTCTGTAAAGCATCATGTACATTGGAGGTGGTGCTACAATGTTCATTTTGGAAAATTAATATGCTGCCTTTCCATGGTCAAAGTTGCACTTGAGGAGGCACAAATAAGTTTCTTCTCTCCATCTGAGTCATTTGTATTGAATTTAAGTTCTGTAAAGGGGGCCACAGGCAAAAATAATCTTAACTGGTTAAATCCAGGCTTGTCAGTGGTCACCCATGACCAGTCCAAATCCCTTCTGTTCAACTAGGCAAAAAAAAAGTTGGATTTTATTTTTTTAAAGACCACAAATAGATGTGTGTGTGTGGGTGAATAACCTGTGGGCACCATTGCAAGGGTGATTGGATTTACTCTAGATTTTTTAATCCTCCATTAGATCTCCAGAAGTGCTCTTTCTCTCGCAGCATAACCAGTGCTAGATCCTGCTGCTAACCGGTGGCAAAACTCAGTATTAAAGGTGCAAGACTGACTCCCAATCCAAGTGGCCAGACTTGTAGTTGTACTTGGGATAACTTAAGTTTGTGCTGATCGTCGTACACAAGCTTCAGAATACATAGTACTTCTGGCCACTGTGCTGTTAATTTTGGCTGTTTTCAAGACTTTTACAAAATTCTCAGTGATAAATATAGTATTTTTAACTACCTGCTCATCTGGGTTGTGGCAGTGGCACACTGGCTGCGTTTGGATGATCACATCCCAGGCTTCTTGCCCACATGCCCAGTCCCTTCATGCGAGCTGGCAAAGAAACCAGAAAGCCTTCCACTAACTATAGTTTCCTCTTTTGTTCATACCAAGAAACTGGTTAAAAGCCAGGATGTTAAACCAACTTTAAACCATGGGTTAATATACTGGCTTCCACAGTTAATGGAAGACTTCCTGTTGGTTTGTCAGCTTGGACAATGAGAGGTGTGAAGGGGCTGCGTATATGGGCAAAAGGCTCATTCACATCTTGGCCCAATTGAGATATTCAAACTCTTATGAAGTATGGCTGCAGTTTGTTTTTAAACTTATTTGTAGCTTGCTTGATCTTTGCGGTTTTATATGAAGCTGTTTTCTCCTTTGGTGAAGCAGAGGAAAAGTGAACAGAACAGACAAAACAACGAACAGTGGTTAGTGATGCGAGAATGAACCTTCAAGGAGCCCCTGGCTAACTCCTGTCCAAGGATTCTTGAATTTTGGTTAGTGTCAGGCTATGTTTTAGTGTTGCCTCTGGTGCAGCCCAATATGTTAAAATAAACCAAAAAGTTCGGAAGACTTTTGGATGGATGCTTAGCAAGCAGAATTACTTTAGAGCAAATATTTCAAACAAATGAAAATGGTACAGGACATATAACCAAGGTGATAGGTGTCCAGCCAGATCCACTGCGTGCTTACTCAGAAGCAAGTTCTACCGAGTTCCAATAAGGAAGTTCTACCAAGTTCCAATAAGTATGCATAGAATTGTAGTCTTCGTGCATCTCATCTGGAGAAAGTTTTCCATGGCCATTTAAACCATTTACTCAAAATAATCCAAGGGAATTCAGTGATATTGCCGTGGAGTGCATAATATGAATCACTTTTGTTTGCTTTGCTACCCTGTTCCTTGCTGCTCTCCATTTGGTACTGAAATTTTCATTATTATTATTATTATTATTATTATTATTATTATTATTATTATTATTATTATTATTTGGCATTAAGGAAAACATTGCTCAAATCAGTGCATCAAAATTTTGTAGTACATGGCAGATGAGCTGCAGATAAAGCTGGTAGAGGCCACATACTGGAGGATGAGATGTTTCCTTGAGCTCTTTGGTACAAGATAGTTTGCTTCTTTCATGCACCCTATTTTAATTTTTTTCCCCATCTCCTCAGGCTGCAGTGTTGGTTAATTCTGTATTTGCTCAGTGTACCAGAATCCATCTATCACAAAGCCAAAGGCCAAAACTGTCTTAGCTTGTGGGAATCTATAGAGCATAAATAAGAGTATAAATAGCAGCACTTTATTTACATACAGCTGCTCTGCTTGACCTCTGAAAACCCTGGCTTTTTTGTCTGAGTATTTGTCAAGGTGGCCAGAAATAATTTAGAATGAAGCTAGGAGACTGGAATGGCTACTGAGAAGAGAAAATCCCTGCAGTCAAAACTGCTGCATGATGTGTTAGATACATTTGCATCTGAGCAATGAAATACTACTAATAGCACTTTTTAGCAGGTATGTGCATGTTAACAAGCTTTTCTGTGTTTGGTGCTGCTCACAGTTTCCAGCTTTCTCTTTTAAAGATTTCTGGCCCCTCCTTCTTGCAGAGGGATGCAGGTTTAGGAAATGTTGTGTTTTTTGTGTTTTATAGTCATTTTAGTGGATTTTTAAGGAGGTCTATTTTTGTTGGCTGCCTTGAGCCCCTTAAATAAGAGGGAAAGATGGGTATAAATATAATATATTGGAGGAAATGCCCAAGGATCAGAGGTAGGCAAAACCATAGCCATAATTCTTCATTTCTTGTGATGTCCACTGCTCTTAGCAGCCAATAAATGGCTTGAATGACCTTGTGCAAGTCACAATCTCTCAGGCCTCAGTTTTATGAAAAATGGGGATGTTAATGCTGTCAAAAGGATTACTGGTGCCAGCATGTTCAGGTTAATCTAACCTTATTGCAAGAGTGGGAAATCGGTGGCCCTCCAGATGTTGTTGGATTCCAGCTCACATCAGTCCCAGCCAGCAGGGCCAGGGATGGCGGGAATTGTAATCCAGCAGCATCTGCAGGGTCGCAGGTTTCCCACCCCTGACCTATAGCATAAGTGTGCCATATCAATAGACTGTATTTTGGCACATGCACTCTTCTGCATGCAGGTTACATGAATCATATGCTTTTGAGATGTGTAAATGAGTTACAACCCTCTAATTTAGGCCCTTGGCGTGCTGCACAAGTTGTCTTCTCCCCCCTGCTTTTCATCAGTGAAGGACAGGAGGCCTCTTAAGCGTTGTTTGGGTCCTGGGCAGCTGCTTATGTCTGCTTTGAGCCAAGTGTGTGATAAGATGGGCATAAGAGTGCCAGGGTCCTGCATTGGTAATATGGTAGGCAACATCTCTTACTATTAGTGCACTCAAAGAACCCTCCACCTTAAGAACGCTCCATGTTTTCTGTACAGCACTGATGGGCACTGCACATGTTTAAAGAGAGCTGAAGTACTGGGCGGTGTTCATGCTGCTTGCACTGAAAACTGCACTCTGAACTCTGAAAATTTCAGAGTTCTAAAAAGGAAATGGGGTTTTTTTTTTGGTCACATGTCAGTTATGCCAGTCATAGAATCAAAAGAGCTCAGAGGAACCTGCAAGTGGCTCTGCCCTGTGTCGGGAGCTCTCGCCTCCTGCCTATATTGACCCATGTCATGCCTTCCACTGGATTCAAATGCTGAAAAAAAAGCATTTGATTCCTAGGCCCAGCACAGGGGGACTCTCTCTTTAGCTCTGCGCGGAATTATTTTTAGACTGGGTTGAGTTTTTCCATTCAAGAAGATTGCTTTACAACACCTGGTGGTGATGTTGTGGAGAAATAGACTTCGCATTAACTTGCTCCAGTGCACTAGGGATGAAGGGATGCACCATCTTGTCTTCTCCCCCCCCCCCGCCCGCCCCCAGTGTTTTTAGCACATCTTCATTAAATTATCAGAACCTAGGAAGTTGCCTTATACTGCACCAGGCTGTTTGTCCATCTAGTCAACTACCGTGTGCTCTGGAAGTGCCTTTCTAGAGCCTCATCAGACATCTTTCACATTACCTGCTGCCTGGTACTGTTTTTAACTGAAGATACCAGAGATTGAATCTGGGACCCTCCTCGTACAAACCAGGTGCTCTCCCACTGAACTATGGTCCCACTCCTTCTGCCTTTTTGGTGGTACCCAATCTAATGAATTTATGATACTGTCAGGTCTTGTGTGCAGCAGAATTTGCCCCCAAAGAGGCGTTATTCTTGCTCAGCTTCCTGTAACTCCTTAGAACTATCTCCCAGTGGGTCCTGGCTGTCTAATGGCAGCCATTCTTAGGGTGTGGCTCACTTGCTGTGTAGATCTACTTTCTTCTGGATCAAGCTGACAAGACAAAGCCATTAGTCATCAGGGAGGATAGCTCTCTTTTATCTTGGTGCTGTGGGGGGAAAAATAGAAATAAAAAGAACTGCCTTCTCTGCACTAGGAAGTGCCCTTTGATCACCTTCTCTGTTGCTTTTTTGGGATGGGGTGCTGGAGAGTGAAGTTCTTCCCTAGTAAATGAATTCCAGGTAAGCATGGTGGATATGGGATGTCCCAGCCATCACTGAAGCTGCAACATTATGGCATCAGGTATAGCCTCATTACCACTGAGTAAAGCAGATGGGGAGAGAAGGGCATGGTGCATTGTCCAGTAACAATTCCATTCTGCTCCTTATGTGGGCCGAGCCATTGAGTGGTGGAGTCCTGGCTCTTGCGTGGGTCCCCTGTTGATCCTCTTGCATGGGTCCCCTGTTATGCCTATAACCATCAGCTGGTCATGGGGGTTGCCTCCTTAGCCAGAGCTGGGCTGCTCTGCCTTTTATTCAACATTCTAGTCTTCATGGTTCTAGACATGTGTTCACAGCCACACAGGCAGTATTTGCAAAATACGACTTTTTTTTTCTGGTGGGGCCAGCTTGTATTGTCACCATGCCACCCTTCTGTATTTAGTCCCGTGGGTTTAATTGTACCACCTCTGCTGCTGCTCATGGCCCATTTTTCTGCTCCACATTACGGCTTGCCAAAACCTTTATATGTTCATTTTAGAAAATACAGCCTGCAGATTTATGCTAAATGATCTCTCTTATAATTAAGGCTAAGCTTAATGATGGGGTACATCGCTGCTAAGTGGTGGAGCACATGCTTTGTATTCAGAAGGGCCCAGTTTCAGGTCCCCGCACCTCTGTTTTAAAAAGCATCAGGTGGCAGGTGATGAGACCCCTCCCTGCCTGAGACCCTAGAGCAGACACATAATCTGACCTGGTATTAGGTGGCTTCTATGTTCCTAAGTCTGGCTTTAGTCTGTTTTACATTGTGCCAAATTTGTGCTGCATTGAAGGTGTTCATCTTGCCCTAGAGAAGCAAATACACAATTAGGTGTGTGTGTTTTTTGCAGTGCTTTAAGTTTCCTTTCAGCATCTCCTGACATACACCTGGCTCCTCCACCTGTGGGGTTATCATGTCTTTGTGTTTAGGGATTTTCTAACAGCTTGTTTGCCAGCCAAGCAGTCTGTTCTGTATTTGTGCTTTCATCTCCTTTTGGCCCAGAGACGCTGCGTGAAAACATTTTGGCAGCCCAGTTTGTTGTCCATTTTACTAGGCATCTTGAAACTGATAACTGGTAGTCTCATAATAATATATGAAAACCTGAGGAATTTGAACACGCTGCTATACTTGCCACGCTCTGCTGTGAGGCCTTCCAGTTGTAGCTTGCTGACTTTTTGGAAGAACCTTGAGGTTCTTGCTCTTGAGTTTTGGAATAACTACTTTGCACTGGAGCTGTTTGTGTGGTTGGAGGGTGGGAAGAAAGCCAACTGGTTATGAGTGGAAATCAGTAAGGGTTAATAGGAATTAGACTTCTTAAATGGGCTTAAGTTGTTTACCTGCTGCCTGAAGGATCCTGTTTCTTCAAAGAAACACCTGCATATTACATCACTCTGTGCCTCGAAGTAGCTCCCAAGAATGAGTGCTCATCGCTTTTTTGTTTTAGAGAACTCATGGGGTATTCTGTAGTACTATCCAGAACTCAAAAGTCCCTCCTGGCCACAAAAATTGTTTCCTCTTTATAAACAGAAAAGCAGGTGTATTCTGATCTTGGGCTCTCATTCAGCAGGAAAGGATAGTCAGAGCTGTGGCCTAGCACTGCTTTCAAGCCTGACATTTGGTTTTGTCTTAAGTTTGAAGTAATCTTTTTTTGGGGGGGAAACATGGGTTTAGGACAGTCAGAATATGGATTTAAGACTTGGTATGCTCCTGGAAAGCCATCCACAAATAAGGGGAGCTCCTGCATGTCTGCCAGTATTGTGTATACACACTTGAATCTGGATCTTTTATTATTATTTATTCCCCTTATAAACTCAGCAAATTTCTTCATGCTAAAATTCTGGTACAGTTCTGCTAAGTTAGAAAAAGACTGGGTGGTATCCAATTAGAATCTGCCTGATGGAATGGCATCTGTCCAGCAGAATGGACTCCCCACCCCCAAAATCCACCCAGAGGAGTTGGGGGACCTTCTAGAGTAGATTTGGGGGGGTGCCAATGGGAAGAGAGGAAGGGAAAGTTCTGTTGAGTGAGCAGAAGCCTGCTCAGGACTTGGATATCACCTGTTTTTCCTTGGCTCAGTTGATTGTTGTAAGTGACTTTAATTTTCAGACAGGTAACAGTCAAGATTGTGTGTTAAAAGCGCTTGGGGCTCCAACATTTGAGGAAGCCCTATTTTTGAATGTCAGTAGGTATTGTTTAGATGGTAAGATGAGTGCTTGTGGGCTGGGGTTCTATAAACTGATATTGAAATAATCGCTGCCCTTGTGCAGCTTGCCGTGCCATCCGAACCCTGTCAGTATGGCTTGTTGAAGGGGGAAACAACCCTCCAATAATTTGTGGGCTGTTGTGGGATTAAATAAGCCACGGTAATTTATTTTGATTGGGCAAACCAGGTAACTGAATGGAAATTCTGTAGGGAAACAAGGAGGGAATTATATATTTTGCCATACCTGGGGTAGTGTGACTGCATATTGCTTACAATGGTGGTAAGACATTTCTTTGACTGCTGAGAGGGCTATACTCTGGATTTCCCCCCCCCCTTCTAATTTGTACAGTTGTTTTCTGAGGGCTGTTCACATATCCTATTGAGCTGGTGGTTTTAGCTCTGAGAATGTGTGTGTGAACATGCATGCACCCACCCCTACCTGCATATTCTCGCAGATTGCATTATGTTGGCCCCTCATCCATCCCCAGGCCACCCAGGGATCATAGCAAACAGGCCAAGACCACTTTGACTTCATGGTCGGTGTGTGTGCTCGCCAACAATGACTTCATTGTATTTAGGCCTAGACTGATGCTCAGACAGCACAATCCAGTGTGGCTGTCTGTAACCCTCCGAACTTGGAGGATTATGGGCATCCAGTCAAGCGTGGGAGGAGTGTGGAGGCGAAGGTCACCTCCGCTTTTCTCCCGCCCTGCAGAGACTGAATTTGGTTGTCTAAGTCTTTTGTCCCGATGCGCGAGGAGGAGAGGCTGAGGTGCCGCCAGGGTAAACTGTATCATGGCAGAACCTCACTCCTCCCCTCCCTGTCCACAAACCTCCGGCTTCAAGGTCCATCTTCCGACCTTGGAGCCGCAGCCGGTGCGGTTCTTTCCTTGCCAGCTGTGAGGGAGGAGTCCCAGCTCCGACCTCAGAACGCGTTTCTGTGGTTGGTGCTGGGACTTCGACCTCTCCTATGGCCATCTAGACTCTGTCTAGCGGCCATAGGGTTGCACCCTTAATCGCTAATGACTCTGGCTTCTCCACTTTGGTTTAATTATTGTAGTCAACACATTGGTCCCTCAGAGCAATATCTGTATTGGTCCAGATGCTTAGAATGATGGGAGTTGGCTTTCAAGTTGCACAGAACCTCAGGCATGGTTGTTCAAAGCAAAACCCAGAAGTAACATATCCAAGCTGAATTGAACCTGGTATTGTTCTTTTAAACAAAGGGAAGTTTAAGCAGGAATTGTCACAATTGAATTGTAAAATGTCTACCCTCGCTAGAGGATTTGGGTAACGCAATATCTTTCCCTCCTCCTCCTATCCCAAAACATAACTCGGTGGTAGAGCACATACTTTGCATGTACAGTAATACCTTGGATTGCAAGTAACTTGGTTTGAGAGCGTTTTGCAAGACAAGCAATTTTTAAATATTTATTTAATTTTTTTAAACTTGATATACAAGCGACGTCTTGCAATACAAGTACTGTAGTACGGCTTAAATTAAAAATCTCTGTACAAATTTTTTTGGGGGGATTTTGTTTTGATATAAGAGTGTTTTGGATTACAAGCACGTTTCCGGAACGAATTATGCTCTCAATCCAAGGCATGACTGTAGTTGGTCCCAGGTTCGATCCTTGGTGTCTCCCAAGTAGGGCTGGAAAAAACTCCTGCCTGAAGCCCTGGAGAGCCGCTGTCAGTCCACGTTGACAATACTGGGCTAGATGGACCACTTGTCTGATTCGGTATAAGGCAGCTTGCTGTGTTCCTAAGATAGCAACCAGATATTAAAGTGTATACAAAATGTTAACCAGCGAACAAACTGATGTCTTCATATCTCTGGTCTGGATGTTTAATTTGGGCTAAGAAATGCTTAGCTTGTTAACTTAGGAGGAGGTTAACGTGCTACTCACTTTTCTGGCTGGGGTGATTCTAGCATCCTGAAACTATGCAGAATATATACAGTCATGCCTTGGATTGAGAGCATAATTCGTTCCAGAAACGTGCTTGTAATCCAAAACACTCTTATATCAAAATCTCAGCAGGCTGAAAGCAAAAAGTAAGGTAATTACAACCTCCGTTGTGGAACTTCAGTATGCTGATGATAATGTGGTCTCCGCACATTCAGAGGATGATCTCCAAACTATCCTAAATGCTTTTGCAGAAGCATACGGAAAACTTGGTCTCTCACTTAACATCAAAAAAACCCAAAGTGCTTCATCAACGAGTGCAAACTAACCCTTCGGTGATGCCATCTATCCAGCTTGGCGGGACAATACTGGAAAATGTCGATCATTTTCTCTATCTTGGCAGCTATCTTTCTGTTACAGCTAACATCGACAGTGAAATCCAGCATCGTCTGAGCTCCGCAAGTGCCGCGTTTTCTCGAATGAAACATAGAGTGTTCGAGGATCGGGATATTTGTAAGAAGACCAAAACACTGGTTTATGAAGCCATTGTATTACCAACTTTATTGTATGCCTGCGAAACATGGACTATCTATAAACGTCACCTCCAACTCCTTGAAAGATTTCATCAACGTTGCCTCTGGAAAATCCTGCAAATTACTTGGGAAGACAGGTGAACAAATGTCAGTGTACTGGAAGAAGCAAAGACTACTAGCGTTGAAAAAATGTTCCTTCAACGCCAACTTCAGTGGTCATGTTCGAATGCCTGACTGCCATCTCCCAAAGCAGTTACTTTATTCCCAACTCAAGAATGGAAAGCGGAATATCGGTGGTCAATATAAGAGGTTTAAAGATGTTCATAAGGCTAATCTAAAAAAATGCAATATAAACATCGAAAACTGGGAAGCTCTGGCCCATGAACGATCTAACTGGAGGTTGGCCTTTGACAAAGGCTCCATGGACTTTGAAGAAGTCCGAGTGCAAGGTGAAAGGGAGAAACGTGCTAGGCGAAAAGCACGTCAAACGAATCCTTTACAGGAGCATCTTCCATCTGGTAACCTGTGTCCTCACTGTGAGAAGCTGTGTGGATCTAGAATTGGCCTCCACAGTCACTTACGGACCCATCGCTAGAGTCTACACAATCTTCTTTAGAATTTCCTCCTTTTATTGTGGAAGACAATCTTACTCGGTCAGGAGTGATCGCCTGATGATGATGATGATGATATCAAAACGAAATCCCCCCAAAAAAATTTGTACAGAGATTTTTAATTTAAGCCATACTACAGTACTTGTATTGCAAGACGTCGCTTGTATATCAAGTCAAAAAAATTAAATAAATATTTTAAAACGTGCTTGTCTTGCAAAACGCTCTCAAACCAAGTTACTTGCAATCCAAGGTATTACTGTACAGGCCTGTGGCTCATGCTGGTTCAGCTTGTCTGAGCGTGGAAAGCTAAGCAGGGTCAGGGCTGGTTATTACTTGGATGGGAGACCCCTCCTCTGGTTTCCTGCAATGAGCAGGGGGTAGGACTCGATGGCCTTGTAGGCCCCTTCCAACTCTATCATCATCCTATAATGTGTGATTGGTGGTACACCTTTGCCATCTTGGGAAATGATTAGTTTATCAAGAGCAAAATAGAAATTTCAGGCCCGCACTTGTAAATTGTATATGTCTTTCAGAAGTTGGGGTGTGTGTGTGTTTCCTGAAAACTAATATCAGTCATCTTAAGAGGGATTAAAGAATGAAGAAATGCTTGTTAGAGAATAGTGTGTACTCTTGCTCCTAAGTGCTGGGGGTGCTTGTGAGGTTGCTTCTGAGGGTCAGAGAAAGATGATTGCATGGATAAAAAGGAAGCAAGGAAAAGCTCTCCTGATGTTATCCAGAGCACTTTTCATGAGAAGTGGTGAAAGCATCCTGACTTCATGTTTTCCTTTGGGATGTTATCAAGTTGTGCTGAAAACACCTCAAGTGTGAAACAGCTGAGACTTAATATATTATCTGTTGAGATTAACCTGCCATCTTTAAAAGTGTATTATTTGGAGTCCTGTGCAATGAAAGGGCTGGGTTGCATATAGAGTTGATGGCTGGTATTACTGTTTTAGCAGAAACAGCCTCTTCATCCTAGCATGTCTTGTATGAGTGCGGCAGAAGATGTGCCCCATCTCAGTCACTTCTTGGGAGGCACATGTAGTCTTTAAGAGCTCTCTACTGGTAGGAGGCAGTTCTCCTGACATAATTGTGTTACAGCGGCTGTTCCGTACAAGTAGGGGTTGCAACCCCAGGTCTGTGGTCCGCTCATTCATCTCTTTGACCAGAATTGGAGATAGTACTTCAATATGTGAGGCACAGACTTCAGTTTCTAAAGAGCAGGCATGACAGATTTTAGCTGTCAGGCCTGTACACAGCTGAATATATGTTTCAGATTCCCATGTGCCACAAATTACTAGGTACCCTGGGTGACCGGGTGCGCAAACGAACACACGTGCGCACACATGAGGATAACAGTTCAAGCATCTGATGACGTGAACTCTAGTGAATGAAAGCTTATGCCAGCCGTCCCCAATCTGGTGCCCTCCAGTTGCTTTGGGCCATAATTCTCTGCATTCCTGGCCATCGGCCATACTGGCTTGGACTGATGGGAGTTGAAGTCCAGAGCATCTGGAGGGCAGCAAGTTGGGGAAGACAGGCTTATGCTATGAAAAATTGGTTTACCTTTAAGCTGCCTCAAGGTCCTTTGCTGTTTTTGCTGCAATAGACTAATATGATTGGAACAAGTAGCTTTCACCAGCAATAACCTACTGGCATAAACAAATTCTTCTACCTGAGCCTGCAGCCCTATACTTTCCTGGGAGAAAGTCCCATTTAACTCTAGTGGGACTTAAGCCTTTATAAGCCTTTGCAGTCAGCATAGTAACTTTCACTGGCAGCAGGGAAGGACAGATTGAGAACTGGTCTCTGGGTACTTTGCATAGATCACCAAGGGTTTCTGACTCCCAATTGGCATTGTTTAACAATAGCAACAAGTAAAAAGCTTCCTCCCCCCCCCCCCCGCCTCCTCTCCCTAGATGAGCTGGCTAAACTTAGTGTTAAAATTACAATAAATTCATATAATTAATAAATCATATTAAAATAAATTATCAAAATTACTGACTAATGATTGATTCTCTAGGAACCTTCTAACTAAAGAGCAGGATAAAAAGGTTTTGAATTAATAAATAATGAAATTAAAGCTGGTGGCTGGGTAAGGAGAATAGATTTTATGTGTGGAAAGTACTTATGGTACTGAAAACAAACTCCTGGTCTGAACAGGTGCTTGGAGGCATCCTGGTCCTGAATTATGTCTGCACCCCTGAGCCACTGTTTTGTACCTCCCTCTGGCTGGTAGACCTTGGGGCTGAACATACATGAACGTATGAAGCCACCTCAAGACGGGTGTTCCACCTAACTCTGGCTCTCCAGGGTCTCCAACAGGGGCCTTTCCCAGCCCTATGATGCTGGGGATTGAACCCTGGGGCTTTCTCCATGTAGAGCATGGGCTCTACACCTGAGCTACTGCCCCATCCCCTCTATTGGTAAAAAATTACGATGATGAAGTAGATCCCACAAGCCTGTAGTCAGCTCGCCCCTGATGAAACGGTGATCTGATCTCCTTGCCTGCTTCGTAAAGTCTGATATGAAATGTGTCAATTTCCTTTTTTTTGCCAATAAACCAACTGCTTTCCCTCCCTTTTAGTTTTCAGTCATCTGTACAGCTTAGGTTGCATTAAAGAGGAAGAAGTAACACAAATATAATATTCCTGTGAGTTAATCTAACACACATTGGGTTAGATCCAGAGTTGATCCTTAGTGAATGGAAGGGCTCCTTCCATTGGCAGAGTGAACCAGGATCCAGCGGAGCCTCTCCACTAGAGGAAGGGGGCTGATTCATCCTTCCCCCCCCCCCCCGGCAGCACCACCTCATGCTGTTCTGGAGGGTCCCCCAACCATCTATAGCAGATTTTCAGGAGCGTAGAAAGCTACAGGGGGAATCTGCAAAAATACCCCCCCAACACACACACACGCACACACACACGCACTTCTACCCACAGAATCATCCAGTTCATGGAGTTTTGCTTTGCGCAGCTCTGGATCCAACCTGTGGTTTCTGGGAACAAGATAGACAAATAAGTGTAAATGCCCTTGCAGGGTAAACCGTTAAATGGAGGAATTTCAGGTGTTCTTTCAATCTATAATGAGGTCAGAGCTGAAGCTTCGTGCAAGAGGTGGAGGTGATGGGGGCTAACGGTGCCTAGATCTTTCATTGTCACGGCGTGTTTGGCATGCGCTTAGAAGGAATCCTCTGTGTCTACCACTTGTGATTTCCCAACCGGCTCTCTTCCACCATATGGCGTGCGAGCAAAGTGTGCAGCCATGACATTTCTGATGTATGGCATGGTTTGACTTATTAAGAGCAGGCACTTGGGTAACTTTAACTGAAGTGGAAGGATTTTTCATACTTCAGTAGGCTTAAATATCCTCCACCTTAGGAGATGACAGTGGCTCCTTGCTGTGTGGTAGAACCTGGAAAGTGTTCTTGCCCCTTGTTCTTTGCAGCCTTTTACCGGTATTTTATTTATAGAAACATATACCGCCTTTCAGCCCCCATAAAGGGGCACCCAAGGCAGTTCACAACAATAGAATACAATTCTGATAAAATGAGAATAATACAATTAAAGCACTATAAAAACAAAGTGGTGGTGGGGGGGAACACCCAGTAAAGTTAACATAAAGTTAAAACCCATTAAAAGCCCAGCAAAATAAAAACGTCTTCAGTGCCCGCCTGAAAACCATAAACCAGGGGCGAGCAGTTTTGAGTGGTCCGAGGGCCATTTCCTCCCCCCCCCCCACGGCAAGCTGCGCACACACACACCTTCCACGCAGTCTGAAAAATATATATATATATATATATATATATACACACATATATATATACTTTTAAAAATGTTTTAATGGCGTCCATAGTGGCTACAGAATACCAAAAGGATCAAAATTAGCTTGAGATAGTTGTGTGTTGAACAGGAGAGAGGGAGTTGATAGCACCCAACCCCAAATGCCTTCATGTAGCTGCTAAACAACCTTCCACCACTCATGTGGCCAGTATGGACACGGATCTATCAAGCAAGTGTTTGGTCTCGATCCTCCAAATAGCATGGCCACATCCTCAGGCGGAACAAGTTGAAACCTATCCAGCAAAATAAGACGAGCATCCTCCTCAGTTATTGCCATAGATAACTGCTCCCAATGTGGAAGTCTCAAGCCAGAATGTATGTGAGCGGCGTTATTGGCAAAATGCTTTGCAAACCAGCCACAGAAGGCTGGGAAGTACATGTTTCAGTGCATAGGAGGGCTGCAGTAGAGAGATTAGGGGTACATGTTCCCACAAATTGGGGAGGATTCCCCCCCCCCCTTCTGCTTACATGTGGGAATAGGTTGGAGAGTGAATTCCCTGGTGGCAAACTGTGATGGCCCTCATCGGTTTCTGTGCTGTGGTGCATATTGCATAATGGGAAGATGCATGGAGGGAAGGTGGAGGATGCATCTGCGCCATCTGGTACAGAGGGATGGGGTATAAGATAACTGCTCCCCGTGGCAGGGTTGCGCAACATGGTGCCCTCCAGATGTTTTGGCCTACAACTCCCATCATCCCTGACCATTACCCATGCTGGCTGGGGTTGATTGTAGTCCAAAACATCTGGAAGGCAGCAGGTACTGTTTGTCTGGTGAACTGCTGCCTCCTGGCTGCCATAGTTCCATTGATGAGTCACGGTTGTTGAATTTCCATGATCATATAGCAGCAGCAGTGTTCAAATTACTCTGTTAGGTTGCCACCTGAGATTCTAGTACCAGTTCTAGAGAATCAAGGCATTGAAGGAGTACACACAAAGCCCTCTGCGGTTCAAGCCCTTAGCCGGGAATTGGTCAGGCACACCTTTGGTGGAGATGCTTGAATGCTACCGCAGCTGTGAAATCCTTCCTCTGCGGTTAAAAAATAAAAAAGGCATATATGCAGAGCTGTTTGCTCGCAAATAGCGGATTGCTTCCTGGACGACTTCCCTGGAAGCAATTCAGTTCTCAAGGCTCCCAACAGTTTTTCTGAAGCAGCTTTGGGATAACAAACTGTTTGCCTAAATGGCTTTCCAGAGCCTTTGTGGCCTAATATATGGAGTGTTAGCAAGAGATCGAAGATCAACTCCCAGCCCAGCTGCAATCTTTCTAGGTGACATTGGCAGATTGCCACCTCTTTTTTTCTTTTTTGCCTCTGTAAATGGGAACCACAAAGACCTACCTCAAAGGGCCATTGGGGAGTGGGGGGGGGATGAGATAAGAACTATAAAGAATTGACACATTAAAGTCTTAAAATACCTTTTCAAGAGGTGGTATAATAGGATAATGATCAATAATGAGTTTTGCTTGGACTTTGACAAATAAAATACGTTCTTGATATCCCGTATTCTATGAGTGATATTTTCGGCATTACAGTCATGCCTTGGATTGAGAGCATAATTCGTTCCGGAAACGTGCTTGTAATCCAAAACACTCATATCAAAACGAAATCCCCCCCAAAAAAAATTGGTACAGAAAATTTTAATTTAAACCGTACTACAGTACTTGTATTGCAAGACATCGCTTGTATATCAAGTAAAAAATAAATATTTAAAAATTTGCTTGTCTTGCAAAACGCTCTCAAACCAAGTTACTTGCAATCCAAGGTATTACTGTAGAGGGATTAGTGTCCGCCCCCCAAGCCATCTTGGGGCAGAGTATTATGGGGTGCACTTACTTCCACCTCTGCCCTAGTTTCTGTCTCTGACAAATTGTTCTCAACAAAGCATGTGTGTTTTCTTTAACAGAAACACTCCATAGCTACCTTTCCCAGTATGGGGAAGTTGTCGACTGTGTGATATTGAAAAGACAACAAATCAGTTGCGAGGGTTTGGATTTCAGCAGGCTTGAAAATTGATTCATAATATAAGTAAAAGTGTAGAAGAAATTCTCAGTTGGTAACAGCTTCTGTATCTACAAAGCTGAAAGACTAGCCTAGTAACCCCTCCAAAGGCATATTATAGCTCTAAATAGGTTGTGTCTGTCGAGTTTAAAAAGGTCTTTGTTTCCACAGAGCAGATACTAACTCGTGTGTTCTTTGAATTGCAGAAAGCTGTTTGTGGGCGGCCTAGACTGGAGCACCACGCAAGGTAACCATCTCCTGAACGGATCATGAACTTCTTACTTTAAAAAAGCACACTCACAACACAAATCACACTTACAAATTCAAATCCCTGCTACCTCAGGGCTGGCCTGTTGCTTTGCTTTGCAACATGGCCTTGAGAGGGCCTCAGTTTCAAATCATTTGTGGTTTCCCTGGGGCCAACGCAGCCTCAAAACCATCCCCAGCTCCCCTAATGGTTCTTCAAGATCTGTTGCAGGTACAGAAAGTGAAGGGCAGAGTAGTAGGTTGGTGGATTAGAGCAGGAATTCTCAAGCTTTGTGATAAAGAGCCTCCCTAAATCTGCAACATGCTGCTGTGTGCATTGCCCCTCTTGCTTTCATCGTAAAGCCGTCCTTCTGTTGACCTTACAAGTGTGTCCGGAACAGAGTTCCACTACTTCTGTAAGCATTGAATGCCTGGAAACCCATTTCAAGGTAATGAATACTTTACACCTTTGTTCTGGTTGCCCTAAAAAAAAAAAGTGTGTGTGTGTGTGTCTTCAGTCCTGAGTACATCCTCCTTGAAAAGTGCAAGCCATCTTGGGACAGTGTATTATGGGGTGCATTTACTTCCACCTCTGCCCATTTTCTGTCTCTGACAAATTGTTCTCAACAAAGCATGTGTGTTTTCTTTAACAGAAACGCTCCGTAGCTACTTTTCGCAGTATGGGGAAGTTGTCGACTGTGTGATAATGAAAGATAAGACAACAAATCAATCGCGAGGATTTGGATTTGTCAAGTTCAAAGATCCCAACTGTGTGGGGACAGTCCTCGCCAGCAGGCCCCATACATTAGATGGCCGAAACGTAAGTTTGCTCCAATCTGGGGGTGGGGAGGAGAAGGGGGGAAATGTGGTTGCATGCCCAGTTGTTTCTTAAAATAACCAAGTTCAAGGAATGATTGGAGTGATGGGATCCTTTCTTCCAGATGTGACTGTCCTTGAGGCTAAGTCTTATAAGAACTCAGCTTTTAGGGAAGCGTCCAACATTCATCTTGTATGCAGGGCCCCCATTCCTTGAAGTTCTGCTTACAAGATCACAATGAGAACTGTGTGGGGAAGGGTGAGGTGCTCCCCTCTCCCCAGCACGATGGCTAGATGAGCCCCTTCCCTCTTCCTAGTTTTGTAAAATGTATCCCCGAGCCATGACCTGCCTTTGAATCAGTCTCTAATATGGTACTATTTATTTGTATTGTATGTATTCTATTTCTTTGTGAACCACTTTCGGATTTCTGCAAATGAGAAGTGGTATAGAAATATTGCTAATACTGTACTAATAATAAAAAATAAAATAATTGCTACCACCGCCCCAGAATCCCTTGGTTAGCAAACACTAGGGTAAGTATAACAGCAGCTGTTTGTTCTGCTGACCTTTTGTCCGAGAAGCATGCTTTGTAACTGGCAGGTGACTGCTGTAATTATAAGATGAAACTGTGGCTGAAATGCTGCAGCCTTGCAAATCTGTCCACTGATGTTATTAGACCACAACAGTCCTGGTTAGTCTGCCTGCTGATACGTACCATTTAAGGCACAGCTTCCCGAAAGAGAGAGCGCCAGTTCTCCAATTTACAAAAGCACCTCTGCTTGGTCATCTCCAGTGCTTCCTACTTGCCCTAGGCGAGTGGTCCCTTACATCCTTAAAATAAGCAGCTTGGCCTCGTGGTTGACAGATGGGACCTTTCTTTAATTTGGAGTTCCCTCTGCTGTTTGTAAGTTCTCTAGCTTTCTCTGAGAAAGAATTTCTCAGTGAGAGAATATCACTGCTTGGTTTCATGCATCTCTGCCTTTATTGGATGAGCGTTCTTCCAGCTGGCTCATTTATTTATTTATTATATTTTTGAATCGCCCATCTGGCCAGTCATCCAGCCACTCTGAGCGATGTACAATCCAATAAAATACAAGAAAAAACAGAGCGTAAAACACAATTAAAAACAGTACAAAACTTAAAAATCCTAACCCACCCCATATTCCCACCTGAAAAGCCACGTTTTTAATGCACAGCGGAAGCTAATCAAGGAAGGGGCATGGCGGAGGTCACTGGGGAGAGAGTTCCATAAATTGGGGACTGCCACAGAAAAGGCCCTCCTAGTCCCCACCAGCCTGGTTTCTCTGGCTGATGGGACAGGGGGAAGGCCATACGTGGCAGATCTTGTTGAGTGGCCTACATGATGTTGCTGGAGGCACTCCAGTCTTCCTGTGGGGTTCTTAATACATGGCTTGAGCCATCCTGGAAAAGGGGCGGCGGGAATGGCTAGTACTCATCAGCTTGCTTGTCAAATGCCAGCACAGGGCAAAACCAGAGTTCAGCTTTTTAAACTGCAGCTTGCCATGTCTCCAGTTTCACGCTCGCCCTTGTTCAACAGATTGATCCAAAGCCCTGTACCCCTCGAGGAATGCAACCGGAGAGAACACGACCAAAGGAGGGATGGGTAAGGCAGCCGCTTCGGCATCGCTTTGCACTCTGCCCTCGCCGAGCTGTTGATGTTTTTCCTGTCCAAATTCCAAGGAGCTTTATTAACCCGCTGGAAGCAGGCAGTGAATTTCAAGTGCCCTGGCAGAAAACAAGTGGAGCTCTCGGGACCGATGCTGGCTTGCCAGATGTCACCACTTGCTGAAAGTGGCTACACTTCATAAGTCGTCAGGTTTTCAGCCAGCCGTGGCAGCTGTGTCTCAGTGTGCTCAGCTCTCCACAATCTGGTTCTAAGGGAGGGTTGCCTGAAGTTCTGATGTCCGCACACCTATATTCTGCCATGTGAGAATCAGAAAGAGCCAGGTGCAAAATCTCCCACTTGGAAGCCACGTGATATGTTCAGATGCTCCTGCCCAATGAAAATTTATTATTGGTGTTGACATAAGTTTTTGCCCCTGAAGAATTGGCCCAAGACAGGGTAGGAAAAATTGGCATAAAAATTACAGTTGGAACAGCAGTAAAAGTGGTAAAACCACAAATGCAACAGCCAGTGTAAGATTTTTTAAAAATTAATAATAATAACTAGCACAGGCCAGGAGAGACATTGCTTATAAAGGCCTTGGGGAATCCTCCCTTTCACTCTTTTAGTTAAGAGGCCTAGTGGGCTTCTCTTGGGGCTCAGTTCCAGACCATAGTTGCCACCCCAGAGAAGTCTCCGCTGAATCACCCTAGCAGATGTTACCCATTCCTTTGTTTTGTGAAGTAAGCCGTGTCCTAAGGGGACGGAGAGGTTCCTGTGGGAGAAGCTGCTCCTTTACGTTAAGCTGGGCCCAGGTCATGCAGAGCTTTGGAGTGCATAGGGCAGCCTTCCTCAAGCTGGAACCCTCCAGATGTGTTGGACTACAATACCCAGCATCCCTCAGCCAGCATAGAAGGTTGCTGGGGGTTGTAGTCAACACATTTGCAGGGCCCCGAGTTGGGGAAGGCTGCCATAAGTCAACTGAGCTTGAGGCTTTTCAGAGCTCCTATATGCGTCTCCCTTCTTGAGAGTCACCCTGTCCAAGCTGCCTCGACACTGCTTTTTCTCTTCCATGCAGGCCCCTCGACTACGAGCACCTCCCTTCTCCCACTCCCCCATTTGTGCCTGCTGTTACAGTGCTCTTTGTTGAATGACCTCCCTTCCTCTTTTCCCCTCTCTCTTAAACCTCTGTTTCTGTCAAGCTTTTCCTGGATCTTCCTTGTGACTCTGCCTTCCTTCATGATCAAATCCTTTCTTTTCCCTCTCACCTTTGTCCTGTGTGTTGCGCACGGTCGGTGCCAATTGCGCTTGAGTTGCCTTGAAGAATGCACCAGCCTGAAGAAAATGTCGTTTTGAAAGGCAAATCTTAGCTTCGGTACAACTGTCTGTTCCGTTTGTCTTGGCAGAAAGGATCCAGGAGTGATAACAAATCCAATAAAATTTTTGTTGGTGGGATCCCTCACAACTGTGGCGAGACGGAGCTCAGGGAATACTTCAAGAAGTTCGGAGTGGTGAGTTACTGTGACGGCATGTGCTGATTTCTGGAAAGAGGCATCCTTCCCTACCTCCTAACATACTCTTACTCTGATCTGTTTTATCGGATATTGTGACTGACAGATGTTCACACTCCCCCTTTTTAAAAAGCTGTATTTGTTGCTATTAGCTGTTCAAAAAAAACCCCAAAACCTTGACTCTAATGTGTTCGGTTTTGTAATTCAAGAGTCCATGGTTTTACCACTTCTCAAAGAGGAAGTTCTGTTATAAACTAAGCACTGTGGATACAACTGCAGAAAGCTTCTGGATTTTGCAAAATTGAGAAAGCTTTGCCACATTTCTGGCCTGAATGTGGCTTCAGATATTTGTGTTTTGCTGCAGAACTAATGTTTTGCTAGGAGCTGGGTTAGCAAGTCCTGTGGGAGAAATACCTCAGGCGTCCTGTCTGTGATTTGATGTTGGGAGTCCTGCTCTTTCTGCTCAGAGTGGAACAACCAGCCCATGCGGCATCTGCCACAATGCCCAACAACCTTTCTTTCCCTCTCTCTCTCTCTCTCTCAGCTGGAGCCTACCGCCCAATAGCCGAAGCTCTCTGGGCGGTTTACAGCAATTAACAAGACAGTCTTGTTAATTACGGTAGTATTATTATTAGTAGTAGTAATTATTATTATTAGTTGTTGTTGTTGTTGTTGTTATACCACCCAACAACTGAAGCTCTCTGGGAGGTTTACAACAATCAATAAAAAACACAACAATACAATATAAAATATACACAATAAAAAAACACCAAGTTTAAAATGACACAAATAGCTAAAACAAGTTAATGCTAAAATGTGTATTACTTATTCTATCCATTCCTCACTTCTCAGTTAGGTTTGGCTCCCAAAGCAGCTTATGTCCATTAATATCCAACACGAAGGTATAATGCAGTAGGGACAACATATTGGGGTGGGTTCTGGCGGCCTGTTCTTGCCCCTGGCGGTTGCCGATACTGTCCAGCCTCCTTCCTCAAGGGCAGGAAAGGGGAGCTGGCTGGTATTAAAAGAACAAAAGGGGGGCAGCCTTTTCACTGATTCTTTGTCAAGGTGCAATTTGCTTTCCTTAAACATTCACATATTTTTTGGGATTGGCACAGATTATTTTCCTGCCATGTTCTCAAATGAGTTTCATTTTTCTCTTGACCCTCTTCTCCCTCTCCTCCCTCCCCGAAGCAGGTAATCAGTAAGCTGCTCCTCATGACAAGGGGGCGTCATGTTGCCTGAATTTCTCCTTTTATACAAGGGTGGGGAACCTGAGGCCTGGAGGCCAAATCTTCCTTCCCCCTTTCCCCCAACCACCAATCATTGGGTGTTTCCCCAGCTTTTCTTTACCCCCCCCCCCCCAAAAAAAGGTTGAAATGCCTTTCCTAAGACTTAGTTACTGGCTGTCAGAGCTTTAAGCTAAAATATGCCAGCATTTTGTGGGTTTGGGCCCCACCCCCTTTTACCTTTGGCCCCGTCCACCACTGGAATGTGACACACACACCCCAGCTTCTCTGAAATGGCATTCTGCCCTCGTGCTGAAATAGGTTCCTCAGCCCTGCTCTTATACATTAGACCCTCGTGGTTGGTGTATGGCAGCCCTCTCCAAACTGGCTCCCTCCACACTACAACTCCCATCACCCCTGATCATTGGCCATGCTGGCTGGGGCTGATAGGAGTTGGAGTCGGAAACAGCTGGAGGGACCCTGGTTTGGGAAGACTAGAATGAAAAGGGCGGCTCTTAGTCCCTGAACGGCCTCTACTCTTACTTCTGTGCTCCAAGCACCTAGCGCCTTCATCTTGTATTTTTTTAAAGTATTAATCATAGCTGCAAACTTTGAGAATTGGATTTCATTAATCCAACAGAGCTTGTTTAGTCACAACAACCACGACTCATGTGGGTTTAATTTTAAGATAGGAGCGTTACCAATACACACACACACACACACACACACACAGTGTGAAGCACAGTTTTCCTATAGCTCTTCCTTCAGAGGTTTAGGTTTCTGTGGCTTTCCAGTTCCAAACTTTCAGTGGCTTCCCTAGTAAGAGGCCTGGTTGCACCTCAAGGTCCATGGCTTCCCCAACCACTAATAGTGGCATGTTACAATAGTACTGAATTTTGGTTTTAATGTAACAACAGATACCATGGCTAAGAACAGGCACAGAATTGCTTGTTACAACTAGGGTTGTCTATATTCCTGTACTCCGCCTCCCTAATTCCCCACAAATGTCACGTAAATGGTGGAAACATGCACGTTTTCTGCTTGCTTGACATAGTTTCCCTCATTTCCAAAAGAATTCATCTTTTCACAAGGATTTGGGGTGTGCTTGGTCAGCAGCGGAGTGGAGCCAACCGGAGAGGGTTGAACTCTTCTCGCTCAAGAAGGCAGGACCAGCACAAAGTTCGGAGTTACGCCCCGAGGGGAGGGAGCCCCCTTCATTCTTGGCTCCGTCTTCAAGAGAAGGGCAGGGTTAGCATTTGCTTCAGGGAATTGCATGGCGATTGGCTTCATGATGGGCAGGGAATAGGGCACATGTGAGTGGAGGGGTGGATGGAAGGAGGACAAGGAGCTCTGTAGGGCACCGAAGAGTCCCATCTTTTCAATCACGGAAGCTTGCCAGCTGTCCTCTTCGCTTCTAAAACTTCACATAGAGACCATGCACCTGTTTGCTCAACCTTTCTTCATCAGGTCTAGCAACTTGCTTTTTAAAAATAAAAATCCTCAAGACATTTGGGGTGTCTGTGGGTGGCATGGGTTGTGTGCAGGCTGAAAGTGAATGCACATAGATATCCTGGAAACATTCCTGCTCCTAAACTTTTGCTGAATAGCAATGCAGGTGAATTTGGCAGGGGGGCGGGGGTGTTAAGCAAATGGGCAGCGGTACATGGGTGGAAGGGCCATTTCCAGCTCTCCAAGCTTCTGCCTGGAACCATACTTGCCTTTGGCTGCCGCAAGCCTTCTCAGAGAGGAGGTTGTGTTTGCCTGCATCTTCCTGGAAACTTCCTGGTTGCTGAGGACTTGGGAGCGTCTGTCGGCTGCACCTAATGCGTGTGAGAATCTCTCCATGGACTGCAAAACAAAGGGGTTGGCGGGAGGGCCATTTCTTTCAACCAGCTAACCTAAAATTGCTCACCTCCCCCCGCTCCCTAGTTTTATTGCTAAATTGTGTGTTCATTCAGTTTGGTAAATGAACTGAGTTAGTCTGAGCTGTGCTATTAAAAAGTGGGTGGACCGACTGGCCTTTCAACAGTAAATGTGTAAACCGCGAGCATGTTCAGCGGCTAATGCCTATTTTTGCCCATGTGAATCGGAAACCTGACACTCCTGCTGGGAGAGGGGCAGTTGACAAGACATAATTGGGGTGGGTCTCAAAAGGGAATTAGCCTATGTTAGAAGGATTCCCATTGGCACTTGGTAACTTGAACCCCGTCAAACAAGTTCTCTTTTCCAATTAGTTCTAAAAGCTCACCCTGGGCCAACCCATGCATATCCCTTTTCATTACATGGTTCCCCTTTGGTCCCTAGAATACTCCCCAGGGTGAAATTGGTGGCGTTCCGGGCAAATACCACCTAAAAGCCTTTGAGTGGTGCCAGTCAACGCACTTACTCCTTGTTTCCTTGGTCACACCTCACTCTAGCAGCACAGCCCCACGTCCTCATGTGGAGGGAAGCCTCTGCGGGGCTGGATGGAGAGGCCGCTGAGCATCAGAGGTCCTCCTCCCACAGCAAGGGCAGGCTGAGACCTAAGCAAGGAGTCTGCAAGCACAAAAGGCCCGTAGAACGGAGGACAAAGCCCCAGCAAGCCTTTGCGGCAGCACCTTGCAGCTGGTAGTCATCTCTTGGGGTGGGTCTTTTTCTCATACTTCACTGGATAACATCTCCAAGCAATAGTTGCTGACTCCCCCCCCCCCCCGCCTTTCTAACCTAAGAGGCCACCAATAAATTGACATAGAAAGATGCATCAAGTAGGCCTGAGTAAAGATTCCCTCCCCCCACCCCCCACCCCCAACTGTCACGGGCTCACTTACAGACTGTGAAAGTGAGGGACTGTTTTGCAAGACAGGAGCTGAATGTTGTGATCAAAAGGGAGCACGAAACCTGCCAATGCTCCTCCTGGCTTGGTTTCTCTGGAATGACGCGGTCATGATATAGCTTTGTTCAAGGGTCATCCTAACACCCCCAGTCCCTGTGGACGGAAGCCTCTTTTCTCGCATATGAACCCCCTCCCCCCAAAAATCAAATGAGAACTTCTGCTTATGAGAACTAATAAAGCAGGCTGAAGTTTCTCCTTCATTTAGAAATTGCAGATTGAGAGAAGACCTCAAAGGGCTTCTAATCTTCACCCCTCTTTCCTTCCCCCCCCCCCCGGCCCGCATCCGCCTGTGCAAACCAGACCTTGGTGTGTCTCATTTCTCAAGGTGATTTGCATGAGCCAACTTAAGCCAGTGCTGTCTGGGAAGAAATAAGCTTGCCTCCCCACTCCCACCACAGTTTGGTCTGTTCATTGGAAGATTTGAGTTTTACCGTTCAGTATCTAGCATAGCGGTACTGAAACCTGTAGTGGTAAGGGGGCAATTTAGACAGCTCAAAATAAGTGTTGTCCTCTTAAAATCACATCCAGACCCTTTGATCTTTGCAGCTTAGTGACACATTTGGGGACAAGTGAAATTGATTCAGAAGCTGTAGATCTGGGGGTGTGAACTCTGAGTCGGCCACCCATTGTCTTCGCAAACCAAGAATCCCAAGGTGTCTCATCAGCACCCTGTCGCTCACGATTTGGGGGAAAATGTTATGGTTTCCTCTCTGCGGGGAGATCTGCTTGCTCATTCACTGTGATAATCTTGCCATTGTGTGTATAGCATTAGTCATCTCGGCGAACAAGAGTTTGCTCAGGCTTCCTGATCTTTTTTAGGGGCTCTCTTCCCTCTCTCTCATCACACCTTAGCTTCTGAATTGCCCCAGGAACTTGCAAACAGATCAGGGGGTGAGTAAGGGGTAGTTATCGCAAGCGGGCCTTGTCACCTTGGGGAGTTTTACCTGCTTGAAACCATTTACTAAGATAACATACCCGGTGTTCCTTGTTTGTTCCTCTAGCTAAGTCATCAGTCCTCACTCCCCAGAGCCACCTGCTTTCCTCCCCTTTCCTAAGATGTTTTTTCTGCTGCTTCAGCACTGTGAACTTCAGTATTTGCATTCTCGGCTGCCCACTGTTGTATTTTAAATTATTGTATCTTAATACGTTTACACCTTAAGGAAGCAAGGGCACGAGGCGATCTTCTCCATCAATATGCATCTTCCAGGGAACAGTGCAGATGAACCCCCTGCTTAGGCAGGGTGCTTTACTTGCAAGGGCTTTATCTGCCTGTTCTCTGGCAGATGTATATCTGCTTTATCGTGCATTGCTTTTGTTTGTGGCCCCAGCCTGGCTGTTCGTTAACCCTCACCCGGTAGCATCATTAGTAGAATTTCCCCTTCTCTTTTCCAGGTCACCGAAGTGGTAATGATCTATGATGCAGAGAAACAGCGGCCCCGAGGTAAAGGAGTATCTAGTTTGTCCTTGAAATTTCTTTATCCTCTCCCTGTGTCAGATGGCAAACTTTCACAACATCAACCCCCCAAAATATATATATAATTATATTTATTTTGTACATTGCCTCAGGAAATTATTTCACTGAACAAACTACTTCATGTAGGCTTTTCATGCAATTTGCAATATCATCTGGTGTGTTAATGCTTTTGAAGTCAGATGTTGCATGTCCATCACTGTTCCCTCCTCCATAACACCCCTGAAAGGTGTTTCCTTTAACAGAAACGTGACACCTGAATTGAGCTGCTTGTTTAAAATAAGGAAGGGGGAAGGAGTGAGAGGGAGTAGCTGACAAGCTTATAGATTTTCTTCTTCCTTTCCTTTTAGAAGTGAAAGTTCCATTAAAATCTAACAGCCTGTTTTTCAGGCTTGGAATTATCACTAGCTGCAAGATTAGAACAGATGTTCTGCTTTGTGCATTGTCTCTTCTCTTTGGGGGGTGTGGGGGTGTCATTAAATGGCTGCAGCTGAAATGTGTGGCCAAAAACCATGTTTGTAAATTGCTGCTTGGAACATTTTGTGGATGAGTATCTATGCAGTCCCCTGTTAACCTTGAGAATACTATGTTTATATGTCAGAGAGAGAGAGACAGAGCGAGCACCACTTCCCCCTAACATGATAGGCTCGGGTAAGCTCACCTTCTCACCATGAGTCCCAAAAGAAAGCAGCAGTTGTGTTGTCCAGCTTTTCATTGCACCAATCACCTTTCAGTTGGCTCTTAGAGGCAGTATTTTGAAAATGTCATCAATGTGAGTTGCACCCAACGACTCAATAGCATGTCAAACATGCTAGAAAATAGTTTGCCATCTGGACTTTCCACTCCTCCTTCTTGACTTCATTATTTAAAGAAATATATAAACTCTTCACTTCATATTTATTAAGCTGTTAAGTCTTAGTTTTTATTTTAATTTAGACATACATCCTTAGTGGCATATTTAAGTGTTTCATAGTAAAAGTACAGTAAACGTTAAGTTCTTTCTTTCCCCCTCCTTTTTTTCTCTCTCTGTGAACTGTTTGTGATTAATAACTCTTTAGATTTCTTTTCTCTAGGTGATAGATTATCACAGAGGTACAGGCCATTTCCACAAACGGAGGAGGGCTTGGGCTTTGTCTTTATTGGAGTGTAAACGAAGTTTTCAATAATTTGGTGTGGGAGGAGTCAGGGGGGGCTGCTCTTATTTTGGTGCCTTAATTTGTTTTGCAACAGCTTTGCACTGTTTCAACAGAAAAATTCACTGACACAGCAAAGAGCAGCAGCATCTTGTATGCGCGTGTGTGTTTTGTTTTGTTTTTAAACCTAGCGGAGGCAGCAGAAGTCTTGCCTATATTTTGAATCATCCATCCCACTCTTGCACTCTCAGTAAACAAGGCCCAAACGTGATCCTTTTGACCTACATGGCACTGAAGCTCCAGCCTTTTGACTCGCCCACTGATGGAGCAGGAAATTCAAACAGTGGTTTTTTTTTTTCCCTTTCTGACCCTTAGGCCACCCCTTTTTCAATCCCCCCTTCCAAGGTTTTTTTGTCTTAAAAGCCTCCTTCCCCAATACTGCCGCTTGTGAGCTGCAAGCAAATGGGGCAGCTCTCAGTGTTCTGCCACATATGGCCCCAGGACGACTTTTGAGCGGGAGAAAAGCAGCCGTGTTGGCCGCAGCTCTGCCTGCAGATGCAGTGTTGTGACAAGTGTGGGCAGCAGCACGGGCAGGGCCACCACAACACTGCCCAAGCTGCGGCGTGTCAAGCCCAGGTCAGCTCACAGCCTGCAGCATTTAGCTGGCTGAGCATGATCCTTCAGCTGCACCATTGAGACGAATACCCTTGTTACAGGCAACCTGCGTGGAGTGCTGCGCGGCTTACATGTCTAACCACTTGTCTGTACTGTCCACAGTTCCCATTACAATCCGGTGCTTTTTCTCTTTGCTACAAACTTATTGCAACTGCATTATGCAAATTAGATCCTGGCAGTTGTGTGAAGTGAATGCCTCTGGCTTTCATCCCTGGCCACTCTGGTTGCTGTTTGCGTCTCTTTCATAACCTGCAAAGCCTGCCCAGCAGCTAGAATCCCTCTCAGACGCACTTAGTATTCCCAAGTCAAACTCTTGCTGTCTCCTTTCCTGCTCAAGATCTTGTTCTCTTCCCCAAGAAACACACGAACAAATCTGTCCAGACCGTAACACCACCTTTTCTTGTTCACAACCACCCAGAGATTCCAAGACCCTGAGAACTTGGGGTTCTTTCCCCGGTCTGACCATTTCCCCCGCTAGGTTGCATCAAGTGTGTGTTTGTGAGGCCTTTGAGAGGGCAGCTAGTTTCACTGTGGTGACGACGTCATCCCACATGGGCTCGGCTGGGATATATTATTGCCGCCTGTAAATTGTAGCTTACTGTCATGAGATGCTTCTTTTTAAATGTTATTGTTTTAAGTCATGCATCTTTTTGCCATAAGTCTATCTTTGAAAATAAAGCGAGCAAAAAGGCAAAGATTGTTGAGGCAGGCTTAACCATGTGCCCAGGCAGTGCTTTAAAATCTTGGCTAATGTGAGGCGCATTCAGCTTAAAGACAGTGTCACAGTCAAGAGAAATGTAAAGCATGCTTAAGCACTGCTGGAAACTATTATTATTATTACTTATTTTATTTCTATACTGCCCCATAGCTAAAACTCTCTGGGCAGTTTACAACAATTCATAAAAACAATAATACTCATAAAAATACAAATAACAATACATACAATATATTACAAAAGTTTAAAACCAAATTTAAAAACCCAGTTTAAAACTGAACAAGTTAATAGACTAAGCCTGCGGCTAACATACCCCCCCCCCAAACATTAAGAGCACCTAACGTCCTTTGAATTGCACCCAATATGCAACTCGGCCTACATACCTGCAAAATTCACACGAGTCCAAGCACACTCTCAGTCTCCGGTTCCACAGAGAAGTGACAGTATGAGGCAGTCAGTCAGGTGTCTCGGTTTGTTTATTTATTTTTTATTACTCACATTTGTATACCGCTTTCCACAGAGTTATCAAAGCGGTGAACGTAAAATGCACTAGCATCAGATGAGCAATAAAATAAAACAATAAAACAGCACGATCCAAAATTAGTCAGGCAGTAAATCCTCACAGTCTGCCATGTGCTACGGACTGTTGCCGGCCGGGTCACACTTCAGGGAAAGCCTGTGTGAAGGCTTTTAAGAAGGCGCCTGAGCATCTAAACTGTGGGGGTCTGTTTAATGTCGGTTGGTAAGTTTGGCTGTGAGACATGCACACGCGCGCACACAGCCACTGCCAAAGTTCAAGTTGCAGCTCAACTTTCAAAGCTCTCTAGTGTGACCTTGGGAGGGTTACAGCAATCAGCCGAACTTCCCTTCAGGACTGTTGTGAGGATACAAATGAGAAAAGGCTATAGTGCGTGCACATGCATGCATGCTCACAAATACACACCACACCGAAGCCCCTGGAAATGTTAGCGTTTATATCCTCCCTTTCTTTTCTATGACAAGCTCACTCAAGGCGGCTCACGAAATAATAACAAAACAACTTTAAAAATAATCAAACTACAGTAACCACGCAGCAATAAAGCATTAAAACAAAAGCCCCCATCACAGCTCTCTGCAAATAAGGCACACCATCCCTGTCTCAGATTAGAAAGTGCCCCTTGAAAGAAAAGTCTTCAGAGCTTGCTTTAAAAGCAGGTCG
This sequence comes from Shinisaurus crocodilurus, assembly GCA_021292165.1. Classification (NCBI taxonomy): domain Eukaryota; kingdom Metazoa; phylum Chordata; class Lepidosauria; order Squamata; family Shinisauridae; genus Shinisaurus; species Shinisaurus crocodilurus. The sequence goes on along the minus strand of CM037882.1, from coordinate 91,106,630 downwards.
AGGGGGCTTGGTGAACCGCCATTGGAAGGCTGTTCACAACTTCAGCACCACAACCTTGGATCTCTTCCTGCCCCCGCGCATCTCCACCAGCTGTAGTTCAGCTTGGCAACAGGAAAATGAGAAGAGCCTCGGAAACCAGATCTTGGATGGGTCCATAGAGAAAAGAAAGGCAGGGAGAGGAACCAAAGGGCCAAGCCAGGGGTGAGCATATCCTTTGCCCTCGGGTGCCACGCTTGCAGCAGGGAGATGTACCTGCTTACGCCCCTAACTGCCTGTCGAGCATGAAAATATCCCCTCCCCACACTGTGCCGCTCAGGTTTGGGGCTAGATGAGCCGCTTCCTATAGGACGGGTGGGCAACCTGTGGGCCTCCAGATATTGGAGAACTGCTACTCCCATCATTCCTGGCCAGGCTGGCTGGGACTGATGGGAATTAGAGTCCAGCAACATCTGGGTGGGTACAGGTTCCCCGGCCGACTATATATAGGGCAGTTGCACCACAAGGTGCTGAGGCTGCCACGGTTCGGTGCTGTGGGCACAGCAAGCTCCTCACCTCGTCCTGGGACTGGGCAGTCTTGCCCTGTTTATGTACGCGGAGGGGAGATTCACCGCTTCACACACAACATTCCTCACGGGCCCACAAGTTTTCTTATAAAATAGTAATAATATAGGAAGAGAGATGAATGAATTCAAGTGTGTGCATTTGTGCACCCAGAAATGCAGACGCTTTTCTGCCTGCTTCAAGTTCTTAATCCACAGCCTGTCAACCGTTCAAAGCCTCTTGCGTTTCAGTCTCTTTATACCTTTTATGCCCTCCTGGCTTCAGGTAAAAAATCTGCCTGCGGAGTTAACTCCTGTCTTCCGCCGATGCCATGATAGGGCTTCCTAATCGCTTCTGGAGACCTAGCATCTGTAGCAAGGCTTACCAAAAATGTTTCCCCAACCTTCTTCCCGCTCCCCTCTTGCCCCCACTTCCTAAATACTCATAAGGTGCGCTCACCTCATTCCCCTCCATTTCTGCACTAGTATTCCCTATTCATGTAAAAAGGGGGATCTCATCCTGCAGTCCATTTCAGCACCTGCCAACCCAACATCCACTTGGGCTTTTGGCTTTTCATCTTTTGGTTGCCTTCATTCACAAACTGGTGTACGAACACATCTTCTCTTCTCAACCTCACCCCCCTGCACCTCTTCTCCAGCCCTCCCACAAATACACAGGCTGCCCCACTCCTGCTTCTGAGAAGTCCTTTTTTTTAGGTTTTGCGATATTTCCCCTTCTGGTGCTGCAGTCTTTGTTTCTTCCTTTTTCGACTTGCCTCACTTCCCCCTCATTTTTCTTTTCCCCTAACCTTGGGTAAAGAAAAAAGAATGCCTTCTTCCATACAGGCAATTTCCCCTTGATCTCCCACCCCTATTTTAAATATTGGACATCTGCAAAAATCGAGTGTCACTTGGATGTAGAACTGCCCATCGTTCCGCTTCCTTCTAGCTTCAGATTAATATATTCTAACGAAAGGGCTGCTCGTTCTTAAGAGGCTGCTGCATCACAGACTCAGCCAGACTTTGTTTATACTGCCACTCTCTTGCGTGCGGGAGATGCTTTTAAAAGTCCCCCCCCCCCCATCCATTAAAAAAAAATTAAATTTGTTTCTTGCTCTTGTTGCTGACAGCAGAATTTTGACCTGCTGTGATCTATCTTGGCCTGTATCTTTGTGTCTTTTTAAGTATGAATCTTCTCTACAATAAGGCTCCATGGGCTTACCCAACCATGTTGGATAAGCTTAGAGAGACACTGTTACGGAGACTGTTATCTTGTTTTTGTTTTTTTCCTGTTGAACGCTTTAGAGCAATAAATGGCTGCTGTCAGCACTAGCTGCAAAGCAAAATGAAACCAAGGGGGAAAGCTCGAGTTTCAGGGGGGAAACCCCGATCATGTCCCAAAATGCTCTTGTCCCAGCACCATTTCCCCCTTCATTTTGTGCTAGTGCTCAGATGCCTCTAAATTGATCAAATTTGCATGTATTTATATTTCTTAAAGCCGGGTTTGCAGTGGCATCAGCAAATAACTGGTTTTGAATTGACTTGGCCATTGATAGTTTTCTGAGGTGAAACAGTTCTGCACAGGACTGAATTTAGGGCTGGTTTGGATTTAATTTTTGAACATTAATTCCCAGTGCAAAAAGCAGATGTACCTAGAAATGCTAGCGCACGATATGTTCGCCATCAGTCAAATGGACACCCAAGAGCAATAAAAGCTACAGCCTTTTTCCCCCTGACCCCAGAAGATCTGCTATGGGGAAACTTGCTCCAAGCCCCATGAGTCACCTGAAGCCCTTGCTTGAACCCTTGGTCTGCCCCTAATACTGTTCATCATCCTGTTTTGTGTCACAACACCCTGCTACCTTGATTCACTCTTCGTCGTTGGCTAGGTTTTGGATTTATTACTTTCGAGGACGAACAATCAGTGGACCAGGCTGTCAACATGCATTTTCACGACATCATGGGCAAAAAAGTGTGTAGTTGTAGTTTTATTTTACCTTAAGACAAAGTTGAGGCTTCGGGGCAACTGGCAGTTTGGCTGGCGAATAGGAGCTGGTAGCTTCATGGTGGAGTGGGGCGGGGTGGTGGAGGGGGTGGAAGAATAATCCTCACGGCTGAAGCAAATTCAGAAGCTTATTTTGTCACACGAGTCAGCTCCATCTTGAATAGAAAGCATATTTTCCAACCATACCCAGATGCCCTTGGGTTTCCTTGCTTGAGAAGATCGATAATCGCAGATAAACACCCCCTGAAAGACAGTGAGTGAGTTCCGGTGTGGTGATCTTGCTCAAATAAACCATGGTTTATCAGATACCAAGAATTAGTGTTCTACCTATGCATCTTATTCTTCTCCTCCTCCCCCTCTTCCTTCCTTTCTCCTTTGCCCCTTAATGCAAGACTTCATGTGTTTGTTAAACCACTGTTTCCTGTTACTTCCCAATTGGAAGTCTTCCATTAAGGTGTGAGTGAGAGAAAGGGGAGGAGCGTGTACGCAGGCAGAATGCTCATTCCGTCAAATAAACCATGGTTTGACAGACTGAGATGGTTGCATCTGAACCAGGCCAGCTTGTCCATCATTATTACCCATCTTCCCCTGTAATCCATGGCAGCTGGGCATGTTTGAGGGTTTGCTTTCAATTTGTGCAGAGCTTGGGCAGGAGTTAAGCCATGGTGGAACAGGCCATGGTGGAATGCGCCCTCCCAGAACCCTCTGCAGCACACTTTAGACAGATCAGTATGGAAAGGGTCCCCCCCTGAGGCCCTGAGGTTTGAAAACCACTGACTTAAGCAGTTGAGGGCAACTTATAGGCTGGTTAGGTTAAGTACCAGGGGCGTTACACTTGTTTGGCTGCATTCACATGCTCCTGTAAGTGGCCTTCCGGAAGGTATGCCGCCTTTACTGTTCACATCTGCTTCATGCCTCAGGAGTACACCCCCCGCCCCACGAAGGAGGTTTATATTGAGTGAGCAGAAGTCAACCTTGAGCAGGTAGGGTGGGTGGTGATTGTGAAACGCCAGTGAAATCTCCATGTTGTCGAAGGCTCAGCTTCCCATTACCACTCCTTCAGATGTATGTTCCTTGATTTAATTTTCCAACTGCGGGGTGGGGACACGGGAGAGGGGCAGGTGTGCACGGTCGCCCTTCGGAGGCTAAATTTGAACAAAATATTGGCAAAGCATCATGAAGGAATGGTTTAAACAAAAAAATTTGGGTCACTTACTGTGAGACTTTGATACGAATCCACATATTCTTTTACCTATAATAGCATTTTTTTTAACCACAATGCAGTTAAGTGACCTTTTGGTTGTTGTCATCTTCATACTGTGTTGTCGGCACTTCCAAGAAGTTTTATGGGTGAACGATCTTTGCCTTCTTACTCTTGATTTCAGCTGCTCACCCCTGAACGTAGCTTCACCTTAGGAAACAAGCCAAAGGAGGAGTGGCTAAGTAGTTTCTGAGAGTAGCTGCAACCTCTAAATTTTCCTGGTTTCTGAAAAGGGGAAATTAGAGGGTCAGTGGGAGAGTCTGATACGAAACCTAAAACGTTTGCAGCCATCCAGCTTTGCTGGATGGCACAAACGTTGATAAGACCCTGCAAAGCATTTGACTTGAATTTAAAAGGTATTTCTACATTTGCCTACAAAGAGACAGGTGTACCAAGTCCTGGTGCTTTCTCATTTGAGATTCCTGATGATCTGCCAATTCACAAGTGGAAGTTTAAAAAAAAAATATCATAGTTTTTTCTAAAATCCAAAAAGTCCTACTAGGATATCCTAGTTAATGTAGGAGTAGTTGATGGAATTTAAGATATTAAGTGAAATCTACATGTAGGCTAGAACTGGAACCACAGATTCTCTTTCGGTGCTAATCCAGTTCGGTAGCTGTTGACACCAGTTCTGTGAACCCGGGAGAGCCCCTGTCGAAGGTGCCAGAGAACACCCTTGTAGGGCTTCAAGAGCCTTCTGGACCAAGATAATTGGTTGATTTAAGTGTCAGTTTCATAAGCATCCTCCTCCATACTCCCTTTCTGCAAAAGAGCCCATCTTTGTCTCTGCCCAAGTGCTGGAGCTAAACCTCAACACAGCCCGGGTGAAGATACGGCGGTGGTGCCATCGATGTCAAAGTCGCAGGAGTTAAAACAGAAGCGTGTGTCAAGTATTCCAGCACAGCTGGAGTCAGACAGGTGTTGGGCCAAAGATGTTCAGATGCCAAGTTGTTGTTGTTGTTGACCAGCCCAAGTGCAAACTGCCAACATCCCTGGACATTCCACCCCATTGTAAATGGCAGCTTCTAAATGCTGCCCACCCCCCTGGGAAACTTCTGAGACAGTTGTGTGTCTCTACAGTCTTTCGATGATTTGAAAACAATTACAAAAGCCAGTCTCCCTCCCACCCTGTTTGCCATTTAAACAGCAACTGGGTTGTCTCAAGGGGTTTTTGAGGGGGCAGGGGACAAAATCCCCTCATCTCCAGCATCAGCCCCGTTGAGAGTTTAGATAGAGCAAGTTGGGAGGATTTGGAGACATTGGGTGTCCTGTTATCAGCATTGATTTGGGCAGCCTTGCATAAGCATATTTAATCTGGAATACGTGATGAATGTGTTTTGCTTTGTTACATTTGTATCCTGTCTTTCCTCTGGGGAGCTCACACAGGGTGGGGAGCGGTCCCAGGGGGTCTCCCATCTAGGCAGTGATCTCAGCATAGCCTGCTTAGCTTTGGTGAGGCTGCTGCATCGCAGGCCTCCAAACCATATCTTGGGCTTTCTGGAGGCAAAGGTCCCTGATTTAGCTGAGCAGAACCACATTGTGAGAGGTGTATTCTCAGACATTAGCACAAGTCTGACTGAACACTGTAGGATGTTCTCTCTTCCTGCCCGCCCGCATTGCTCAGGTTCATTTAGTAATTCAGAGTTTGTTCCTTCCCCAACCCCTCCCCAAAACGCTAAATCTTAAAACGATCTTCGGCTCACCATATTTGGATTAAAAAGGAAGCTCGTCCCAAGTAGGCCAAGCGCATTTTAAGTGGCCTTAAACCACAGGGGCACACTCACTTTTGATCTTGAGCCTGCCCCCCCCCGCCGCCTTTATTTGCAAAGAAGGCTTTTCTCCTGACTTAACACAGTATGAAGGTTTTGCTTCTTATTGACTCAACTGTCCATTTTTTATTACCTGCATGTTTGTTTACTTTTTTTGTTAGATGTAATGTAAGGTTCTCTTATCACATCCATTCCTTCTGACATTGTTTGAGTTAATTGAGGTTCTTTAAGCGTTAGCCTGGGGAAGGTAAGTCTCTATCTTCCATTAGACTTTTAACTAATAATAATAATAATTTTTTAAAACTTAAGTTTTAAAGAGGAATTAAAAGGAAGAAAGAAACTGGAAACCAAATGTGTGTTTCTCAGGTATGAACAAAGCTGAAATTGCAGTTCAGTAGTGGTGGATTTTGGCCATCAGCTCCACTACTTCCCTCATCACCATCTCCCCCCCCCCCCACCAAAAAAAAAACCCTCCCAAAAGGCCTGGCTAAAGCCATGGTACTTTCTTCCATGATCTCTTCGACCATGCTTGTCAACGTAATTTCTTCCAACCTGTGAAGCAAGACACCGGAGCGAGGTATGGAGAGTAAAAATCCACGGAGGAGCCAGTACTGCAGCTTTAAGACGAGGAAGTAAAAGCAACGAGCGTAATGGAAGAGAGATCATGCACAGGCCTCTATTCTATTCTAACCACCTATGAAGTCAATTCTCTTGGAGTGGCTTACTCTGATACCCATTGTACCTGAGAAACATTTACTTTTCCTAAATTAGTGGCCTTTTAAAATAAGTTTGTAATACTTTTTTTTTAAAGTCTTTAGTCATAAGTCATAAGGTGCTAAGATAATAGTTTTTTAAGTGCAACTTAAGGGTGTGTGTGAAGGGGAGAAGGGGGGCAAGCTAACTTGCGGCCTCCCCCTACTGAGCACTCGACCTCTTTGTTTAGGTGGAGGTGAAGCGGGCCGAGCCTCGGGATAGCAAGAGCCAGACGCCAGGGCCCACCGGCACCAGCCAGTGGGGAAGCCGGATCATGCCAAGTGCCGCCAACGGCTGGGCAGGGCAGCCCCCACCTACCTGGCAACAAGGATACGGACCTCAAGGTACCTGCTTTCCAGTCGGGGTCCTGAGTGACTTCAGTTTGCCTCCTCGATGCAGACTTGTGATTGGCTGCAGCGCCGCTTTGCGGCTCGTCGCAGCCACAGCTGCTCCTCCCCCGCACTCCTCGGCCTGGTGCAGGCTTGACCCTGGGGCGAAGATCCGGTTCCCCTGACGCGGGAGCAGGTATCAGTGGCCCCTCCTGCCATGGCTCTCTTACCCACCCTTCCCCCACCCTGGCACCCTCCCAGGGGGTCGGGACTGCAGCTTCCATCATTCCCAGCCAACTCCAGGTTGGGGAACGCTGCTCCATCTGATGCAGGGCCCATGGCTTGGTGGTAGAGTACCGGTTTTGCCTGCAGGAGGTCCCAGGTTCAACCCCTGGCATCACCAGCTGAAAGGATCGGGTATAGCAGTTGATGGGGAAGACCTCTTTCTACCCAAGAGCCATGTTGGAATGACTTTGGTGTGGCCCCAGTCCACTTTGGACAGGGTTCGACTGCCATTGCAGGATAGGTGATCTCGGAGCCTGGCAGCCAATGCTGGACCTGGGGTAGAGAAGCCCTGTCCAGGCCCCCTCCCCTCAGTTTGAGATTGCAGCCGATGCCAGTCCGTGGCAGGGGGAGGGTGGGTGGCGGATCATGGCTCCGTGGTAGAACACGTGCTTGGTCCCAGGTTCCATCCCCGGCATCTCCAGCTAAAAAGAAAAAGAAGCAGCAGGGGATGGGGGAGCCCTGTCTCTGCAGAGGATCCTGGACTTAGGTAGACAGGTAGTCAGAATTGGCGACTTCCTAGGTTCCATGCAACTGCAAGCTTTATCTTGAGCCCTAAAAACGTTCCTTAAAATTAATATTGATGATGATGATGATGATGATGATGATGAAAAATGGATCTTGGCTGCTTTCAGTAATGCCACTGTGTGTATGGAGGGGGTGTGGGAGGTTCTTATTCTCCCCACCACACAAGCACAGCCCGAAATTTGACTCTTGATGCCACACATTTTGTGGTTGAAAGATTGGGGGGATGGGGGGGGGATGGGACCAGTCTCTTAGTTCCAGCCCAGCACTTTCCCCAGACTTGATCTGAAACGTCTACAGCTGCATCTTGGATTCTTGTGACATTTTCACATGCTGATATCCAAATGCCTTGTTTCAGAATACTCCTGTGTCATGTGAATAACTCTCCCACTAGACTTTATTTCTTGATGCCTGTACTGTGCTGATGAAATGGGCATAATAGCTTGACCTGCTCTTCTTTTGTGTGTGTCTCTCTGCCCCTCTTTCTCCTCCCCTCCCACCCTTTAGGTATGTGGGTACCAGCTGGACAAGCACTTGGTAAGTGTTTAACGGGCATTTACGGTATCTTAGATCGGGGATGGGCAGACTTCAGGCTTGCAGGATCTACTTTGTGTTTTACAAGAACCCCAAGTTCTACCAACTGGAGCCTGGTGCAAAAGGCATACACTTAGAATTAAATAACTCTGAGCTTGGGTATTTGTTTTGGGAACCAGAACTGAATAGAGCTCACAGTTTTCTGCCCGCAAATCCACTCCTGTTTACCTTAAGGGTTTCGTTGTTTTTTCTTCACTTCTCCAGAGGAGGGCAGCAGTCAGTTTGCCACTATTGCTAAATAACTGGGAGTCGGAAATCCTTGCAGAGCTTTTGCAAACCACCCAGAGACCTTCCAGTAAATCCAGATCTACCTTCTGCCCACCCCTGTTGTATTTTGAATATTGCAACCATAATTATAGAAACCCAATTATTAACATAAGCTTAGTACCTGTGCGCTTCTTGCCCTCTTCCTCCAAAGAACACCTTCCAATTGTAATCTTGTAAGCACGCTCAAGCCCCTAGAACTATGATCCCCGGGGTTCTTGGGAGTGAGGGGAAGAGTTGGGACAGTGGAAGGGGTTTCGTAAGTGTGCCCTGAAGCCTCACAGAGACAGACAAATGTTGTTAACCTATTTATTTAGTCATTTGTGGGACACATGGACAGCCTGAAAAGTGTTTGTAGGGGGAGCAGGAAGGGGAGAGAGAACTAATTCTATCCTTTTATACAAAAAAAAAAAAAATACCCTGTACCACAAGCTGAGCAGCCTTTTACGGTCTGGCTGTAAGCGGCCTTTTTCACAGCACGGCAACCAGAAATCTGCTTTTGAAAGCTGGCTCAGAAGAATCCACTAGATTAAAGGCTGCATTCCCCCCCCCCCCATTTTTCCACCAAGCTAGCCCTTTAGTTGGCTTAGGGCACATGTTTAGACAGAGGAAAGGCCTACAACTCCCAGTATGCCCCAGCCAGCAAAAGGCTCAATTTCTTAGCACAGCAGCCCTCGACATCACTCTTAACTGCTAAACCCTAAGAAGAGAATTGGAAAGCTACTTTAACACTTGGCTCCCTGAATGATTTCTACAGCTCTGTCAGCTGCATCTTTAGTCTTTGATTGCACTACGCTTAGGATTTTTAGCTTGCCCGACAGCTATGGGGTTATGTCATTTGTTTGGCTTTTAATGAGAATCTGATGCCACATATTAATTTGATATGCAATCATTTTATTTTGTACTACAGAAGCAAGTAGAATTGTACAGTTTGTGGCCATTTTTAAAAATGTGGCCAAGTTCTTATCTCTTCCCCCCCCCCCCCCCATGCGTAGGCAGTTTATTTGAAAATAACTACACACTAATGGACATCAGTAAGTCACAGGACATGACTTCAGAAAAACTAGTTTGAGGAACGAAGGTGCGAAGGCCATTATCGGGGGAGCAAAGATAAAAACCCATACTGTCTTGGATCTTAATATACTCTGACTGAAAGCACAGGGAGAGAATGGGGTTAGCGGGAAATATTTTGGGAGAGCACCCAGAAGCCCTTGGAATCACCCCTGCAGAGTCGGTATCAAAGCGCCCCAAAGATTCTCTCTCTCTGCCTGCCCTGGAGCCATTTCATATTCCATAGGTTCTTGTAGAGTAAGGGGCTTAGTTCCTCTGTAGTATTTCAAGCACCAACAGTACTGTGATTCTCATCTGTAATTTGAGGATCAGGAGCCCATCCATAAAAAGGTAGCTGGGAGCGGCTGGATGGAATTGAACACTGCACGTCCAAGGTGACGGCTCCTGTGCCAGGACACAATAGCTACTTGACCTTGGCGCAGCAAATATTGGGGAAATGTAATCCCTACTGCAGTAGGTAATGTCCTGCTACATGGGGCTGGCGCAGAAAGCAACAGCTCCCATTTTCTCAGTCTCCTTCTGCTTCTTACTGGCTCCTACTCCCCTTCCCCAGGTGGGTATGGTCCCCCTCCTCCAGGTAGAGGCGCTCCACCTCCGCCGCCACCTTTTACCTCGTACATCGTCTCAACACCTCCAGGAGGATTTGCACCCCCGCAGGGCTTTCCACAGGGATACGGCACCCCTCCGCCCTTCAGTAAGTATTCCTGACCATTGTTGGCGGAATGCGTTGCGTTTTTGTTTCCCCTTTCCTCCAAGGAGCTCAGGGGTGGTGTACATGATGCGTGCCGTCCCCCGTCCGTATAATCCTCACCGCAACCCTTTGAGGTAGGTTTAGGCCGACAGGGTGAAGTTGGACTGACACTCTAATCACTGCACTGCATGGGCTCTGTGTTGAATGTGCACTTCTACCTGTTCCCTATCCCTAGCTGTGGTGGTGAGGAGGGTGATAACCAGAGCCTGTGAAGAGGGCGGAGGCTTCTTGAGGCCTATCCAGAGGTCATTTCCCTTCCTGGCTTGGCCTTGGCTGGAGCAGGTTGGTTATCAGTGCAGGCTTCTGGTGACGTTCTGGTGACTGTTCCCTTGCCTCCTTTCCCCCCACCTCAGGCTTTGGATATGGTGCCCCTCCTCCTCCACCTGACCAGTTTGCCCCTGCTGGCGTTCCTCCACCACCTGCCACCCCTGGGGCAGCACCACTGGCTTTCCCCCCACCGCCACCACCATCTCAGCCAACTCAGGACATGAGCAAGCCACCGACCGGCCAGCCGGATTTCCCCTATAGTCAATTTGGTAAGTGTTTGCCTCGGGCTCCGTGCTCTGCAATGTGGTCTCCTCTCCCAGCTTTTTCCCCTGGTTTCTTTTTCTTGTGTTTGGAATAGCTCCGCTGGAAAACAAAATTGGGGTTTCACATGCAAGTAATGCCTGGTAAAGGATCTCCAGAAACATCTGTTGCGATTGTGGTTTTGTTTCCATCTTGAAAAAGGAAAAGCCCTGCCTGTTTTCTTGGCATCGATTATCCCCTTGAGGGTAGAGGTTCGTGATAATCATTGTTCACGTGAAAGCTGATCCATGAGATCCAGACAGGGCTGCCTCATGTGAACATGGTACCCATCCATGGGAGGAGACTAGGGTAGGAATAAATTGAGTTTCTGGTAACTGCCACTTGAATTGCAGCTCTCTTGAACTAGCTGTTACCCTGGGGAATGAAGGGTGGCGGCGGGGGCGGCAGCCATGAATTGGACTGAATTACTGGCTTGATGTGAGTAGGCCCCTTTGTCTCTAAGCCTTCTGTGCCTGAAAGGGGCTTTAAAAGGTCACCCAGCTCGTAATTCTTGTGCCGACATAAGAGTTCAGACCAATGCAGGGAAATTGAGTTGCACAGTATGTAAGTCTACCCTGTTCTTTGTGGATATTGCAGCTGCAAAAATTGGGGTGGGTGGGTCTTGTGCTCACACCCTTGGGGTTCGCTGGAAGAGCTTCCAGCACCAAAATCAGATTTTGTAGCATTTCTAGTTGAACTGGTTAGAAGTTCCCATTTTGAATCTTACAGGACTGGCTTCAGCATCATCCAAGAGCTATTCTCGATACATGTTCTCGCTTCACACCCTCTCATTCCTCCATCTGCTAACTTTTCTGGTAGCAAATTCTATCAGATTCTGATATTCCAGCAGACTGGGATGCTTGTCTTGCCCTCTTGGCTCCCGAGTAGGCCCTGCTTCTGGATTTGTACAGGTTCCGCAGATGGATGAAAGAAGCCTTTGTCACTCCTGTCTAGCATTTCAACGGCACGAGACTTTTTTGGTTCTGTTTTGTAACTTTCATAGATTTCATAGATCATAAGAGTTGGAAGGGGCCCACAAGGCCATCGAGTCCAACCCCCTGCTCAGTGCAGGAAACTAGAGGAGGGGTCTCCCCATCCAAGTAATAACCAGGCCTGACCCTGCTTAGCTTTCCACGCTCAAGACAAGCTGAGCCAGCATGAGCAACTAGGTTGTAGTGAAGTCGTGCTGTTTTGGTCCTTAATTAAAGATTGGGGCCAAGCTGTCCTTGGCAGAACGAGAACGTGTGCCTGTGTTGCTAGGCCCCTTCAGCAGCGCTCTGAGCCCTAGTGGTGCTTCTAGATCAACAGTCTCCATTTTAAAAAATGCTAGATTGAGGGGCACCGCAAAAACTGACCGGGATTTTTGCTTTCATCCGGGATCCTAAGACATGTTGGACGTGAGATAGGAAAGAAAGTAGTCTGGGCGTGGGCATCCATCATGCCATCTCTATTGACTACATGCTGAAACTTGATTGGTGGATCCCAAAGCGTAAGACCGCGTGCTCCAGTTAACCTAACATTGAACTTTCCCAGACCGCACGTGTCCCTAAACATCTCTCTCTGACTTCCTGCCGGCCCACAGTTTTTCCCCTTCCCTTCTTGAACCTACTCAGTGGGTTTCTCAGTATAAGAAGCTCTCCCCTTCCGGGTGTTCAATGGAGAAAGACAGAATAGAAGCAAGGACAGGTCGCACGGCCATGATGTCAAGCTTCTTTCCTCGTATTCTTCCTGAGTGCTTAAACAGGGCTCTCGGTGCCCTGTGGAGGATCTGCTGAGCCCAATATTGGGGTTACGTAGATAACTGAATATTTGAGGCACATTCATATGCATGTCTAAACGGAAAAGGCCTACAACTCCCATCACGCCCCAGCCAGCATGGTGGGAGTTGTAGGCCTTTTCTCTGTCTAAACATGCATAGGATTGCACCCTTAGTCTATGGCTGGTAGGGGTGCAGAAGACAATCTTTTAGCAGTAATTTGGCAAACTCCCCCCCCCCCCCCCCAATACAGCTGTGTCAGGTACTGCCTTTTGACTTTGAAACGCCCCTGTGTGTTAAAGCTATTTGGAAGAGATTCTTCTGTCAGATGACTTAAGTGGGGGCAGGAGGAGATATCTGTGGATATTTGAAGTGAAACCTCACAAAACTATTGAAGAGGTAAATGAAAAGCGTCTTGATCCAGAAATCCGAGCACTGCTGGGAGGTCCCTTGTTGAGATTGTCTGCACACAACGGGAGGATGCTTGTCGAATGGATAAGTCTTGCCTTGTCCATTTCTCGTCAGTCCTGATCAGAGCAATAAAAGAGACTTCTAGTTAACCGTTCAGTTGGAAAGGGTCCCTACCTGAAATCCAGGAAATTGACAGGCCACTCAAACTAGGCCTGCAACCTGGTGCCCTGCAGATGTGTCAGACTACAACTCCCATGGCTGGCTGGGGGATGTTGGGAGTTGTAGTCAAACACATCTGGAGGGCAACCGGTTGGGAAAGGCCGGTCTAGGTAGTCCCAGCTGACACCCCCCCCCCCAGTCATTCTCAAGAGGGGTACTTGAGAGGGAGGTGACCTTTTGAGAGAACTAACTGCTCAGTGATCGGGGTGCTGGAAAAGGAAGAAAAACTCTTTCCCCAAAATGTCATGCCACATTGCAGATTGCATCTATGCACGAACCTCTCTGGTTTTCCAGAAGAGCCTTAGGGCATCCCTGACCAGGCTAGCTTTTAGCAGCCAGGATTAAGCCAAGACAGAGCAATGGCGTGGGGGTGGGTGTTCATCTGCTATGCTTTGGGTTTTAAAAATGCTGTAACCCTACTTCTCTGTCCCAATAACGGCAGGTTATTTTCTTTGTATTTTGAAATGTGTCCCTCGGGGGTTTCTGTAGTCTGATTCTAATGACTACGCTACCCAGAATGCTAATTGAGGGTGGAGATTGAAACTGAGGAGGAGGAGAGGGAGAAATATAGGGAGAGTGAAGATGAAGTTGGGCTGTGAATCCTCCCCAGTGTGTCCTAAGAAACAAGCTACCAAAAAGCCAACCACCCCTTAGCTCTCAAGATAGGGCAGGATCCTTATGTGCCCAGGAGTGGAGAGGTTCAATGCAGAGCCCACTGGATCTCCAAATATTATAATGCTCCCACATTTAAGACTGTATTTTGCAACTAAAGGGTTCTTTCTTTACCTCTCACCAAGTTCTAAAGCAATATTCTCCAAAGGCAGTTCTCTCCCCCCCGTTCTGCATGTTGATCCCTTTTAAGATGTGGAGCTGTTTTAAGATCCCTCCAAGGGGGCTTGCAGACATGGCTGAAATGATCCCGGGCCCCCTTGGGTAGTATCTTCCAATTGCTGTCCTTCTTTTCAGCTAGGGTGACCCCTAAGCACCGCCTTGTGGGTAAGTCTCCCTTGCCGCCTTTCCCAGAGAATTGTAGCATTTGTGCAGGGCTCTCTTGGGGGTTTAGTCACCCTGGTCTCCTCCATTTCTTACCAGGGCTGGGTACCTATTCTCAAGACCCTTCAGGCTTCGGGCCAATACTTTGTTTACACACTTATGGTCAGGCTGAGAAGTGAGTTACCCTAGGTAGGTGGAGCCTATTTACACCAAATCCTCTTGCTTGTAATCTCTTGTGTGGAAGGGGGCGGTGGGGGGGGGGAGGAGAAGTAACCTCTTTTTCCCTTGCAGGGGTATCGGCTCTTAAGATGTGTGGGGAGGCTTTTCTAGTTCAAGCAGCCACTGAGCTTGTTCAAATTATTCCACAGCCATGAGCAGCCTATTTGCTTAATTACCACTCAGTTCCAAATTCTTGCTGTGCTCACGCGAGCAGTGTTGGGAACTTGTGCGCCTGAGTTATTCAGGTGTGAGGACCTTCCGCCCTGTTTGTAGACCCTTCATGTGTCAGGGGCAGGTCCCCTTGCCTCCCCTCCCTCCCACCCCTCCCCCTTCCCCGCACAAGGGAACAGAGGTCAGTGAAGTCATACGAGGGTACCTGAGAGTTCTCCCCTACTCAGCTTGCTAGAGTCGAGTTATTTACTTCTCTTTAAAAGGGGAGTCCATTTGCCTGCTCTGCGGCAAGAAGGAAAAGAGCAGGTGTTAAATTGGAGTAGCTGTTCGCATGTACATGGCTTCTGATAATACTTCCGTCACTTGACCTAGCTTCTTGTTGGGCCTGGTCCAGATGGATTTTTAAAATAAATAAATGCAACAATTCTGATGTGAGAATGCTCATCCATGCACTGGGTATCTCTTAAAATAACACAAAATGCCCCTGGAATAGCATCGAAACCGTCTGTTGCTCTTCCAAACTTTTTGGAGAAAAGAGTTCTGCGAACGACACCCTTTTTTTTTTGCCCGTGGTGTCTGGAATATTGTCAGAAGATGTTGAAAGATAAGATCTAATCTTCTCCAAACGAGTTCTGTGCCACCTGAAACCTTGCCCCGCTAAAAGCCGTTGGTTCACTACAATGGCACTATGAGCAGTTGTGGAGCTAGGATGTCTATCATAGGGACCAGCACCACCAGCTTTAAACTCGAGCTGGCAATATTGTCTTGATAGCTATAATGCGGAGAGGGCATAGCTCATTGGCAGAGCCCCCGCTTTGCATGTCGAAGGTCCCAGGCTCACTGAAAAGGATCGGGCACATGAGAAGAGCCCCGCTGCACCAGACCAAAGGCCCATCTAGTGCAGCATTCTGTTCCCACAGTGACCAACCAGCTGCCCCAGCGGGGGAGCCCGCGGGCAGGACAGGAGTGCGGTTCTACCACCCTCCTGCTAGTGCGGCAGCGGGCGATGGGGAGCAGTCCCTTTTCTGCTGGAGAGCCACTACCAGTCAGGGTAGACAGCTCTGGGCCAGTGGGGCAGGATTCTCGTCCAACTTTTTAGCTTCAATACAGTGGCACTCATGCTGGCTGGGGATGATGGGAGTTGTTGCCCAACACATCTGGAAGGCACTAGATTGGGGAAGGCTGGTTTAGACTTTATATCATTCTGGCTTCTCTGGCCTTGAAACTGCTGAGCGAGTGCAACAGGGAACTCACCTGCACCTCTCCCACCCCCCACCCCTTTTTCTCTCTCTCCCCCTTCTAGGATATGGACAAGACTTGAGTGGTTTTGGACAAGGCTTCGCCGATCCCAGCCAACAGCCGCCCTCCTATGGAGGCCCTTCAGTACCACCTTCAAGTGGGCCGCCCTCAGGGGGCAGTGGTTTTGGCCGTGGACAGAACCATAACGTTCAAGGTTTTCACCCTTACCGACGCTAGCACGCCCACCTAGAAATCAGGGAGTTCTGTCCAGAGCAGGATATCTGGTATCAGCTGAAATCCAGGAATCCCAGACTTCTGAACTTGTGACAATCACCTACTTTGCCGGAGGGCTGGGGGAGAAACCACAAACGTAACATCTTTTGGGGGGGGTGTTGGGGGAGGCGGCGGCTTTTGAAAGCAAAACTGTGGGTGGTGTTTGGACTGCAGTTTTTAATTTTTTTCCCCCCTTTCTTTAACCCATCAGCACAAATAAAGAGTGTGTCACTGGTTCAAACTACAGGGTTTTAAAAACGTCTTCAGCTTTAATTAAAAAAAAACAAAAACTTCAGGTTTCTTTCTCTATATTTTTGTTGGAAATTTTTTTTCCCCCCTGAGCCTTTGTTTTACCATATATTGTAAACTTTATGTTTAAAGAAGAAGAAAAATATATATACATTTACAGATTGTGAGATTTTTAAGAGAAATTTTCTACTATGTATGCTGGCTTATTTTTTAATTTAAAAGAGAAAAAAAACCACAGGGTTTCCATTAGCACTGCTTAGAAGTAAGTGGGGGTCAGCTCCCAACCTCCTTTTGTTAGTGTGGTTGGTCCAGAAACTCTGGGAGTTTAAAAAAGGAAGGAAAAAAGGGGGGGGGGACAGGAAGGAATCTACTGTGTGTGCTAGTCATTTTGTTGTTTGTTTCTGGGTTGATACAGGAGCAGAATTGTTTGAAAGGCACCGTGTCACTTCTGAAGCGCAGTGTTTCAATCTGGGCTCCAGGTTCTATTAAAAAAAAAAATATCCTTTTGGGATGTGGATTTCTTTAAGGGGGTTAATGGAGGCCTTGCAAAGATGTAGATTTCCCTCAGGCAAAAAAAACAACTTTTTTTCCGTGCATTTTGCACTAACCAGTGATTACCCCTGGTTTGAATAAAGAGAAGTACATTTGGATTAGAAACACAAACCTGTCTCCACTTTTTTTTTCTCCCCCCCCCCCCCCCCCCAAATGCTTGAGTTTCTCACAGTACCGTAGCGGCTCCGTTTTGGGTTGGATTGGTAGCCGGCGGGAGCTCTCAGACTTGCCCCTTCCTCCCATTTGATCGATCCCGTGTAACTCCCAAAACTTGCATGTTTTTCAGCCAGCAGTGGTGAGTCCAAGATCATGATTACTAATCTGTTCTGTATTATCTACACCAGCCTTCCCTAACCTGCTGCCCTCCAGCTGTGTTGGACTACAATTCCCAGCATCCCCCAGCCAGCATGGCTGGCTGGGGGATGCTGGGAGTTGTAGTCCAACAGCTGGAGGGCACCAGTTGGGGAAGGCCACTCCATCCCCCACAAAGGCAAGTGTGACCACAGAAGCCTGATCACACACACACACACCAGTGTTTCCGACTTATCTCGAACATTTTTGAACATTGAGACCCACGAGGCAGCTTAATCAATCGACACTTGTGTTTTCTGAGTACCTTTTCGAATTCTCCTCTTGCTTGTCAGAGTTTGACCTCCTCCCCACCTCACCTCATGATAAAAGGCAACCTGAACATTTTAACCGTCTTGGGCTGGTGGTAACAAAGGTTTCCTGTTTAAACCTTTACAGTTCTTTGATTTTCTGGGTCTAGGGGGGTCATTCCTTAGATTCTGCCAGGCCTGGAAAAGCGCTCTCTCTCTTTCTCTCTCTCTCTCAGAACATTTTGAAATTTGAAGCCTTGCAGCTAGGCCTTGGAATTTTCTGCTTTCAAATGCGCAAAGCAGCAGTCAGGCGCCAGAAAAATGATGCCCTAATTTGTTAGGATAATTGGCCATAAAGCGACGAGTGGCTGGCCCAGCCTTGCCCAACCGACCATGGCGCCATCCAGATGTCTTGGACTACACCTCCCATCATCCCCAGCCAATGGATGGTGGGAGTTGTAGGCCAGTGCAGCTGAGAGGGTACCGGGTTGGGGAAGCATTGGCCTGCAAAGAGGGGTAAATCTATACATTGTCAAAGAACTGAACTGGATGATGGCTCAGGCACAATTTGGATGAAGATGTCTGAGGACCTGAGCCTTCCTTAAAAAATATATATATATTTTAAAAGGTCCTAGCCTCCATAGTAGATAAACGCCTGAAGTACTCAACTCAGGTTTTCAGAAACGAAGGCTCTCCTGTAGAGATTCCAGTCTCCTCTCGCCTTTGTCCTATTTCCAATCCACTTATCCTGCCGTGGCCTTAAAAGTTGCTTTAGCGAACAGATAATGATTTCACTTCTGGTCCCTTATTAGAATCTTTTTTTGTTTCACCTGGAAAAAATGGGTGCTCCTCCCAGCTTTCTGACGTATGGACAGCCACTGTGTTTCATGGGGTTGCTTTATGACAGGGATGGGAGAATGTGTGGCCTTCCAGATGTTGGGAGTGCAACTTTCAGTCGTCCCTCACCATTAGCTACGCTGGCTGGGGCGTGCTGGGAGTTGTCGGCCAAAAACATCTGGGGACCCAAGGTTGGAGAACACTGGGCTAGCCGACATCCATGGCTATTGAGCTCTGCCTCCAGGGGAGTTCAAACAAAATCCCCCCCCCCACGTGTTCAAAGGATGCATGAGGGGGGCCACTGGTGCGCACGCTGGCCTTGGGTGAGTGAGAAGGGGCAGTGGCCTTTCTACGCACGCGTGGCGCAGCACTCAAGACATGTCAGTGAGCAAAGTCACTATTGGGTCTCAGTTTCCCATGTTTTAAAATGGGAACAATAAAGGGCCGTGGCTCTGTGGTGGAGCACATGCCTTGTATGCAGAAGGTGCCAGCATCTGCACATAGGCACTGGGTGGGAAATGGACACACCCTGGAGAGCCGCTGCCTTCCCCCCACCTGCTGCCATTCTACTTATTTTATTGATACAGCACGTTCAGAAAATGAAAGCATAATCAAATAAAAACAGGAAGGGCCCAATCCCTATGCATGTTCAGACAGAAAAAAGGCTGGCTGGGGCATGCTGGGAATTGTAGGGCTTCTTTTTCTGACTCGACATGCGCTAGGATTGCACCCTAAGACATTGAAGCAACTTTTAAAACCGTCACAATTTAAAAAGCCAAGTTAAAAAGATAGTACGTCCTGACCACCCTTCACAGAGAATGGAGACCAGCGTTTGAGAGCAACACAGGAGAAAACCCTTTCCCGCGTGCCCAAGATGCAGGCCGCTGCAACTGAGGATGTCTTCAAAAGGGCCTCTAGATGTCCATGCTGGGTAGGGCTGACGGGAGTTGTAGTCCAACACATCTGGAGCTTGCCTGGTCGGAAAAAGCTGATGTGGATAATGCTGAGCTAGATGGACTGATGGTCTGATTCGGTCTACGGCAGCTTCCGATGTTCCTTCCAAGGTGGTGTCAGGGCAAATCTACGGAGAAAAATAGTGTACCTGCCTCTCCGCGCGTGCCTTGACATGTGCATGCTGAGGCCTGATGGAGAAAGGGTTGTGGGCACTTGGTATTGGGGGCAGCAATTAGCTGAGCACTGGCTTAATGGGGAGGTGATTGCGAAAGATTCTTGTATGTCCGTGCGTGTGACTTGTGGATCAGGCTGGCTGTGCTGTATCGGACTAAAGATCTGTCTGGTGCAGCAACCCTGCCTCTCTCAGTGCCCAACCAGAGCCATCCGGGAACCCCACAAAAAGGGCAGGAAGGGCCCTCCCATGTTCTTCCAGCAGCATCTGGTAGTCCCAGGTAGGCTGCCATATAGCCATTGAGCTGGCCCTTTGTGTGCTGATCCAACATATTTATTTATTATATTTATACCCTGCCTTTTTTCCTGCAAGGAACCCAAGGCGGCTTACATAATCATCATCCTCTCCATTTTATCCTCACAACAACCCTGTGAGGTAGGGTTAGGCTGAGCGTCAGTGACTGGCCCAAAGTCACCCAGTGAGTTTCATGGCTGAGCGGGGACTAGAACCTGGATCTCCCGAGTCCCAGTCCAACACTCACCACTTGAGGATCGGGGACAGGAGAGAGGGGTGTTCTATCACCAGTACCGGTTTCTTTCTATGCTGCTTTTCCAAATTATGCTGAAAGCACCTCAGAAAAACAGCAAACATCCCAGCCTGCCCCGACGCTCATGCCCTCTCACCTCTGCCTTGCTTCTTGCACATGGTTGAACACTGCCTCCAACCTGGGGCCCCTACAGATGTGTTGGGACTACAACTCCCAGCAGCCTCAGCCAGCAGTGCTTGGAGTTGTGGTCCAACACATCTGGAGGGCACCAGGTTAGGGAAGGCTGGGTTGAAGATGGCTCACAATTTACTGATGGAATTTACTAGCCGGATTCTAGTAGATCACCATGTGCCTGCTGCGATTTTTTGGGAAATGTTTCTTGGGTTAGGTGGACCTCGTCGGCCTCATCCAGTCAGAAAGGCTTATGGTAGTGCAGACAAGCTCAGTTAACAACAGGTTACTTGCTTTTTAACTGTTGAGAGAGTCGTCTCTCGAGTATAGATTGTGTCTTTCAGTATCATATAATCTTTTAGTCAGAGCCTTGAAAGCATGTTGCTTGAGCATTAGAAAAGATTTGAATGAAACACTGACTGAACCAATTTTATGTAAAATTGTAGGGGACCATGTCCTAGAATATGTGTCCATTAATGTAAGATGCATGAATCTAGATACTAAGAAAGAAAAATGAAAGCGTAACCAGAATTTTAGTGTCCAGGCCCACGCTTTGGTTTCTTATAGATTTCATAGATCATAGAGTTGGAAGGAGCCTACAAGGCTATCGAGTCCAACCCCCTGCTCAATGCTGCAAATCCTACGCCGGTTTCCAAACACGTGACTGCATATCCTACAGCAGCCTAGTGTCCCTCCAGATGTTTGGACTACAACTCCCAGAAGTCCTGACCAGTCCCATGCTGGCTAGGGCTGATGGGAGTTGAAGTCCCAAAATATCTGGAGGGCACCAGGCTAGGGAAAGAACATAAGAGCAGCCCTGATGCTGGATCAGACCCAGGGTCCATCTCGTCCAACATTCTGTTCACACCGCAGCCAACCAGCTGCCCCAATGGGAAGCCCGCAAGCAGGACATGAGTGCAACATCTTATATGCAAATGTGTGCCGATTAATTAATGTTAGTCAATTGATAAATCAGAATTTCTTTAACTGGGAAACAATCCAGTTGTACTACACAGGTACCTCTAAAATACAACACGCAAAAAATGCTGGAGCTTTATCAGGCAGAATTCACCACCTCAGTCCATACAGCCAGGGTGCAGCACCCTTTCCAGCCTGAGGGCCAAATTGTTCGGGAGCTGCATTCCAGTGGTGGGCAGGGCTGAAGCCAAAAGGCGAGGTCAAAAATACCAAATAATTACCCACATGTTCTAGTTTAAAGCTCTTCCTGCCAGTAAATAAGCCTGAGGGGGGAGGCATTTCAACTTTTTAGAATGGGGAAGACATCATACAAAAGCCACCCTTCCCCTCTGCCTTCCAGGTGGTGTGCCCCAACTTGTTACAGGGAAAGATGTGATCCTAAGCATAATGCTTGCATTCAGTTTCCATCAGTGGCCAGGTAACTGTCTGGTTTGGCCCCATTTCCTGGAGCTCAGAGGTAGACTGCTACTGCGCATGGATGTTCTACCATCCACATACTGTCTCAAATGGTGTTCCATGGGGGCTTCCTTCCGAGTGAGTGTGTAGACGAGTTCCCCTCCTATACTTGCAAGGATAGGCAACCTTTCCAGGCCCTGTGGGACAATTTAAGAAATTTGTCTTTGGCACTAGCCCAAAACGGCTACCATGGGAGGTGTGGCTAGATTTCTGTTGCTGCTGAAAACGACCTGTAACTTTTGCCCAAAGACTGCGGGCAAGGCAGAGGTGGGGTCAGAGGCCCAGTGCATGAAATCACACAACATTAAGGGTTTCAGCACCAACAGAAAGTAATTTCAGCCCAAAGCGTTGGGCTCGGGGAGGCCCAACACATGAAACCACGCAAGCCCAAAGATGAGTGCTGAAAAGGACCAGTGACTTGCCCAAAGTTGGTGGCTGAAAACGACCAGTAGCTTGCCCCAAATGACCAGTCAGTGCTGAAAATGATCAGTAACTTGCCCAAGGACTGACAACAAGGCAGAGGTGGGGTCAGAGCCCAATGCATTAGATGTCCGACACATGAAACCACTGAACCCAAAATTCTTAGCATCAGCAGAAAGCTATTTCACAGAAGGCAAACTCTTTTTCTCTCCTTGCCGCCCCCCCCCTTCCAGCCAACTCATTCCCCCAACGCCATCTCTTTCTCACACTCTGGATCACCCCCACCCATGCACTTCCTCCCTCCCTCTCTCTCACACATGCAGCCCACCCCATCCATTCAGACATGCAAGCACTCAGCCTCCCCAACTCCTTGGGTTGCTTCCAGCTGGGGGCCCCCCGCCTGCCCCCCCCCCCGCTTCCTGACAGATGCAGGAGCAGCCATGAACTTGACCCCCTTGAGCTGGTCTGGTCGTTAGCTTTCAGCCTAGCCTACCTCACAGGGCTGTTGTGCAGATAAAATGTGAAAAACCATGCATGAGCTTTAAGACATGGCATAGGAGCAGACCAAAGGCCCATCCAGTCCAGCAACTCCGCTCCCACAGCAGCCAAGGAGATGCTAATGGGAAGCGCACAATATAGAGCATGAATGCAATAGTATCCTCCCTCTCATGTTCCCTAGCACAGGTCATATAGCTAAATAAAGTTACGTCATATATTTGAAGCACTTTTATCCCACACCTCAGCCAAGAAGCCTCCCACATGCAGCCAGACAGTCCCTGCCCCTGCAGGCTTACAATCTAAAACAGACTTCCCCAGGCCTGGTGCTCTCCAGTGGTCTGTTGGCCTGCAACTCCCATCCCTTCTTAGCCAGCATGGCCATTGCAGGCCAACACACACGCCTGGAGGGGACCGGCTTGGGGAAGGCTGGTCTAAAAAGACACAGCACACAAGGAAAACAGGATGGGGAGGGAAGAGGGGGGGGAATGAATCGGCAGGCCTGGTGCAATGGCTCTGCTTTCCTCTCATCTCCCTCTGCACAACCTCCAAAGTAGGCTTCATTTAAGTTAAGAATTATTTATTATTATTATTATTTTATTTCATTTCCATACCTCCCAATAACCAAAGCTCTCTGGGCAGTTCACAACAATTCATTAAAAAAAAAACCACAATACAATAAAAACAGCATTAAAATTTCAATAGACAATAGCACCGTCTCGGTGTGCGTTGTGCGTTAGCTGGCATGAAAAGTCTTGTCAAAGGTTCAGAAAGGCAGCTTTCTCGCCCGTTCATTCATTTACTCCGTCCGCGGCCCCTTTAAGAAGCCCCGCATGCGCAGAAGCCGCTTTGCCTGGGTTGTGGGCGGAAGTGAGCCTTCCGAAGCCGGCGGTGAGCGTGGCATAGCGTTTCTCCTTCCTTTTCCTCGCCTCCCCGGAAGTCGTGGCTCTCGCGATACCAAGAGCCGCCCGCGCGAGAGCTCGGCCTTTTCCCGGAGAAGACTGCGGCCAAGATGGTGGGTGTTTCTTGAGAGGGCTCTCGCCGGGGCGGTAGAATCTGGATCCATCCGGCCGGAGGAGAGCGGAGGGGGGGCTTTAGACCCCGTTATGTGCGAAGTGGGGGCGTGGGTGGGTTTTACTGCGGGGGCCCCAAGGGCATGAGGGGTAAGGTGGGGGGCAAACGGGGAGGCAAAGCGGGGTGGGGGGCGGCTGGCCGGCCCAGGCAGGAAGGACTTTGCACACCTATGGCTGTCTACGTAACGCCTGATTTATATCGCTGGCCAGCGGGGTCTTAAGCCCCAGGACCTCTTCTTTCCAAGCCAGGACTTCAAAAACGCGGTGTGTGTGTGTGTGTGTGTGTGTGTTGAACGAACGATGCCTCTGAGCATGAGCAGAGGTTAAGCCTCAGCCCTCGCTTTGCACGCCTGCATCTCTTCAGATATTCGGGAAGGGGGGGATATTAAAAGAACTGTGCCTCTGAGCATGAGCAGAGCATAAGCCTCAGGCCTTAACAAGAATATCAAAAGCAATTAATGGGAGGGGGGAATCTGGGAGGTTGACCTGGCTCTCTGCACTGGGCGGAGGGGGGGGGCAGATGGCCTGGAAGCAGGGTACTGGGGGGTATAAGTGGGTTTGGGGGGGTGAGGTGGGTAGCGGGGGGCCTTGGTTGAGGGTGATGCAGGAGGAGTGGATAATTCATGTCGTGAGAAGAGAGGATTGCTGGGTGGTTTTGGTGTGTGTGTGTGTGTGTATGAGAGAAGAGAGACCACCCTTCCCCCAACCTGGCGCCCTCCAGATGTTCATAGATCATAGAGTTGGAAGGAGCCTACAAGGCCATCGAGTCCAACCCCCTGCTCAATGCAGGAAACTAGAGGAGGGGTCTCCCATCCGAGTCATAACCAGGCCTGACCCTGCTTAGCTTTCCACGCTCAGACAAGCTGAGCCAGCGTGAGCCACAGGCCGTGTCGGACTACAACTCCTGCTAGATGGGGGGAGGATGCTGGGACTTGTAGTCCCAACACATCTGGAGGGCACCAGGTTGGGGAAGGCGAGAGAGACTGAGCATATTTAAAAAGCCGAGGGTGAAAGCGGGCGGCTCGGCGTTCCCCAAATTCCCATTTCCCGGCATGACCTCATTGTGCGTTTCCTCTTCCTGGGCAGGCGGAAGTGGAACAGAAGAAGAAGCGGACCTTCAGGAAGTTCACCTATCGCGGCGTGGACTTGGACCAGCTCCTCGACATGTCCTAGTAAGCAGGACTGTGGAGTCGGTAGATAAATGTTCCGACTCCTCAGTTTTTTGTACTTCCGACTCCGACTCCTCTGTATTAATATGCTATATTAATTATATGCGAGGTAGTTGGGCAGAAGCTGCTGCCTTCTCCTTTTGTGTGCTGATCTGCTGCTGAAGATAGGGCAGTGGGAGGATCCAGGAGGGCATTTATTATAAAACAGAAGTAATTAATTATAACTGTTTGTGAGGGCTGCTTCCTTTCCGAGTTGCTGTTCGACTCCGCTCAGGACCCCTTCCCTGGAGGCGCTGCTCCTTTTCTCGATTAACACCCTTCCCTGGACTCTCTCTAGTTTACGGTGGGGGGGACACCAGCATCATGTAGGCTGAATCTGACCATCCTCGCGGATTGCGGCTGGAGCCTTTGCTGTCCTCCTGCGGCCCTTCCCAAAGCAGGGACCCCTGCTGGATCAGGCCAAAGACCCTAGTCCGGCAATCTGTTCCCACACTTGCCAACCAACTGCCTGTGGGAAAGTAGGACATGAGGGCAACAGCACCCTCCTGTCAGCCTGTGGCTCACGCTGGCTCAGCTTGTCTGAGCGTGGAAAGCTAAGCAGGGTCAGGCCTGGTTATTACTTGGATGGGAGACCCCTCCTCTAGTTTCCTGCATTGAGCAGGGGGTTGGACCCGATGGCCTTGTAGGCCCCTCCCAACTCTTATGATCGTATGATCCTGCTCATGTTCCCCGGGAAATGTTGCTTCTGATCCTGGAGGTAATACGCAGCCGTCACGACTAGTAGCCATTGATGGTTGCCTCCGTGAGCACAATCTTTCTGCATAGCCATAGGCCATCTCCCTGAATACCCGTAACATATTTTTGTCCCGTTCTCCAGCCAAAAAGTCTCCTGGAGCAGCTTGTAAGTTTGTGCCCGTGGTAGCTTTTCTTTGTTGTTATTTTTTTAATCTTTGTATTTTAGTTTTAATTGTAGTTTTAATGTATTTTGTACACTGATTTGTATTTTGATAACGAGAGGAGCTTTGTAAAATATTATTATTTTTGTAAAATATTATTGATGTTAAATCAATAATAAATAAATACGTTCTGTGAGGGGGGGGCGTGTGAATCTTTCATCCCCACAACAACTGGGTCTGGGGGGGGGGAGCTATGGCTAACTTTGTGCCCGGTCCAAGGTGTCTCTGGTTCCGGAGTGACACGGATCTCTCCATGACCCTCCCCTGTCTCTCGGGTTATTCCTACTGGGTTAAAGAGCACAGAGCTGACCGCGGGCCGCCGTTCCTTGCTTTCCCCAGCGAACAGCTGATGCAGCTCTACAGCGCCCGCCAGCGCCGGCGGCTGAACCGCGGCCTGCGCCGCAAGCAGCACTCCCTCCTCAAGCGTCTGCGCAAGGCCAAGAAAGAGGCCCCGCCCATGGAGAAGCCCGAGGTGGTCAAGACCCACTTGCGCGACATGATCATCCTCCCCGAGATGGTTGGCAGCATGGTTGGCGTGTACAATGGGAAGACCTTCAACCAGGTGGAGATCAAGGTGAGTGGCTGGCTGAGGAGGAGGAGGAGGAGGAGGAAGCCACGTTAAGCGTGGTCAAATCGTGGCCGGGCCCTTCTTCCTGCAAGCCAGGGATAAGCAGTTTGTGTTCTGCTACCTTGCATTGGGTCAGTTATTAAGGGGGGATGGCGATAACTCATTTATTTGATCTATTTACACAGTTTTTAACCTGCCTTTTAGGGCACCACGGGCCTCACAAGATGGCCAACAATATTACGAAAACCTGAATTACCAATTACAATTATGCACGCTCACAGCAGGAGCACATAATGATTTCTAAGCACCAGATGTAGACTGGAATTAGGTGGTGCTGGTTAAAAGCCAGCAGTGATGAGGCCATCCATATTTCCAGGGGGGGGGGGGAGTTCCCAAGGTGTGGGGCCACCGCTGAGAAAGTACCCGCCAGCCTCATGGCTCTTCCTGGTGGACCAAAGAGCAGGGCCTCTGAGACTGATCTTAATGCTCGGGCAGGCTCATACAGACATCGGCAGCACTTCATAACGTGGTCCCAAACTATTTAGGGCTTTAAAAGCCAAAAACAGCACTTTGAATTGGCCCAGAAACCAACAGGCAGCCAATGTAAACAATACTTCCAACTCTATGATCTATGACATCCAGAATGGGAGCAATATGATCCGGGCGTCTAGCTCCCACAGGTGGTCTAGCTGCCACATTCTGGACTAGTTGCAGTTTCTGAATTGTCTGCAAGGGCAGCCCCACGTAGAGCGCATTGCAGTAATCTATCCTGGTTTTAACCAAGGCGGTTAAGACTGCGCTTGCCGTCAAAATTTTGTATTTGAGTGGTCTGCCGGGGCTATTGTTGCAGAACTCAGGTTGAATATTAGGGTTCTGTTGCTTTCAGTGACTACCAGAATCACAGTGTGTCTGGCACACTGAATTTAACAACTTTATACCTGCTGAATCTTACGACTGATATCAACAAGGCTGTAAGATTAAGATTCTTTTAACACAGGCTTCCCCAACTTGCCACCCTCCAGATGTGTTGGACGACAACTCCCACCACCCCCAGCCACTAGTCCAACACATCTGGGGGGTGGCAGGTTGGGGAAGGCGTTTTGATGCAGCTCCTGGATTTTAAAAGTCAAATTTGAAAACATGTGAAATTCCAAATGGAATTTTGAAATACCTCCTGAAAATGCATATCTCTCATGTTGCCAAAAACTCAAATCTGGGTCTCACGTCTCAGTAGACAGACTGATTTGGGGTGGGGATCAATCTGTTTCAGTGTTGCAACATAATTGGGAACTCTTCACCTGTTCTGTTTTTAAGTATAACATGTTCTGCATCATCAATTACATTGCCTTATAGTATCCACTCCCATTTCCTCCAGTGTAACTTGTGTGTTTGTTCATAATAGCCACATCTCGTGATTTTTAACCATTCTTGTAGCATAGCTACTCTTCTTGCATTGCTGGCAATTTGACAGTGTTGATGTGTACAGACATGAATCTTCTCCAGATTTCTTCTTGGAAGATTCATCTTTATATTCTTCTCCCAACATAACAGTTTTATTTCTCATAATGACAGTGCCTCTTTGTGTGTGTCCCCCTCATCTTTCTCTTTCAGCCTGAAATGATTGGCCACTACTTGGGAGAATTTTCCATCACTTACAAGCCCGTGAAACACGGCCGACCTGGTATTGGGGCCACCCACTCATCTCGGTTCATTCCTCTGAAGTAGGAGAGGTTTTGGGAAGAATATTTCTATGTGTAAATAAAAAGGTTTCCCAACAATCTAGCCGGTCTCCCTTTTTTGGATAGGACTGTCCTATATCATTCCTGTCGTGCCCTTACATATACAAGATTACACTTCTCCTTGTGGTGGTTAAATTGTCATTGTTGAAAGCTAGTGTGGTGTAGCGGTTAGAGTGTTAGACTGGGGAGATCTAGGTTTGAGAGACTCCCCCCCCCCCCCTTGGCCATGAAGCTTCCTTGGTGACTTTGGACCAGTCCCTGACTCTCAGCCTTACCTCCCTTGCAGGGTTGTTGTGAGGATAAAATGGAGAGGAGGAGGAGGATCATGTAAGCCGCCTTGAGTTCCTTGCAGTAGGAAAAATATAAATGATAAAGGTAATAAGAATAATAATTTAACTTAGTGCAGCCTTCCCCAACCTAGTGCTGATGTGTTGGGCTGCAAAATCCATAATTCCCAACAAGCTGTGGTGAGGCTGGCTGGGAATGATGGGAGTTGCAGTCCAACATATCAGGAGGTTGGGGAAGGTTACGTAGAGGTAGCAGTGACTTGACCACGGTCACCAAGAAAAACTTAACCACTGCAGGCTTTTGAATCTGGGCCTTCCCATAGTGTCGACTCTCTTGCTCTGGACTTTTATTGCTGGATTCCCTATCTCTGGAAATGCCTTGGAGGAGGCCTATAAATTCTTCATCGCTGAACAAGCAAACGAAAAACAGAACTAGAACCTTGATGTGACGCGAGTGCTCTCCATTGGATCTGCCTCAGCAGCAAGGTCGGACCAAAAACCTGGTTTTGCTGTCATTAGGAAGAGCCCCGATGCTGGATCAGACCCAGGGTTCAACTAGTCCAGCATTCGGTTCACATAGCGGTCCACCAGCTGCCGCAAAGGGCACCCTCCTGCCCATGTTCCCCAGCAACTGGTGTACATAGGCATACTGTGTCTGATACTGGAGGTAGCATAGAGCCATCAGGATTAGTAGCCATTGGTAGCTGCCTCCAGGAATATGAGAAGGAGAACAATGTCTCCCCCCTCCACTTTCTCCGCACCATGCCTAATTTTGTGCTCCTCTATTTGTCGTCTTTTCCTAAGCTAAACAATCCCAGCTCTTGTAACCTTTCCTCACAATCCCAGCTCTTGTAACCTTTCCTCAGAGGGGAGTTGCTCCAGGCTATGATACTTTTCTGACTCCACAAATTGTTTTAGCAGCAGCAAAATGCCCAGTCCCCCAATGCACACACCTTAAAATTAATACTACTGAGAGGAAGACTGCTTTGGTAACCGGAAAGGATTGTGAGCTCTGTTCGGTTCTGGTCCTCGAAACTAATCCCTGGCCCCCAAATTCTTTTAATTCTTAAGTCTGTTGTCTTCTGCACTTGGCTCCAGTTGGTGGATCTTGGACTTGAATATGAGCCAGCAATGCGATGTGGCTGCAAAGAAGGCAAATGCTATTTTGGGCTGCATTAATAGAAGTATAGCTTCCAAATCGCGTGAAGTGATAATTCCCCTTTACTCGGCACTGGTTAGGCCTCATCTTGAGTCCTGCGTCCAGTTCTGGGCACCTCACTTTAAGAAGGACATAGACAAACTGGAGAGGGTTCAGAGGAGGGCAACAAGGATGATAAAGGGACTGGAAACAAGGCCCTATGAGGAGAGACTGAAAGAACTGGGCATGTTTAGCCTTCAGAAGAGGAGACTGAGGGGAGATATGATCGCACTCTTCCAGTACTTGAAGGGATGTCACACAGAGGAGGGCCAGGATCTCTTCTCGATCATCCCAGTTTGCAGGACACGGAATAATGGGCTCAAGTTACAGGAACCTAGATTCCACCTAAACATCAGGAAAAATTTCCTGACTGTCAGAGCAATAAGACAATGGAACCAACTACTTAGGAAGGTGGTGGGATCTAATCTGGATGCATTCAAGGTGCAGCTGGACAATCATCTGTCGGGGATGCTTTGACCTGGATTCCTGCATTGAGAAGGGGGTCGGACTCGATGGCCTGGTAGGCCTCTTCCAACTCTACTTTTCTATGATTCTACCCAAAAGCCCAAAGTAGATCCAGCCAGCCTGAAGTCCACCCGCTGCTGTTCTAAAGGCAGAAAGAGACCAGAGCTGCGTCTCCTGTGCATGGGGTTCCAGAGGCGTTGTTGGGGAGACTCTGGCCTCTGCTTGCACCTCACAAATACGGCATATCTGAACACCCAACCGGTATCCAAAGTTAGTCATGCTTCCAAGTAGGCCCACTCAGATGAATGGGGCTTCTGCTAGACCCACGCTGGCTACAACCCTTTAGCGGGAGAGAGGCCGTCCTTTTGATAACCAGGTCTGAAACCCTCGAAGGCAGGCTTCAGCCTGGTGCCTTCCAGATGTGTTTGATTGCGACACCCATCATCCCCAGCCAGCTATGGGGGGATGGGTGTTGCTGGTCAACACATCTAGACACCACCAGGTTGGTGAAGGCTGGCTGAAGGCTTTGGACGGTCCAAAACAGCACCTCAAACACTGAAACAAACTGATGATGCAGGTGCCAAACTGGTAAAAAACCAGGAATCCAACCTGGACGTAGCAGTGGCGAGATTGGCCTGGAACGGGCGCTGTGGGTGGACCGGCTTGAAACGGAGACGTTATCGATGCCGGGATAAGCCCTAAAGCTTGCAGCTCTGCTCTGCATGCAGGAGGGGTCCCAGTTTTAAATCTCCGGTGATTCCAGTTTAAAGGATCTCTGGTAGAAGATGCCCGGGGTGGGGTGGGGGGGAGAACCCTTCTCTGCCTGAAACCCTGGGGGGCCCATGAGAGTGCCAGGTAAGAGCCGAGCGTGTTTGTGTGTGTGTGTGACTTTATTTATTGATATCGGTATTTCTAGGCTGCCTTTCAGGGCAAAGCTCTCACGAGGCGCCTTACAAACATTTTGGTATTTCGATTAAAAAAAACAATCCTTTAAAACAGCAGTTTAAAAGCCGGCACTGACGGTGACCAAACCCTAGCGGTGTTGAACAACTCTCGGCTGAATTCCATTTCGGAGAAACTCCGGGGATGTATCCCAGCGGTGGGCAGGGCTGAAGGCCAAAGGGTTTGGGCCAAAATGCCAGCATATTGTAGTGGAGACTTCCAAGCTGGTGCCCTCCAGATGTGTTGGATTGCAATTCCCATCATTCCCAGCCAGCATGGCCACTGGACCTTGTATGTTCTAAGTGGTTTCGGCCAGGCGATTTGAAGGACTGTCTTCAGCTTGCCTGGGCTGAGATCAGCCACAGAGGCCCTGCCTGGGAGAGCAATCACGATGGTGGGCATAGCAGGGCCTTTCTGGTGGTGGCCCTGTGCTGGCTGGGATGGGAGTTATAGTCCAACACATCAGAAGGGCACCAGCTCAGGCAAGCCTGATGTAGGCTTAAAGCTCTTACTGCCTGTAACTAAGTCTTCGGAGAGGCATTTCAATCTTTAAGAATGGGGGTGGGGGACATGCAAAAGCTGGAGAACCACCAAACAATTGGTTATTGGGGGGAAAGAGGTGGGGCCAGGGGGAGGGGGCGTGGCTATCTGGAGGAAAGCAGGTGGGGGCAGAATGTGACCCGCAGGCCTGAGGTACAGCACCCTTGCCATACACAAATCAGTTGGAAAGAAAGTTCCATGAGCATGGGGCCACCACCAGAAAGGCCCCATCACGCCTGGCATTCTAAGTGATCTCACAGGCGGGGGCCTACATTTGGGGCCTCAGTGGCTGGTCCCAGCCCGGACAGGCTGAAGTCGGTCCTCTAAATCCCCCTGCCTGAAACCAGTTAGGACTTGTAAGGTGGTCGACGCCTGCGCTTACGATTGTCATTAGCCTCCCTCCCTCCCTCATCGACGACCTCAAGCCTGCTGGGCCAAGAGGGGGTGTCCCAGTGGACTTTTCTCAGGGCCTGATGTCCGTTGGAGGGTTTTGGTCACCGCGGGATGCAGTGCGGCGAGGCACAGCGCGATGGAAAGCCAGGACGTCCCGGCAATGAAGAGGTTGAACGCGTCTTTCCAGTCGGCCTGCTGGATGGTACAGAGTGCTGCTTCGGGGCAAGAAACCGAAGGAGCGCAGTGCAGCATCGCCGGGTATCGGCCGTAGAGGCTGTGGAACGCCATCAGGAAGGTCCCTTCCAGAAAGATCTTGGCCACGAGGCTGAGGAGGTGCAGCCGTTCCTGCTGGCTTTTGCCTCTGAGCCGGACACGCCAACAACGGCCCTTCCCCTGGCAGTCGGGTGGGCGGAAGAGGATGGCGCAGGCCAGGCCGTGCGTCAGGACGCTGGCCATGTGCAGCAGAAAGAGGTTGAAGGGCGAGATGGGAAAGGCCTCGTCGAAGCAAGCAAGGAGGCAGCTCCGGGCAGTAGCGTTGCAGCGCACGTCGGCCGTCTCGTCCCGCCAGAGCGTTTTGGCCCCCAGCGCCAGGGATCCGAGGCGGGCCGCCGTGAGGATGGACAGGCTGGCTCGGCACAGCCGGGGCGCCTGCCCGCCGGTGCCACTGAGGAGGGCGCTCACCGCCTCCGTCTCCATGGGCCTCGGTCGGCGCTCGCGTTCAGCTGGAAAGCAAAAGGATGCACGCTTTGATCGATCGATCGGTGCCTTAGATCTGTAAACTGCCCAACTTTTCCACAGCAAGCATCATTTTGTACACCTCTAGTCTCCCCTTACTTGCCTTTTTTCTAAACTAAACAATCCCAGCTGTTGTAACCAAGTACAAAAACATATTTTTTGGGGGGGGAAGTCCCCCCCAAAAAACATCTCAATGAGGGCTGGAATGCTGCGGGACACTTGTGTGGAAGGAGGAGAAATGGAAAACGGGGAATGGGATGTAGCCACTGCTGGAATCCCACATGCATTGCAAAAACCACCACGTTTGCATAGATTTCATAGATCATAGAGTTGGAAGGAGCCTACAAGGCCATCAAGTCCAACCCCCTGCTCAATGCAGGAAACTAGAGGAGGGGTCTCCCATCCAAGTAATACCCAGCCCTGACCCTGCTTTGCTTTCCACGCTCAGACAAGCTGAGCCAGCGTAAGTAAGCCACAGGCCTTTGCGTTGTCGTTTGGATAATAAAACCAAACAAAAAGAAAACTCCGCAGGAAAACTCCGTGAAGGCCCCAGGGGGAAAACCCAGAAAAGTTCGGAAAAAGACCATTTCCCCCTGCCTGAATTTTTCCAGGTTTTTTTCTGGGCCTTCACATCTCTACGCCCAAATAGCAACACCCTCGGGGCGGTTTACGATTATAAAAAAAAAAAAAGCAAAATAAAATTAACCGAACAAAAATTAGAACAATAAAAGTATCAACGTTATACAACATTAAACATTAAAAAGTAAACATTAAAGGTGCAATCCTACGCGTGTTTAACAGAAAAAAAATCCTACCACTCCCAGCATGCCCCAGCCAGCATGGGGGAAAAAGTCCTACAACTCCCAGCATGCCCCAGAGCCAGCATGGAAAAAAGGTCCTAGCATGGCTGGCTGGGGCATGCTGGGAGTTATAGAACTTCTAAACTCGCAGAGGATTGCGCCCTAAAAGTATTAAAAATTGAACATTAAAAGTATTTTAAAAAATAAAGAGCAGTAAAATTAATAATCAGAGCAAGAGATGAAAGGTGAAATGCCTGCTTCAAGAAGAAGGTCTTAACCTGGCACCTAAATGTATACAATACAATGTGGAGGCTGGGTGGATTTCCCTGGGAAGGGCGTTCCACAGACAGGAGGCCACCACAGAGAAGGCTCTTCCTCTGGTAGTCGCCCGGTCACACCACTGTGGGCGGCGGCACCCAGAGAAGAGCCCCCGAAGACGATCTTAGAATCGGGCAGGAATGTTCAAAAGTCTGAACACGCTGGAAAGGCAGCGAAGCAGGAACAAGTCAAAGATCCAACAGGTGCAAGAGAATAATATAATATATTCTCTATTAATATTATGAATCACACACACACGGTCATCAAACAGATCAGAGGTGGGCAACGTGCAGTCCTCCAGATGTTTTGGCCTACAACTCCCATTAGGCCTCACCATTAGCTATGCTGACTGGGGCTGATGGGAGTTGTGGACCTCGAGTTGTTTTTGGCTTACAAGTCACCCGCCCTTGAAGCAGCTGCTTTGGCATGACTTTGGGCCCCCGAAAGGCGAACCAGAGAGGTAAAAGCCAAGTCCCGAAACGTTCTGAGCAAGACGGAAGTGAAAGGCCTCACCTGACGAGAACTTTGGGGATCTCGGGATGGGAACCGTCGCTTTGCGGAGCGGGGTCGTTGCAGGGTTTAGGTTCCACAGTCTACGAAGGCAATGGGTGCCCCTCGACAGGGGTGGCTCTCCTGAGCTGTGCTTCCTCTGATCAAGGGCAGCGTTGCAAAGACCAGGAAATGCCCAGGGTGTATTTTGATATAAATAAGGCAGCAGCTGGTGCTGAAGGCGGGGACACCGGTTTGGATGAGTTTGGAGTGGAGGCAACAGGGTAGGGCCACAAGAGGCTGAGGGGGGCGGGGCGGGGGAGAAATTATTTTAAAAAGTAACACTTTGGGAGAGAGGTTCTAGCCAAGACGTCTGGGCACAGAGGCTGTGTTAGGGAATGGCCCGCTACAGCTGGAGCCCCGGATCTTTCATCTGGAGCCCGGAATCTCTGGGAGGCTCTCTGCCCCCCCCCCACCACCCTGCTGTCCATCAGCACTTGCTGAAAGAAAGGTCCAGGGGCCCTGAGGACCTCTGCTGCATCCGATCCCCCTGGATGAGCTGGCTTTTGGCCCATATGGACTTCCCCTCCTGCTGCCCCCCCCAAATCTTTCTGCCTGAGTTTTTTTTTCCTCCTGAAATCAAACACCCTCCTCTCCCCTGTCCATATACCCCTTTTTACAAATCGGGGTGTCCTTAGGAGACGGGGTCCTTTACAGACTTTAGAGCAGATGTAAATTAGCACCTGCAAATTTGTGCTTTTTTTTTTTTTTTTTTGTCCTGTGGGCCTGAGCCCCCCGGATCTTTCGCCTACCTAGCGCCAACCCTCTCCTGGGCCCAAGCCGGCTTGACAACGTGATGTGCCGTCTTCCTGCATCCTTTTGGCAGCCGGTTGACGTTTTTGCGGAGTTTTCTTTTTGTTTGGTTTTATTATCCAAACGACAACACAAAGGCCTGTGGCGTACTTACGCTGGCTCAGCTTGTCTGAGCGTGGAAAGCGAAGCAGGGTCAGGCCTGGTTATTACTTGGATGGGAGACCCCTCCTCTAGTTTCCTGCATGGAGCAGGGGGTTGGACTTGATGGCCTTGTAGGCTCCTTCCAACTCTATGATCTATGAAATCTATGCAAACGTGGTGGTTTTTGCAATGCATGTGGGATTCCAGCAGCGGCTACATCCCATTCCCCGTTTTCCATTTCTCCTCCTTCCACACAAGTGTCCCGCAGCATTCCAGCCCTCACTGAGATGTTTTTGGGGGGGACTTCCCCCCCCTAAATGTGTTTTTGTACTTGGTTACAACAGCTGGGATTGTTTAGTTTAGAAAAAAGGCAAGTAAGGGGAGACATGATAGAGGTGTACAAAATGATGCTTGCTGCGGAAAAAGTGGATAAGGAACCTCTCTCTCTCTCTCTCGTCTCTCTCTTCTCTCTCATATAATACTAGAACCCAACAGGGTCATCCCATGAAGCTGAGTGGTGGGAGATTCAGGGCAGATTAAAGGAAGTCCTTCTTCACACAGCACACAGTTAAACTATGGAACTCACTTCCACAAGATCGTAGTGATGGCCACCAATTTGGATGGCTTTTAAAAGGGGATTGGACACATTCCTGGAGGTGAAGGCTATCAATGGCTACTAGTCCTGATGACTATATGCTACCTCCAGGATGCCTGTGTGCACCAGCTGCTGGGGAACATGGGCGGGAGGGTGCTGTTGTACTCATGTCCTGCTTGTGGGTTTTCCGTGGGCAGCTGGTTGGCCACTGTGTGAACAGAACGCTGGACTCGGTGGTCTGTTCCAGCAGGCAGGGCTCTTCTGATGTTCTTATGTTCTTCTGCAAACTTTGGGGTTCCCCCCGCCCGGCTCGTTGCCATGCTTTCCTCTTGTGCGTGGGTGGTGCTGTTTTGGCCAGAGACATGTTGACGTTCACCTCTGAATGTAGGAAATAGAATGATGTTGAAAGATGCAAAGACACTAGGAAAGGCTCTCCGGCTCAGCAGGGAGCAAAATCCACTCCCCGCCGGCATATTTATATCCCACCTAAATACCCAATGTTTAGTAGCTACTTATTACGTAATGCATTTAAAACTCGCCATTCTCTTAAAGTGCACAAGGCAGCTTGTGACAAGGATGAAAAGAATGCAAAAGACATGGTATTAAAGGGGGGGGGGGGAGAGATCAAAACAACCTCGGATGATTGCATGGACTCAGATTGGTAGGGACTCTGTGGAAGCTTCGTGACTCTCTTGTTTTGGGAACAAAGCACGTGTGCAAGGGACAAACCCTTAGGCGCCGCGCAATCCTATTCCTGTTTAGACAGAAAAAAAGGCCTCCAGCTCCCAGCATGCCCCAGCTAGCATAGTTGCCTGGGTCATGCCAGGAGCTGGAGGCCTTTTTTTGTGTCTAAACATGAATAGGATTGAGCCTTTAGTGTCCTAAACTAAACGGCTTAGGACCTGGATATCTAAGGGACTGCTTGTCTCTGTTGCACACAGAAGCCCGTTTGTCAGGCACCTGGGGAAAGGCTTTCTCCTGTGTCGTCTCCAAACTATGGCTTGCGCTTCGTCAAGAACCACGTTTGCTCCACCCCCAACTCTACATCAAGTAGGCCGCTCAACAAGGTCTGCCACGGACGGCCTTCTCCTTGTCCCATCAGCCAGAGCAGCCAGGCTGGTGGGGACTAGGAAGAGGGCCTTCTCTGTGGCGGCCCCCACATTATGAAACTCCCTCCCTAGTGACCTTCGCCATGCCCCCTCCGTGATGAGCTTCCGCCGTGCATTAAAAACATGGCTGTTCAGGCGGGAATATGGGGTGGGTTAGGTTTTTAATGAGAATTTTTTATATTGTTTTAATTATTATGTTTTATTGTGTTTTATTGTATTTTAATTGTACATCGCCCAGGGTGGCTGGGTGACCGGCCAGATGGGCGATTGATAAATATAATAAATAAAAATAAATAAAATAACTCTCTTTAAGAAAGGCTGTGCAGACGCATCTTTTCAGTTTAGCCTTTTAAAATGTGGTGGTGGTGGTGGTGGTGTTTTTAAAATGCTTTTATGTTGGACTGGGACTCGGGAGATCCAGGTTCTAGTCCCCACTCAGCCATGAAGTTCCCTGGGGGGACTTTGAGCTAGTCCGTGGCTCTCAGCCTAGCCTACCTCGCAGGGTTGTTTTGAGGATAAAATGAAGAGGAGGACTATGTGGGTCACCTTGAAAGGGGGGAGGGAAGGCAGGTTGTAAATGTGATATAAAATAAAAAAAATGTAAAGGCAGGATGTAAAGAGTAATATGAAATTTAAAAGGCTCTCAGCCTAGCCTACCTCGCAGGGTTGTTGTGAGGAGAAAAATGGAGAGGAGGAGGACCACGTAAGCTGCCTTGGGCTCCTTGAAAGAGTAAAATAAGGTGGGATATAAATGTAATAACGAATAATAATTATAATAAAAGCGGTTCACAAGCGGTTCACTGCAAAAGTTGCGCTTTTATTATAATTATTATAATATGATATGCATCAAAATAGAATTCATTGTGATAGGCATCAAAATAGAATTAATACTGGAACGAGGCCCGGAGCATGTCTACATTGCAAACTTACATCAGGATGAGACTTGGGAACGGTCGGTCTGTGTTTGAGATGCAGCATATTTATGTTCTTTATTGATCACTAACGTTTATACACCCACACACACACACACACCTAGCAACAGAATTCCTTGCACTCGCCTGTCCTCTAGCGCTGGAGAGCAGCATGTAACACACCTCCCCGCTCCCACCCAGGGAAAAAAAACCAAACCCATCTCGAGGAGGGAGGCAGAGCCGGCAGAGGCTGCTGAAGGATGCAGCCTACATGGGACTGCTCTGGATTCTCTCCTTCTTCCATTCCACCTTCTTTGGAGATGAGGTAAGCCCAGGCGTCCTCCGGCTCCTTCAGAGGGATGCTCCTGCATCAGCCTTGAGACCCGGCGTGTGGTCCAAGGAGGAAATGTCCCAATAGCCATGGGAACCGGTCGGGGAACGGAAAGCTTCGGTGTGTTGCCCGGTGGTGGTGTTCTGTGTTGTTTTCATCTGCCGGCCGGGCCTCTGTTCTCTCCCCGCCAGCCTGAGCGGAATACCAAACAGGCATCGCCATGCCGCATCTTTGGGGGTCAGCGGTGTGTGGGGAACCGGGCCGAAAGTGGGGCACAGATGGGGAAATGCGCGGCGGCGGTGGCTCGAGCGTTTTGATTGTGCAAGGTCCGGATTGCAGTGTGGAGGGGATGTGATTTTTTTTTTTTTGACACTGCAGCATCATTCTTTGCACACTTCAGTTGTGCTATATATATATAATGAGCACGCACATATGTGTGTGTGTGTATATATGAGATAGATAGATTTATCCTGTAAAGGATGATGGTTCTGGTACAATTTCTGCTTTTGTTGCCCTAGTGACAGAAAAGACCGCCGAGAGTGTGTCGATGGGTGTTCTTGAATGCAGCAGACTGTGTGTGTCTGGAGGGATTGGGGGGGGGCGGGGGCGGCGGTCAGATTTGACACGGGTCCAGCCCAAAAGAGCGCCATCTTTCCCCCCCCCCCACACACACACCTTCTACCCCACCCCATCAGAAAGGCTTGGCCAGTCGGCAGATGTCCCCGGGAGGTGCAGGCCGGCCGTGAAAAGGCAATCCTGCGAGACGTCGGTTGGCAAAACGCGATCCGTGATCATGTCGGCTTGCTGGCACCGACCCCAGGATGGCCCGCCTAGCCCAGGGCTCCGTTCCCAACAGCGGCCGGCCAGCCAGCCAGCCAGCCAGCCAGCCAGATAGATGCCTTTGGGAAAGCTCAGATAATAATTATGCCAAATGCTCCAAGTGCTTCACATGTATCATGTAGATGTAACCGTTCCGACAGGGGTGCAGAAGCTCAGGCCCGCCGTCGGATGCGGCCCACCCAAGGTCCCGATACGGCCCTCAAGGGCTCGCCAGATGGCAACGCCCCCTTCCACTGGTCCCGCCCCCTTCCTTCCTCCGACCGCCAATCATTCGGCTGGTCTCCCGGCGTTTGTGCCCTTCCCTCCCCCTCCGTTCTGAAAGGTTGAAATGCCTCTCCAAAGGCTTGAGTTACTGGCAGTGAGTGCGTCAAGCCAAAATATGCTGGCACTTTTGGCCCCGCCCTGTTTGCCTTTGGCCCCGCCCACCACTGGGACGTGGCCCCCCCGAGAGCTTCTCCAGAATG
The DNA here is from genome assembly GCA_021292165.1 of Shinisaurus crocodilurus. NCBI lineage: Eukaryota > Metazoa > Chordata > Lepidosauria > Squamata > Shinisauridae > Shinisaurus > Shinisaurus crocodilurus. The sequence goes on along the minus strand of CM037882.1, from coordinate 91,067,333 downwards.
GAATCTGGCTCTCGGGCTGAAAAGGGTTCAACACCCCTGCCTTACAACAGCAACCCTGTAAGGTAGTTCAGTATCAGTGATCTTCCTTCTTTCAGATGGTGGGGACTGAGGACACACAGAGAGAGAGAGAGAGAGCCCACAGTTTGTCTAAGTCCACCGAGATCATTTCTGGCATAAGCGAGACTCGAGCCCAGGACCTTCCGATTTGTAGCTCAGTCTCTTCGTCGCTTGCTTACATCAGCTCAGCTAAGGAGGATCCACCTTACAATATCCCAGAACTGGTTTGCCATTTCCCTGAAGAACTGGATCAAACCATGGCTTCGTTGCTGCCGAGGTTGACGCTGGTGTGTGTGGCCAAGAGAGGCGTTCGCACAACCGCTGAACCTGAGTGCACATTAGACAGTTTTATGTCCGCAGCGCCCAGGCGTCAGAAAAGCGGGGAGGGGGTTATGCCGACTTACTCCAAGAAGCGTTGTGAGGGCAGAACATAATCCAACACCTCTGGAGGGCACCAGGTTAGACGACGGCTGGAGCAGAGATCCTTATCAAAGGCTGACCAGACCCTTCCGAACATTAACTTTGAAATAAAAGACATCGGTTCACGAACAGCTAGGAACACCAGAAGCTGCTTTAGACTGAGTCAGTCTCTTGGTCCATCTATTACCTATTATTATTATTATTATTATTATTATTATTATTATTATTATTATTAATCATAAGCTGCTGGGAGCTATCATCAGGAGGTTTGGGGTGCGCTGTCATCAATATGCGGATGACACGCAGCTCTACCTCTCCTTCAAGTCCTCACCGAGGTTGGCCGTTGAGTGAGACCCTGTCCGAGTGCCTGGAGGCAGTGGGTGGCTGGATGGGAAGGAATATGTTGAAGCTGACCCCCGACAAGACCGAGGTACTGCTGGTGGGGGACAAGGGAGGTTAGGGGATGTTGACCTGGTGCTGAATGGGGTACATCTTCCCCTGAAGGACCAGGTTCACAGCTTGGGGGTCATTCTAGACTCCCAGCTGTCCATGGAGGCTCAGGTGTCAGCTGTGAGCCGGGCGGCGCTGTATCAACTCCATCTGATATGGCAGCTGCGCCCCTACCTTCCTAATCACCTGCTCCCATCAGTGGTTCATGCCTTGGTCTCCTCTCGCCTAGACTACTGTAATGCACTCTACGTGGGGTTACCCTGGAAGATGGTTCAGAAGCTGCAGCTGCTACAGAACGCGGCAGCTCGCCTGGTTAAAGGCAGCCGCCGGCGGGATCACATCACGCCAGTGCTCAAGGAGCTACACTGGCTACCAGTTGCTTGCCGAGCCGAATTCAAGGTGTTGGCATTGACCTTTAAAACCCTGTACGGCTCCGGTCCAGTTTATCTCAAGGAGCGCCTCCAGCAACATCAAGTAGGCCACTCAACAAGATCTGCCATGGATGGCCTTCTCCCTGTCCCATCAGCCAGAGAAACCAGGCTGGTGGGGACTAGGAGGAGGGCCTTTTCTGTGGCAGCCCCCAATTTATGGAACTCTCTCCCCAGTGACCTCCGCCATACCCCTTCCTTGATTAGCTTCCGCCAGGCATTAAAAATGTGGCTTTTCAGGTGGGAATATGGGGTGGGTTAGGATTTTTAAGTTTTGTACTGTTTTTAATTGTGTTTTATACGGTCTTGGACAACAACTGGCTCTCATGGTGCTCCATTTAAAGTGGGATCAGGTGTTAAACAGGGATGTGTTATTGCCCCAACATTATTTGCTATTTTCATCGCCATGATTTTACATCTTGTCGAGGGGAAACTTCCCACTGGTGTGGGAATTATATATCGAACAGATGGAAAGCTTTTTAATCTCAGCAGGCTGAAAGCAAAAAGTAAGGTAATTACAACCTCTGTTGTGGAACTTCAGTATGCTGATGATAACTGTGGTCTCCGCACATTCAGAGGATGATCTCCAAACTATCCTAAATGCTTTTGCAGAAGCATACGGAAAACTTGGTCTCTCACTTAACATCAAAAAAACCAAAGTGCTTCATCAGCAAGTGCAAGCTAACCCTTTGGTGATGCCATCTATCCAGCTTGGTGGGACAATACTGGAAAATGTCGATCATTTTCTCTATCTTGGCAGCTATCTTTCTGTTACAGCTAACATCGACAGTGAAATCCAGCATCGTCTGAGCTCCGCAAGTGCCACGTTTTCTCGAATGAAACATAGAGTGTTCGAGGATCGGGATATTTGTAAGAAGACCAAAACACTGGTTTATGAAGCCATTGTATTACCAACTTTATTGTATGCCTGCGAAACATGGACTATCTATAAACGTCACCTCCAACTCCTTGAAAGATTTCATCAACATTGCCTCCGGAAAATCCTGCAAATTACTTGGGAAGATAGGCGAACAAATGTCAGTGTACTGGAAGAAGCAAAGACTATTAGCGTTGAAAAAATGATCCTTCAACGCCAACTTCAGTGGACCGGTCATGTTGTTCGAATGCCTGACTGCCATCTCCCAAAGCAGTTACTTTATTCCCAACTCAAGGATGGAAAGCGGAATATCGGTGGTCAATATAAGAGGTTTAAAGATGTTCTTAAGGCTAATAATCTAAAAAAATGCAATATAAACATCAAAAACTGGGAAGCTCTGGCCCATGAACGATCTAACTGGAGGTTGGCCTTTCACAAAGGTTCTATGGACTTTGAAGAAGCTCGAGTGCAAGGTGAAAGGGAGAAATGTGCTAAGCGAAAAGCACGTCAGATGAATCCTTTACAGGACCATCTTCCATCTGGTAACCTGTGTCCTCACTGTGGGAAGCCGTGTGGATCTAGAATTGGCCTCCACAGTCACTTACGGACCCATCGCTAGAGTCTACACACTTTTCTTTAGAATTTTCCTCCTTTTAAAATCTCCTTTTTGTAAATTTTCTTTTTTTTTTAAGTAAGACAATCTTACTCGGTCACGAGTGATCGCCTGACATGACATGACATGACATACTGTGTGTGTGTGTGTTTCCCCCCCCTCTTGTGTTTAATTGGACTGTACATCGCTCAGAGTGGCCGGATGTCTGGCCAGATGGGCGATTCATAAAATAAATAAATAAATAAATAAATTTCATTTCTATACCGCCTAATAGACAAAGCTCTCTGGCCGGTGCAGAACAAGTCACAAAATCACAAACTACAAGATAAAATGTCAATATACAAAATATAAAAAAATTTAAACAGCTAAAAACCATTTCAATAAAACACTAGACCTGTTAAAGCCATCTGACATAATTGCCTCATCCTATGCCATGAAATAATAATAATAATAATAATAATAATAATAATTAATAATATAATAATATAATAATAATAATAATAATAATAATAATAATTATTATTACATTGATATCCTGGTTTTTTTCCTGCAAGGAACCCAAGGCGGCTTACATAATCATCCTCCTCCTCTCCATTTTATCCTCACAGCAACCCTGTGAGGTAGGTGAGGCTGAGAGCCAGTGGCTGGCCCAAAGTCACCCGGTGAGCTTCATGGCTGAGTGGGGACTAGAACCCGGATCTCCCAAGTCCCAGTCCAGTACTCTAACCACTACGCTGCACTGGCTTTCCTACACCACACCATGAAATGCCTGGGAAATGCCCTTCAATGCCTGGGAGAAGAGGGCAGTCTTAACCTGGCATCAAAAAGAAGACAGAGTTAGTTAGTGGGGAATTCTATGATTCTATGAGATCATTCCATAATCGGGGGCCACCACTGAGAAAGCCCTCTCCCTTGCTGCAACCCTCCAAGCTTCCCTCAGAGGCGGCACTAGGGGGAAGGCCTCAGATGTTGGGCGTAGTGTCCGGGTAGGTTCAGATCCAGTATGTTCAGTGTCCAGGTAGCCCAGTGTTGTGAACAGTGACTGCCAGCAAGTCTCTAGGTTTTCAGAAGGGGGTGGGGTGGGTGGTCTTTCCCAGCCCTACCTGGAGGTGCTGGGACCCTGGACCCTTCTGCATGCAGGACAGTTGCTCTACCATGATGGTCTTTCCCAAAAGTAAATTTCTAGTCCTCATGGTTCTGAACCAAGGGCCGATTTAAATGGGAACATAGGAAGTTGCCTCATAGCGAGAAAGGCCGTTGGTCCATCTAACCCAGTGCTGCTGACACTGGGAAATTCATGGTAAATTTTGAAGCGCAGGTAGCCACATCTCCAAGGAGAGTCCAAAACTCCAGGCAACGGCATCGATCCATACCGAGAAACTGGTTCTTGCAGTTTTCATCTCCACCTGGAGCCTTTTGTAAACCGAAGGGGGATGGCAGATGAGGTCAGAGACCCTGCTAATAAAAAAAAGTCCCAGAGCTTTGACCCTGCAAGCCCTGTTGCCGCTACACCAGGGGTGGGCAGACCTCAGGCTTGCAGGGCCTACTTTGTTTTGTTTGGATTTTTTATTTTATTTTACAAGAACCCCAAGATCTACTGGCTGGAGCCTGGGGGTAAAAGACATACACTTAGAATGAAATACATCCAAGCGTGGGAATTTGTTTCGTGTCCCAGAAACTGAATGGAGCTCACAGTTTTCCAGCCAAAAATCCACTCCACTGTTTACGTTTATGCTCTTTTTTTCATTGCAGCAGAGGAGGGCAGGAGTCCTGTTCGCTGCTGTTGCTAAATAATTGGGAATCAGGAATCCTTGTGGATCTGCTGCAGATCACCCAGAGATCTACCAGTGGAACCAGATCTGCCTTCTGCCCAGCCCGGCCCTACACCACTGCTCCCCACACATGGAGGCACGCTTTCTCTCCAGAGGCAGTGTTAGGGGGCAGCCCACTAATCTTTCACTTGGGAGCCCCGAATCTCTGGGCGGCCCTCTGCCCCACCACCCTGCTGCTGCCCAGGGGCACTTGCTGAAAGAAAGGTCCAGGGGCCCTGAGGATCTCAGTTGCATCGGATCCCCCTGGAGTAGCTGGCTTTTGGCCCACATGTGCTTCCCCTCCTGCTGCCCCCCCCAATCTTTCTGCCTGTTTGTTTTCCTGAAATCAAATGCCCTCCTCTCCCCTGTCCATGCATCCCTTTTTACAAATAAGGGTCCCCTTAGGAGACAGGCTCCTTTACAGACTTTAGAGCATCTGTAAATTAGCACCTTCAAATTTGTGCATTCTTTTTGTCCTGTGGGCCTGAGCTCCTAATCAGTACCCAGCACTGCCTCTGTCTGTCTGTCTGTCTGTCTGTCTGTCACACACACACACACACTCTATGTATTTATCGCACATACATACATGTGCACATGCTCACATGTGGCTCCCTTCTCACTGCAAGCACTCCCTCTTTTTCAGGCTCCCTCCAAAATCCCACCCAAAATAACCCTTTCTCTCTCCCTCTCTCTTACACACACACACACACACACACACACAGCCTCTATCCATTCAGACATACAAGCGCACAACCCGCCCTAGATCCACCAGGTTGTTCCCAGCTGGCTTTCCGCTGCCCTTCCTCACTTACCGAACAGAAGTATCAGGAGTCCCTTTTCCTCCACACACACACACACCATTTCTATTTCATGGTGGCTGGATATACTGCAGAGGAAAACACCGGCCTGTGACTGCCAGCCATCTTTTTTTACCTAAGCGTGTCTCCGCCGAGCCCCGTGTGTGGCCCAGAGGCGTTCGTGGGAAGGGAAGATGGGAGGTGCCCGAGACCCTCGCTTGGCTTGGAAGTCAGCCCAGTTGCCGGGAAGGACATTTGTTCGTTGAGGGGTAGGGCTATTCGGTGCCCGGGGGAACCACGTTGACTACCCAGGCACCTTGGCGTTATAGGATTGTACTTTTTGTTTGGCTTCCCACTCACCCACCCCCAGTCCAAAAGGCTGAAATGTCTAAGGCAGTGTTCTCCAACCTTGGGTCCCCAGATGTTTTTGGCCTACAGCTCCCAGCATGCCCCAGCCAGCTACGCTGGCTGGGGCATGCTGGGAGCTGTAGGCCAAAAACATCTGGGGACTCAAGGTTGGAGAACACTGGTCTAAGGCTTTGTTACTGGCAGGAAGAGCTTTAAGCTCAAATATGCTGTCATTTTGGCCCCGCCCCTTTTGCCTTTGGGCCCACCCACCACCAGAATATGGCCCCCAAGGGCTTCTCTGCAATGGCATGTGGCCCTCGGGCTGGAAGAGTTCAACACCCCTGGTGTAGACTGTGGGAACTGAGTTCAAACCCTGATGCAGCCATGGGCTTACTGGGTGGCCCTGAGCAAGTCACACTCAACATCAGTTTACCATCAGTGAAATGGGAATATCAGGTATAAGAACGCTTTTTGCTTTGAATTCAAATGGGAGGCAGCTGGGAGGCCAGCTTATCTCAAGGAGCGCCTCCAGCAACATCAAGTAGGCCGCTCAACAAGGTCTGCCACGGACGGCCTTCTCCTTATCCCATCAGCCAGAGCAGCCAGGCTGGTGGGGACTAGGAAGAGGGCCTTCTCTGTGGCGGCCCCCACATTATGGAACTCCCTCCCTAGTGACCTTCGCCATGCCCCCTCCGTGATGAGCTTCCGCCGTGCATTAAAAACATGGCTGTTCAGGCGGGAATATGGGGTGGGTTAGGTTTTTAATGAGAATTTTTTATATTGTTTTAATTATTATGTTTTATTGTGTTTTATTGTATTTTAATTGTACATCGCCCAGGGTGGCCGGGTGACCGGCCAGATGGGCGATTGATAAATATAATAAATAAATAAATAAATAACTTAAAATGGTTTACTTTCAGAGTGTGGAAGAGGAGGAGTTATCCACCTTCCGAAGCAATCCCACTCCCTATGTTTCTGCATGCAGCTGTTCTGGGCAGGCCGGTGGACTGGTCTCATGCAGGAGTGCAACAGGGGCCCTCTTCTTGGGGCAGGGGTGATAATTCTGCTGTGCCCATGTCAGGAATAATGGACTGCTCCAGTCACACCTGATGCAGGGATGCAAGAGAATCAGTCATCTCTGGTGGAGGTTGATTGGAACGAGGCAGGGACTCGTGCAGGGAAGCAGCAGAGAGTCACCTCTGTAGGCAGAAGTTGTCTGGAAGGAGGCAGGGACTCGTGCAGGGAATCAACAGAGAGTCACCTCTGCAGGTGGAAGTTGTCTGGAAGGAGGCAGAGCTTGATTGGAAGGAAGCACGCAGGGACTCACGCAGAGATGCACTGGGCACCGCCCTTTGCAAACAGATACCCGTGACACTTAAATTATTTTCTCACCCTGGCATGAGAAGTTTGGAAGCCACGAGGTACGCGCATACTAAAAATGGCTGGTTGTGTCACTTCAACGCTTTATAAATAAAGCTCGCCTGGACCGACGCCTCCTCTCCTGCCACCCAACCCCAATCAGGATTGTTTCCTTGATAGATTCTCTCCCCCCCCCGCACCCCGCTTAAATATTTGGCTATCTTTTTCATCACCACCCATTCTGAATGCCACCTCCTCCATCCTTGGCAGGGCGACTGCACCATACCCGCCAGCAGCGCAGAAATCTAGGCTAGCCGACAAACCCGGGTACCAATCACGTCTGGTTGCCATGGCGACCCTTGGTCCCTTTTTAATTGTGCGGTGGGGCATCCTCAGCATCGTCTGTGTGTGTGTGTGTAAGGAGAGGGGTTGGATTGATTTCTCTGACGCCCAGCAATCGCTTTGACCTTGCTTTGAAACTGTCACACTGGGATATGTTACACGCAAGCGGGACGGGGCGGTGGGGGAGGGGGAAGGGACGTTCTGCTTGGAAGCCCCCCTCTCGCTCCCCCCCCCCTGGGGGACCGCTTTGTTTGCCAGGGTTGGGTTTCTCCTTCTCCTCTCTCCTGTTTTATCTCCTCCATGCTCTGGCTCTTGAGTGAAATTTCAATTAGCAGAAGCTGGTAACAACACCCTGTTTGTTTAACACCCCTGGGGGAGTGGGGGGTGGGGTGGAGAAGCAGGAGCACCCCAGCGCCTCTTGGCGGCTCCATTGATCAAGGGAGGTCAGACTTTCTTTCTTTCTTTCTTTCTTTCTTTCTTTCTGTCTGTCTGTCTGTCTGTCTTTCAGTTTAATGTTCTTTCTTCCCTTTGCCCCCTCTTTCAATTTAATTCTTTTCTCTCTTTCATTTAAGAGTCTTTCTGAGGGCCTTCCTTCCTCTCTCTCTCTCTCTCTCTCTCTCCCATTTTAAAGGTCTTCCTTTTCTTTCTCTTTCCTTTTCAGGGCTTTCTTTCTTACTGTCTTTCCTCATCATGCACAATCTTCTTTACTTTGTCATTCATGAAAGAAAGAAAGAAAGAAAGAAAGAAACTGATAGCCTGTCTTGCTTTATCAAGCCAGGACAGCGCCCAACAAATAAACCAGCACACTCGGAAAGATAAGAATGCAGAATAAAAATGAGAAAACCACATGCTAAATCCAGGCCAGATCCAAATCCAGATTAGATCAGGTTTAATTCATACAGGAGATGTTTAATTTATTTCCTTCCTTTTTCTCCCCCCCCCTTTAAAATAAAAATCCTCTTATTTTGTTCTTTCATTTTAATTCTCTTTCTTTCCTTCCTTAATTTTCTTTCTTTCTTTCTTTCTTTCTTTCTTCTTCTATATTTTTAACTCCCAAATTTTGTTATTTCCTTGGAATGCTTTTCTTTCTTTTTTTTTCTTTCTTTCTTTCTTTTTAACTCTCTTATGTTGTTATTTCCTTGGAATGCTTTTCTTTCTTTCTTTCTTTCTTTCTTTCATTTTTCTTTCTTTTAACCCTCTTATTTTGTTATTTCATTGGAATGCTTTTCTTTCTTTCTTTCTTTCTTTCCTTTTAACTCTCTTATTTTTGTTATTTCCTTGGAATGCCGTCCTTCTTTCCTTCTTTCTTTTCTTCCTTCCTTCCTTCCTTCCTTCCTTTTTTTTTTTTTTAAAGTCTCTCATTTTGCAATTTCATTTGAACCCTGTCCTTTCTTTCCTCTGTCTCACCTCTCTTTTTGATTCTCATATTTTCTTTCATTTTAATGCTCCCTTTTGCTCTCCTCCCCCCCACCCTTATGCTCATGCACTCACTCACATGCGTGCGCACACACACACATCAAATACTCTCTCTGCCTCTCCCTCTCTCCTGAAGCAGGTCAGGCGGCAGAGTACGGCATGGACAGATGGCTGTCCTTCCGGGCTGCAAATCTCCACAGAAAAACATCTGGGTTGATAGCTAAGACCTGTGTGAGCTGTGCTTTAATATGAACACTGGTCCCCAGCGATGAGTTTCATGCAATATTTCTAAACTTGGCACAGAAAAGACACAGACACAAATATGTACGGACCTGTGGCTCACTCTGGCTCGGCTTGTCTGAGCGTGGAAAGCGAAGCAGGGTCAGGCCTGGTGATTACTCGGATGGGAGACCCCTCCTCTGGTTTCCTGCATTGAGCAGGCGGGTTGGACTCGATGGCCTTGAAGGCCCCTTCCAACTCTCTGATCTATGAATCTATATTCACCTCTGTCCAGGGTGCTGAACTGGTCGAGGCGACCCTTGAAATGCACTGATCTTGGAAGACTACTGTTTTGGGCTACAACTCCCAGCATTCCTGACCATTCCTGAAGCTGCTTCTTCCTCTTTCTCTCTTTCCTTCAAATCTCTCTCTAAGGCCACCTCCGGAGAGCGTTCCAGGCATAAGGGGGGCAGTGATGGAGGCTGAGTGGAGTCCTTTAAGGGAGCAAGAGACCTATGGGGCTTTGGGAGGGGGGGTCCCTGTCCTGGCATAAGGGGCAGCGAGGGAGAGTGGGCGGAGGCATTTAAAGGAACAGGAGATCTGTAGGGTTTGGGAAAGGGGTTCCTGGAATAAGGGGCAGTGAGGGAGAGTGGGCGGAGGCATTTAAGAGAGAACGCTGATGGTGATGGAACTGGGGGAGCAAAGCAAACAAGCTGCGTTTGCTGTAGCCGATGGAAATTGGCATCGAAAACATCTGCAGCCGGTACCAGCATTGGGAAATGCTGATGGGCCCTATAGATCAGGACTGTTGAAGCTCAGACCTGTGAGTCCCCAGATGGCTACGCCTCCTTCCCCTGACCGCTAATTGTTTGATGCCTTTCCCAGCTTTTGCACAGTTCCCCTCACCCTTCTGAAAGATTGAAACGCTCCTCTTCAGGCTGAGTTACTGTCAGGAAGAGCTTTTAAGTGACAAACAATATGCTGGGGTTTCTAGTCCTGCCCCCTTTGCCTTTGGCCCCACCCACCACTTGAATGCGGCCCTCGAGAGCTTCTCCGAAAGAGGTCTTGCACCCCTGAGTTACAGGTCTGCGTTTCTTTCTTTTTAAACTGGTGATGTCAGGGACTGAAGCTGGGATCACGGATATTCCCGATCAACTTACAAAGCTGCCTTCCGCAAATCCATCTCACGTTGAGCTTTTCCCTGCTGAGTGCTGAGGAATGGAGCCTTTTGCTGGCTGGGGCATGCTGGGAGTTGTAGGCCTTTTTTCTGTCTAAACTTGCATAGGATTGCACCCCGAGAAACACAGGCCTGTAACTCGAGAGGATTAGGGACTCAACTCAGCTCTCCCCCGACCTTCCATGTGTTAGACTACAACTTAAGCATGCTTTTTCTAGAGCGAGGTTTTAATTTCTATGCAGAGATTTTGGTCCGATTTTTCTTTTACGACTTTGAAATGTGTGTTAATGTTGTTTCTTCTATGGCTAGGTTTTAATATGTATGCAGAGTTTTTGGCTTTTATTTTATTTTTAAAGAATATGTTTCATAAATGGGTTTTTTTTGTGTGTGGTCCTTATTGAAACGTTGATGTTATGTCTGAAATATGTGCCTGCTGTTCAAACGCTGATCAATTACTCCACGGTCTGAAGTTTACCTCGCATGTTGTGAGTGGCCTCGAGCACAGTTTCCTCTGGGGAAACGGGGGGGGGGGGGGGATGGCAAATTAAACTCTAACCCTAACCTAACAATAAAGGCATAATGAACTTGTGGGACTCACTGCCACAGGCAGTGCTGATGTTTGTTGTTGCTGTTGTTATTATTCAAACTATTTATCTCTTGCCCTTCAGGGATATCCCATTGGTTTAGGTGCCTTTGAAAAGGGATTAGACAAATTCATGGAGGAAGAGGTGCATAGGTCTATCAGTGGCTATTGGCTAAGAAAGAAAGAAAGAAACTGACAGAGAGAGAGAGGAAGGAAGGAAGGAAGGAAGGAACTCATGGTGCATGGATATTCCAAGTGACTGATTCCTGCATGTACAGGAGCAGCATGACCCTAGAGCAGTGTTCTCCAACCTGGGGTCCCCAGATGTTTTTGGCCTACAACTCCCAGCATGCCCCAGCCAGCTTCGCTGGCTGGGGCATGCTGGGAGTTGTAGGCCAAAAACATCTGGGGACCCCAGGTTGGAGAACACTGCCCCAGAGGAAGGGCGTTGGGCCTCAGGCCCGCATGGGGTTCCAATCTGCCCCCCCCCGTTTTCCCTGACTGTCAATCGTTTGGTTGTTTCCTCTGTTTTGTACATTCCCCCTCCATTCTAAAAGGTTGGCCTCTCCTAAGGCTTAGTTACTGGCAGTATGAACTTTTAAATGTCTGGTTTAAAAGGGCAAAGTTTAAACTTTGGCTATTTGGGCCCCGCCCTGTTGACTCCGCCCCTTTGCCTTCAGCCCCCGCCCACCACTGGGATGCGGCTTCCGAGAGCTTCTCCAAAAGGGAACTCGGCCCTCGGGCTGAAAGAGGTTCGACACCCTTGCCCTGAAGACCTGTTGCTGCGGGGAGGTTCACCGGCAAAAGGGGGGGGCTGTTGCCGTCGCGCCCTCCTTGCAGGCTTCCTGCGGGCGTCTGATTGGCCACAGCGGAAGATGGAATTCTGTGGCTTGATGGAACCAGCAGGGCTCTTCTTACTTCGCCCATGATAGCAATAAATACAATAAAACAGTAATAAAACACTAGAATCCCAGAGAGAGTGAGATTTTAAAAACAAAAATGCAGCAATCCATGCATGAAGGGAGGGGGGGGGTTCCAGGCATAAGGGGAAGTGAAGGAGAGTGGGTGGAGGCATGTAAAGGAACAGGAGATCTGTAGGGTTTGGAGAGGGGGTTCCCGCCGGCATAAGGGAAAGCGAGGGAGGGTTGGCAGAGGCATTCAAGAGAGAAAGCTGATCGTGATGGAACTGGGGGAGCAAAGCACACAGGCCAAGAAATTTCAGGCAAGAGAATAATTGGGGGATTCCACTTCTTGCTGCCCACCCGCCCACCTTCTGCCTCCCACTATCCTCTTCTTTTCCAGTGCTCCTTCTATTTTTTGTAGTTCCTTTTGGACACTGGGACTTCTGCTTTCGAACGGGTCCTCCTGAGCCGGCCTCGGAAAAGGCTGGCAAAAGGAAACCTGGAGGCAGCAATGTACAGTTCCATTGCATTCATTTTTCATGATGGAGCTACACCGGAACAAGGAGAAGAAAAGAAAGCAGGGGAAAAGCCGGGGGAATACAGGGGAGAGGCGAGATGGGGGCAAAAGCCCTCCCTTCCCCCTCACCCTTTCCCCCTTTATATTCCAGCTGCTTGGATGCAATTGGCTGTCACCATGGTTACCCAGGAGCACTTTCTGGGCTCTTATTGGCCGGGACCGGGGTTCATTATCAGCTCTCTGTTTCTCTCTCCATCTTCTCTCCCTCCCCAATTTTGTTCTGATTTATTCACTCTACTACGGGGACAGGCCACTGGGGAGCTGTTTGCCAATGCAAGATGAATGAACCTTCAAGGAGCAAAGGAGCTATTTTGTCTCCATATTGGGGGTGAGGTGGGGGAGGGGGGGATGAAAGGAAAGGCTATTCATTTATTTTGACTCCACTTTTTTTAAAAAAAAACAAAACTAAAAAAAAACTTGCACTGATCTGAAAAGTGAATTTCCGGGGGCGGGGGGGATGCATTTTCTACCTGGCTCATGTGGAACAATATTGGGGTGCCTGGTGACGCGTGCTTGCTGGCGGGTGGTGGATTTGTGGAACTCAGTTCCAGATAAAACCGGCTTTCGCTTCTGCAGTGCTAGCTACCAAGCCGATTACAGCCAGCTGGAGTCAAGCCGACCCACCCACCCACCCCGGGAAAGAAAAAGGCTTTGGAGAAAGTGGTTTTATTTTTTTTTTAAGTTTTTTTTTTAATTGACTACTTAGATTCTAACTAAATTCTAGTTAGAATCTAACAAGAATCTAGTTAGACTATAACTAATTATATAAACCCCCTTATAATCACCCTCTAACACAGTGTTCTCCAATCTTGGGTCCCCAGATGTTTTTGGCCTACAACTCCCAGCATGCCCCAGCCAGCTACGCTGGCTGGGGCATGCTGGGAGTTGTAGGCCAAAAACATCTGGGGACCCAAGGTTGGAGAATACTGCTCAGTTAACACTGCCAACCCTAAAAAATCTTTGGAGAAAGTGCTTTTTTTAAAAAAAATTGACTAGTTAGATTCTAACTAATTTTATAAACCTCTTATAATCACCCTCTAACAGTTAACACCCCCACCTTGAAAAGGGCTTTCTCCAAAGGCTTTTTTTTTGGGGTGTGTGGCGGCGTTAACTGTCAGACGGTGGTGATTATAAGAGGTTTATAAAATTCTAGCGGCGTGGAGAGAGTCAGAAGAAAGAACAAAATGTCTCCTTCCCTGTCCTAGTTCTAGAGTTGAGAACAAAACAAAAGGAAGGAACGACTCCTGTGCGCATGCTCGTGGTGCTTTTGAACGTGCGGAACTCACCGCCGCAGGATGTGGCAGTCGATTGTGAGCACGAGCCTTCAGTGCAATCCTATGCATGCAAATTCAGGAGTAAGTCCCACTATGAAATGGAGGGGGTCATTTTGATGATTGGGGGGGGCATGAAAAGGTGTGAAACTGGTGGAGACAGCATTTCCAGGAGTCCCAAAGTTCAGAGAGTGAGGGAAGGAATGGAAAATTACCCTCTCTCCTATTGGCTTTGTGGTGATGTAGCATAGTCATGAAGCCAATTGGGAGTGAGGGCGATGCTTCCTGCCATCACTCGACAACTCCTTGGGGAGGAAAAATATTGACAGCTCCATCCAGGCCCCACCCTAAGAACTGTGAAACATGTGTTGCCTGGGGGTGGGGCCTGGATGGAACTGTCAACAGTTTTCCTCCCCAAGGAGTTGTTGAGTGATGGCAGGAAGCATTGCCCTCACTCCCAATTGGCTTCATGACTGGGGAAGCTCTTGCCATCACAGCCTGCCTGCAGGCCTCCTGAGGGACGCTGTTAGAAATATCTTTTGATAATATATCACAGCACTTAGCTGGATGAGGCCTAACCCTGTTTTCAGGCACAGAAAAGCCAGAGAATGTGAAGTAGGAGCAGAATTTTGGTTTTTAAGCATCGCTGAATGAAAGAGGAAAAAAATTCTCAGGTACCCGAAGAGAGAAAAAATGTTTATTTTAGTGGCAAAATGAACATTTTCTCTTCAGGCACCTGAGCAATTTTTTCTCTTTCTTTTGGCGGCACATTAATGCCTTCCCCTCTTGTTGTTTTCTGGGTTTTTAGGCATCACCCATTCCCCCCTCCCTTGTCTCCTTCTCCCCCCGTTTCTTTTTAAAGCCAAGTTTCCAGCTCCCTGCCTTTCACACTTGTGTTTGTGCGCGTGCTCACACGCGTGGACTAGGAGAATTGATCATGCAAGACCAGAGCCATCGTGCCGTGTGCTCAGTTTGGCCTAGCATGGCTTGAATTCTATTTAGGAGAGCATTACCCAGTGGCTGAATGCCCATTGCTTCGCAAGCAGAGGGTCCCAAGTGCCCCTTTTAAGTGCACGGTGGTGCTGCCCATAGGCGCACATGCTCAAGCATGTGCTCTCATATTGACACGCCTCTGGCGATTAGCATCTGGTGCCAGCGCATGCATGCTGCAGTCCCCCCCATGTGCTGGCCAGCGCTTGATAAATGCGCACTGACTTGCATGCTCAGAGACACGAGGTGGGTGCATAAATGCGCATGCAGTCTGGCTGCTTGGGTCACAGATTTCTGAGGGGCACCGCTGCTATTCTGCTCTTAACCTCACCAATCCCTTTTTGGCAGTTGCTTGGAAATGAATATTTTCCCATCAGCCTTGGGGCAAAAGCTCTCCGAGCACAGCTTTCTGTGCGCCTCCCACTCTGATGCATGGCGGGGGTGGGGGGAGAATCCAGTGGAGGAAGAGAACGCTCAAAAATGGCCTAGCGGAGTGAGGTGTTGTGGACCAACTTGCCCGTTTGATGCTCCGTTCCTCGCCACGCGCACTTGTAGATAACATTCCCCTCCAAATTCGAGTTGGCACAAAGACATTTGTGGCCTATGCCTTGAACGCTGGCTGAAATAGCAGAAAGTCGGTGCCCATGCGCACGCTAGAATTCTATGCTTCAAGTTCGAACCTCAGCTGGGCTTTTGAGTCAGCCAGGAAAGAAGACGCAAAACA
This sequence comes from Shinisaurus crocodilurus, assembly GCA_021292165.1. Lineage (NCBI taxonomy): Eukaryota > Metazoa > Chordata > Lepidosauria > Squamata > Shinisauridae > Shinisaurus > Shinisaurus crocodilurus. Next base: position 91,051,972 of record CM037882.1, on the reverse strand, counting down.
GATTGTAGCAAGTGAGACCTCGTTAATCAAGGAGCTCGTTAATCAAGGGGCTGGAGCAATTCCCCGATGAGGAAAGGTTACAGCAGCTGGGATTGTTTAGCTTAGAAAAAAAAAAAGCGAGGAAGGGGAGACATGATAGAGGTGAACAGAATTATGCCTGGTGTGGAGGAAGTGGACAGAGAGGCATTTCTCTCCCTCTCAATAGGGGTGATCCCATGAAACTGATTGGTCGGAGATTCAGGACAGAGAAAAGGAAAGAATTCTTCACGCAGCGCAGAGTTAAACTATGGAATTCACTTCCACAGGATGTGGTGATGGCCACCAATTTGGAGGGCTTTGAAAGGGGATCGGACAAATTCCTGGAGGAGGAGGCAGCTATCGATGGCCACCAGGCCTGATGGCTCTATGCCACCTCCAGCATCAGAGGCAGTAGGCCTATGCATGCCAGTTGCTGGGGAACATGCGCGGGAGGGTGCTTGTGGGTTTCCCATTGGGGCAGCTGGTGGTTGGCCACTGTGTGAACAGAATGCTGGACTAGATGGGCCCTTGGTCTGATCCAGCATCAGACTGGGAAGCTCTGGCCCATGAACGCTCTAACTGGAGGTTGGCCTTTCACAAAGGTTCCATGGACTTTGAAGAAGCCCGAGTGCAAGGTGAAAGGGAGAAACGTGCTAAGCGAAAAGCACGTCAGACGAATCCTTTACAGGACCATCTTCCATCTGGTAACCTGTGTCCTCACTGTGGGAAGCTGTGTGGATCTAGAATTGGCCTCCACAGTCACTTACGGACCCATCGCTAGAGTCTACACAATCTTCTTTAGAATTTCCTCCTTTTATCCCGGAAGACAATCTTACTCGGTCACGAATTATCGCCTGATGATGAATGATACAGGCCTGTGGCTTATGCTGGCTCAGCTTGTCTGAGCGTGGAAAGCTAAGCAGGGTCAGGCCTGGCTGTTACTTGGATGGGAGACCCCCTCCTCTAGTTTCCTGCATTGAGCAGGGGGTTGGACTCGATGGCCTTGCAGGCCCCTTCCAACTCTATCATCTATGAATAATGTTCTTACATCTCTTCTTTTATGGAGGACAGTCCTTTGTTTAAAAGACTGCCCTGTCCAATTCCAGCTTGCAGATAAAAGCAGCACAAGATCTGTTGTCCATGCTCAGCCTGAACAGGCGTGCACCCGGGTCACCCGGCCACAGTCTTCCGCACGACAGTGAGATGTACTCCGTTTCTATTTAAATTCGAAGAATGGTTTCCAGATTTGCATCTGTGCATATAAATTAGCACATGCCTACTGAATGCAAAGTATTGTCCTCTTTTTTGGGTGATGCGTTTTGCCTTCTTTTCTATTCTTTTCTTTTTTTTGGTGCAGTTCATAAATGGGTCACCCTAGAGCACAGTTTGTCTGTGGGGATAGAGGAGGAGATGTTGCAGAGAGACCTATTATATTCCAGGTTCTTATGAGCAGTGGCGTAATGGAACCAGGGTTCCCGTTTTTCTCCCAACATTCAGTCAGTATTCTGTGACTGACAGCCAGTGTGGCCTAGTGGTTAGAGTGTCGGACTGGGACTTGGGAGGCCCAGGTTCAAGCCCCCCCCCCCTTAGCCATGAAGCACACTGGGTAACTTTGGGCCAGGCACTGGCTCTCAGCCTCACCTACCTCACAGGGTTGTTGTGAGGATAAAATGGAGAGGAGGAGGGGGGATTATGTAAGCCGCCTTGCATTCCTTGCGGGGGGGGGGGAGGCGGGATATAAAGTATAATAAATAAATAAATAAATAAGATCACTGAGCAAGCATGTTGCATCCTCTTTGGGATATTTTGGTTGTTCTTCATTTTTGTTTTTTGTACTTCTGCAAACCTTGGGGTTCGGCTGAGATGGCAAAGACCTCCCTCTTGTGTGTGCCATTTTGGCAACGTCAGCATCGGCGCTCACCAACTGAACATCGGAAATAGAGGGAATCACACACAGAGTGTGCCCAAACTTTATATGCAATAATGACACCGTGGACCTTAACTAGATAGCATGATACATAATCAGTATTCAAGTCTCATTCCGATCACCGAATGTAGGGGCAGAAGCCACACACTTTTGCTTCCTCCCTCCATTCCAAATCTTTGTACTGCATAGAAGCAGAGTTGGAAGGGATCTTTTGAGGTCATGTAGTCTGACTCCCAGTCCCAGCTCAATGCATGAATCTTCCAACTGGTGGAAGCTGCTGGCTCCAATGTCAGTGGGGCGGTGTATCCACTCCAGGCTGCAGTCTGAACTTTTAAGGAGTTGTCCATGATGCTTCAACCTATTTTGGGCTGGGGGTTGGAGTTCAGCACCACAGACAGGTCCTTTAAAGCTCCTTTTCTGCCCGTCCAAATCGGTGACCATCACTACATCTTGTGGAAGTGAGTTCCATAGTTTAACAGTGCGCTGTGTGTGAAGACGTCCTTCCTTTGATCTGTCCTGACCACATCACATAGTCACCCTGCATTGTGTCTCTCGGTTAGATCGCCAGTTGGTTCCTGCTCCCTATTAAACTTCCCCTGGATCTGTAGCATCACATTTCTTTCACAAATATGGCTTTTCTGCATCCGATGTGGCGGGACATTGCGAGGGCCGCTTTATATATAAGGTCCATGGCGAAGTGCGAACACTGGAGGAGAGCTGCCACACTTTTGGCAGGGATCTGTTTGTCGGCAAAGATACAGGCCGGACAGCTGAAAAGCAACCACAATCGTGGGCGTGAGCTGCCGCATCCGAATGTCACCCACAAACGTCGCTTCAGCACAGGCAAGAGGCCATTGTCCAGTTTGGGGCACAACAAAGGATGTAGACCAGAGGTGGGCAAAGTATGGCCCTCCAGATGTTTGGCCCACAACATCCATCATCTCTTGCTGCTGGCTAGGTTGACAAGGCCTGATGGGAGTTGTAGGCCAAAGCATCTACAACCCTGTCAAATTGGGAGGCAGCGAAGATGGTCAGGAGTATGGAAAACAAGTCGTATAAACCAGGAGTGCAGAACCTCCATCCCGGGGGCACAGCAGAAGGGAAAGGGTTAAAAGCCCCTATCCCCCCATCCCTGACTAGGGGTCTGAATGGTCTCCAGGCCATTTGGGACTGCTCCAAACTTTGGAACGGTGTTCTCCTTTCTGGGCAAATCCCAAAACTGACTTAATAATTGAGAACACCTGGATCGGCCATGAAACCCACTTGGGTGACTTTGGGCCAGTCACTGACTCTCAGCTCAAACGGTGGGGTATAAATATAATAAAATGAATGAGTGAATGGACAACCGGCAGTAATTGATGAACAGTGTTTAAAGTTAAGGTGGTTCCACACCGGGTCTTAGTCTGAACTGTAAAGGAGCTGCCCGTGATCCTGAATCCAAGGCCCAAAATAGATTCAGAACCACGGATAGCTCCTTAAAAGCTCAGTCAGACTAGAACCTGGAGTGGATACACCAGTCCACTGACATTGGAACCTCCACTGGTCATATTGAGCACTGCGGTTTAGGTAGTGATTCCTGTCGCCGCGCAAGCAAGAGCATCGTGTGAGTGAAACGATTACAGTATGCTTGGAAATCCATCCCCGGGTTCCTGGTTGCACTGATGACTGTCGTCATCATGATATGGCACACAATGGTTAGACGAGTGTCGGACAGGCCGTCGGGAGACGCGGGTTCAAATCCCCACTCAGCCAGGAAGCTCACTGGAGGATCTTGGACCAGTCAACTATCGCTCAGACTAGTCAACCTCACAGGGTCGTCATAAGGGTAAAAAGAGGGGGAGCATCTGTGTACACGGCTCTCAGATCCTTGGAGGAAGGTGGTGGAGGTCTCCTGGCTTTTGCACAGCTTTTTTTTTTTTTTTTTTTTGCAATTCTAAAAGGTCGGCATGCCTCTCCTGAAGCTGAGTTACCGGCAGCAAGAGCTTTAAGCTAAAACACGCAGGTATTCCTGGTATCTTGGCCCCGTCCCTTTTGCCTTCGGCCTCGCCCACCACTGGAATGTGGCCCCCGAGAGCTTCTCCAAAATGGAATTCGGCCCTTGGGTTGAAAGAGGTTCTGCACCCCCCTGTTTTAAAAGTTATAAACGAAATCTGTGGGACGTGACTGAGCCCTGCCCGCGAGACACCTAAATTGTTACGAGGGCTGTTCTGGCTACTACGGGGTTGCCCACTCATTAAGATCTACTAAAGTGGTTCTCTGTGTCCTGCCAACAACTCAGTTGAATTAGGACTACTAGCATTGAAAAAATGATCCTTCAACGCCAACTTCAGTGGACCGGTCATGTTGTTCGAATGCCTGACTGCCGTCTCCCAAAGCAGTTACTTTACTCCCAACTCAAGGATGGAAAGCGGAATATCGGTGGTCAATAGAAGAGGTTTAAAGATGTTCATAAGGCTAATCTAAAAAAATGCAATATAAACATCGAAAACTGGGAAGCTCTGGCCCATGAACGATCTAAATGGAGGTTGGCCTTTCACAAAGGTTCCATGGACTTTGAAGAAGCCCGAGTGCAAGGTGAAAGGGAGAAACGTGCTAAGCGAAAAGCACGTCAAATGAATCCTTTACAGGACCTTCTTCTATCTGGTAACCTGTGTCCTCACTGTGGGAAGCTGTGTGGATCTAGAATTGGCCTCCACAGTCACTTACGGACCCATCGCTAGAGTCTACACAATCTTCTTTAGAATTTCCTCCTTTTATCCCGGAAGACAATCTTACTCGGTCACGAGTGATCGCCTGATGATGATGATGAGTTAGGAGAGAGCCTTCTCTGCTGTTCATGGAACTGCCTTTCGAACTCTCTCCCATGAGATGCCTGGCTTGCCCCATCCTTGAAGTCATTCCATCGGTGGCTCACAAAGAATGTTTGTTTTCAGCACTCTTTTGACTGGCCGAATTACAGGTGTTTTTTTAAAAAAAAAAACCGTGGATTTGTTCCCCTTTCATTGGTTGTTAATTGACTGCTCTATTTTTATTTTTTTCCATTTTAAATCTTACTGGGCTGTCTTTCTTTTAATGCTGGCCTAGTTTGCATGTAACAGCAGCAATTTCTGGGTTGTTTTTAACCCAGGAATTGCAGGGACGGGCGTGAGTTGTTTCCACTTTTAATTAACAGCTGAGGAACGCCCTGGGTTGCTTTGTGACATGCGAATGCAGAAACTCTGAATTGTTTATGGATTAAGCCACCCAGAGTTAACCTAACAACAAACCATGGGTTTACTCTGGGTTGTTTAACCCATAAACAACGCAGAGTTTCCTGGTTCACATGTCACAGAAACAGCCGTTAATAAAGCGGAAATGGATCACGTGCTCCCATCATCTCAGGCAATTCCCGGGTTAAACAACCTGGGGATTGCCACTGTGGCATGTGAACCTGGTCACTGTGTGGCTTGTATTATTTTCGTTCTTTTTTCTTTCTTTCTTTCTTTCTTTCTTTCTTTCTTTCTTTCTTTCTCTCTTTCTTTCTTTATTATATTTCTGAATCGCCCATCTGGCCGGTGACCCGGCCACTCTGGGCAATGTACAATATATATAAAAAATACAATAAAACAAAATATAAAATACCATTACGGCTTTAAAATCCTAACCCACCCCATATTCCTGCCTGAAAAACCATGTTTTTAATGCACGGCGGAAGCTCATCAAGGAGGGGGCATGGCGGAAGTCACTGGGGAGAGAATTCCATAACTTGGGGGCTGCCACAGAAAAGGCCCTCTTCCTAGTCCCCACCAGCCTGGCTGCTCTGGCTGATGGGACAAGGAGAAGGCCATTCGTGACCGGCCTACTTAATGTTGCTGGAGATGCTGCTTGAGATAAATCCCTATGCGGATATAAGGCGACTTCCTTTGTTCCTATTGAAAACAGCCTTTTATTCGGAACCATGAGGACCGGAATCTTGCTTTCTTTTTATGGGAAGGGCCATAGCTAAATAGTAGAGCACCTGCTTTTGCACACAGGAGGTCCCATGTTCAATCCGGAAAGAAGCTGGAAGGCCGCTGCCCATCGGCGAGGAGAACACCGAATACCGATAATATGATTCTGCCAAAGGCAGAATGGACCGTCATTCCGTCCTTTGAGGCTGATGAAATCCCCAAGTGACAGGATATCCCCCCCATCCCCCCCCAAAAAACACCACCAGTGGCTTGAAAGCGATGGAACCAGCCAAACTGTGACGGAACGCATGGTAAACAAAGCCTGGCTCGCTGCTTGCGTTGAGATTACCGGGTAGCAAATAGAGCGGAGTCTTTGGGGCGGCGGGGGTGCGTGTGTGCCTGGCCTCGGCAGAGCTATGCAGTTCAGTACACCGATCACATGACTTGTCATTCGCAAGCAAGGACCCCCAGGAGAAGGAGAGGCTGACTTGCGCTGGAATGCGCCGTTTCCCCGCAAAGGCGTCCGTTCATGCGCCGCACCGAACGTCAGAATGTTCAGAAACGGACATCCGGGTGGAGAAAAAGGACAAGCCACAAGCCTGACGAGGTCCCCGAGAAGGGGAATTGGCGGGGTGTGGAGCAAGGGAACCGAGGTGAGGCAGAACCCAAATTGCCGAAGGTCATGGGTCGTGCGCGGCGTCTGACCCCTTGCATGCACCCGACCTGTTTGACCTTAGGTGGGTGAGGTTTTCTGGTTGCCCTGCTGCATGCGCCCGTCTCTCTGCCCTGCTGTGCCGCTTTCCCCCTTCGTGGTCTCTGGGCTGTTGTTTGCCTCACTGGGGGCCAAAGGAGAATCCAGGTGTGAGATGGAGGGAGAGAGATAGACACTGGGATGGAAGAGGAGAATCTCTGTGTGGCTCCTTTATAAAGAGCGAGCGAGCGAAGGGATAGAGGCTGTTGAGAGAGGACAAAGGGGCGCGAGAGAAAGAGAAACAAAGAAGAGCATAAAGGATGGAGAGATGTGTGTGAAGCGGGGCGGCAGTGGAGGGTGTGTGGGGAGATTATATGTGGTACCAGAGGGGGGTAACCAGCACCCCCTCCCCAGACAAGGAGCCCCGCTCAATCGCAAGATTCCCATGGTTACTTTAATGGAAGGTGCGCACGGAGTGTTTGTCTTTATTCTCTTTCCTCGATGCCGGAGCAGAAATATTTCCATCAATGAAGAACAGTGTGTGATGTTTCAGTCTTTGTGACCTGTCTGGGGTGAGGGAGTGACGGGTGTGTGTGTGTCACGGAATCTCTGGCATGAGGCAGCTGCCTCTGAGCATGTCCCGGAGTGCAAAATCCGGGCAGCCTAGAGGACGACCGGGTGTGAGGATCCCAACTGGGGAACGTAAGATTTTGTCGTTTCAAGGATGCCTGAACGGTTTTAGGCAATTCTCCCAGGAATGCGTGTTTTCACGGGGTTGAGGCTGAAAAGTTGGCCCCCAGCAATAATGGGGCACGTCGTCGGACGCCATGTCTGAGCTGCTTTCGGGGATCGCTAGAACCTTTTAAGGCAAAACTGATATGATCGGCACGTCGTCGGGTGCGGGAGAAGGTTGGGTGCATCCAACCTATCTGAAAGCTCATCCCCATAATAATCGTAGAGGTGGCCAGGGTTTGCTTCCGATTGCTCGGAGATCATGGAGAAAAGCACTCTGTATATGCTCAGAGGGGGGGTTACTCCTCCCCTAGATTATGGTTCTGTGCATTTCAGGGGATGGGCCCAGCCATAGAAAAGGTGTTTTAAGGGCATGTCTCGGTTCAGACTGAGCACTGGGTTACTCGAGTGCACACACAAGGTGGGTGCTCCGTTTATATTAAGGATGGTGTGATGGAAGAAAAATGGTTTTAAAAAGAAGGCTTAGACCATGAGTGTCAAAGTCCGCAGGCCACACCTGGCCCACCTGCGGTGGCAATATGACCCGTCTGGGTTCCCCTGGAGCTTCTTCAAGTTAGAATTTGGTTCTCACGCTGAAAGAGGTTCGATCCGTCTGGCCTAGAGGGACGCTGGCCTTACAATGACTGGGTTCAGACAACACCATAACCCACCCTCAAGGGTTGAGTGTGGGTTGTTGTTGAAACATGGCATATCACGTTGTCTGAACCTAGCTAACATAACAAACCGTGGCTTGTTGACCACGAACAACCCATGGAAAGAACCCATGGTTTGTTGCTGGGTTGAGAACTGTGGGTTGTTCGTGGTTAGCAAACCATGGTTTGTTAGCACAGCTGGGTTCAGACAATACAATAACCCACGGCTCAACAGCAAAAGGCTGGTTTTAAATAGGAACATGGGAAGCTGCCCTACATAGCCCTCCTCAACCCTGTGAGGTAGGTGAGGCTGAGAGTCAGTGACTGGCCCAGAGTCACCCAGTGAGCTTCATGGCTGAGCGGGGACTAGATCCCGGGTCTCCCAAGTCTCAGTCCAACACTCTAATTGCTACAGCACAACTGGACCACACTAGGTCTTTCCCCTAAAGATAAAGTAAGACTCTAGTCCTCATGGTTCTGAAGAAAGGGCTGGTTTTAAATAGGAACATAGGAAGCTGCCCTACATAGCCCTCCTCTGCCTCCTCCTCTCTATTTTATTCTCACAACAACCCTGTGAGGTAGGTGAGGCTGAGAGTCAGGGACTGGCCCAAAGTCACCCAATGAGCTTCATGGCTGAGCAGGGATTAGAACCCGTGTCTCCCAAGTCCCAGTCCAATACTCTAACCACTACGCCACACTGATACGCCTCTGCTCTTCTTCCATGACTGAGCCCTAATCCTCTTTTAAAGGCATCCAAGAGAGCGGCCGTCGGTGCATCTTATTGTAGTGAATTCCATCAATCAATTCTACATTGTTTGAATTGTTCCTCTTTGTGTTGTTGGTTTTTATTGCTGCTTTTTTAGGGCTGCTTTTATTTTGTTCTTACTTACTGTGTTCTTATCGCTCTGATGATCCTGTACTTTATTGTTGTGAGCCGCCCTGGGAGGTGGGGTGTTTCTGACCAGAAAAGCCAAGAGATTTTTTTAATTTAAAAAATAAAATTAAAATGTTGTTGTTGGTGGCTGATATTTTTGGCCTGCCTTGTTGGGGGAAAGCCTCGACGAGACAGCTCCCATTAAAAAAAATAAGAATTTAAATGTACTGTGTGGCTTGCTTTGCATTGTATGGTGCTTTAATCTTTTAAATGTTTGTATTGTATTTTATCTTTTCAACTGTTCTATGGCATTTTAGTTTTTCAACTGTTTGTAATCTGCCCAAGGAACATTGGTTATTACATGGATTAGGAATTTTAGGATGCCTTTAAGATGTTTTTAAGATATTTTAAGATGTTTTAATAGTATGTGTTGTGTTTCATTAGTTTGTGTGTTTTGTGTTTTCTGCTGTAACTGTTCCACGCCTCGATCTAGATGGAGAGGCGGGAAAGAAATAAAAAATGATTATTTTATTATTATTATTAATAAATAAATACGCTGAGGGGCAGATTTATTTATTTATTTATATTTATTTATTTATTTACATTTATTAATCGCCCATCTGGCCGGCAACTGGCATTATAGCATTTTTATCCCGTCCTTTCGCCAAATAGGCTCCCAAGGCATCTTACAAAGAGATTTCTTAAGACAATCCCTGCACACAGGCTTACAATCTAAAAACATGACACAAAAGGAAAGGGGATTGGGAGGGAGGAGGGAAAAAAAAAGCAAATTCAGGCTCTAGATTCTTAGCTGCAAAGTTCAGCAGGTCCTGGATGCAGTGGAAGGACTGCTGCTTCCTCTCCCTCTGATGGCCTCAGCAGATTGGCCCCCACCAGGCGCTCTGGGGGCTGGATGATTTTGGTGGGTCACCCCCACCTATTTCCATGCCTCTCCCAGCAGAGACAAAGGGACTCGGCCGATACTGGGAAGTGTGACCCCTCCCAGCACTGGCCAAGCCTGCCGTGGGCCGCACCCGCAGTGTTATCTCCAATCTGAGTTTGGAGATAACAGCAGGGAATTCTCCCTCTCATCCGGGATGGGAGGTAGCAGCCGGGATTCCTCCAGGGGGTGGGGCTCCTGCCAGCCCAATCAACAAGACTAGTGGTTATTTCGGACTGATAAAGTAGGTGATGCTTCCTCTCTCTTTCTGCCTCTCTCCAGTCGATGGAGGAGCTGAAGATGTCCGGATCCATTGCGTCCTACGATCAACTGGCGAGGCAGGTGGAGGCGCTGAAGAAAGAGAACACCCATCTCCGGCGGGAACTGGAGGACAACTCGAACCATCTATCCAAGCTAGAAAATGAGACCTCAGATATGAAGGTGGGCTGCCTGAGGCTCACGCTGGCTCAGCTTGTCTGAGCGTGGAAAGCTAAGCAGGGTCAGACCTGGTTATGACTTGGATGGGAGACCCCTCCCCTAGTTTCCTGCATTGAGCAGGGGGGTGGACTCGATGGCCTTGTAGGCCCCTTCCAACTCTATGATCTATGAATCTTTAAGGTGCTTTCTCTCTCCTCTTTGTGGGCTAGCAGCAGTCCCGAGCTTCTGGTGGCCGAAATGCTGTTAGTCCAAGATGCTGATGCTGATGAAGGGTGCCTCTGAGCATGTGCAGGTAAGAAGTCCCGTTTGAACCGCTTTCTGCGTTCTCGGTTCTTCCCTCCGTTTTCTTCTTCTTTTGCCCCAGGAGGTTCTGAAGCATCTGCAGGGCAAGCTAGAACAGGAAGCCAAGGTGATGGTGTCGTCTGGGCAGATGGAGGTTCTGGACCAGCTGAAAGGTGAGCAGCAGCCCGGGGCAGTGCTTGGTACCGATAAGATCCGGGACTCAGGCCCACAATACAAAAAAAAAAAAAAAAAAAAAGCAGCACAAATTTGCAGATGCTAATTTACATATGCTCTAGAGCAGTGTTCTCCAACCTTGGGTACCCAGATGTTGCTGGACTACAGCTCCCAGCATACCCAGCCAGCATGGCTAATGGCAAGGGATTCTGGGAGCTGTAGTCCAGCAACATCTGGGGACCCAAGGTTGGAGAGCCCTGCTCTAAAGTCTGTAAAGGAGCCTGTCTCCTAAGGACACCCCAATTTGTAAAAAAGGGATGTATGGACAGGGGAGAGGAGGGCATTCGATTTCGGGGGGGGGGACCTCAGGCAGAAAGATTCAAGGGGGGGGCAGCAGGAGGAGAAGCATTTGCAGATCATCTCAAGGCTTTGAGGCCCAATCTGCATATGCCAATTCCCTTTGTATAAGACAATTGATTTGCCCGCCAGGATCTATCCATCTATATTTATTCATACTATTTATCACAGCTGCTGAATGGATCAGCGCATGGCAGGTGTGTCCCCCCACCCCACCCCAAAACCCCTGTGCTGGGTACCCCCCCCCCCCCATGACAACACCACGGACAGTCACAAGGATGACCTGCCCCTAAATCCGACCTTGCACTCGAGTGTAGAAAAAGCCAAGATGCTTAGGGGTCTGGGAAGAGAATTCAGCCCCCTTGAGGTCTGCGGCTTACATTTGAGTTGGCATTTAAAAAAAAAAAAAAGGCAGGTTTCTAGTCCTTAAGGTTGTGAAGATAGGCTTGGAAGTGCAGGACGTGTGTCTGGTGAAACATCGGAAGCTTCACGGGCCGAAGAGGGAATTCCAAAAGGTGGTTCTAGGTCAGGGGTGTTGAACCTCCTTCAGCCCAAGGGCCGAATTCTATTTCGGAGATGCTCTCGGGGGCCACATTCCAGTGGAGGGCGGGGCTGAAGGCAGAAGGGGCGGGGCGGGGCGAAAGGCAAGAAGAACAGGGCCAAAATAACCGCATATTTTAGCTGAAAGCTCTTCCCGAGAGCCTTCAGGGAGGAATTCCAACCTTTTAGAATGGTGGGGGGGGGGGGGAGAAACACCGCACAAACGCCGGGATGATTGGCAGTTGAGGGCAGGCTGTCTGGGAAACCCCAGAACTGGTCCGCGGGGTTGCAGTTCTGCACCCTTGCTCCAGGTCTTCAGTGGAAACATGACGTACCGCCCCTGCCCTTCCCTCCTGCTGTTCCAGCCCTCCAGATGGACATCACCAGCTTGTACAACCTGAAATTCCATCCTCCATCCCTGGTGCCGGAGCCCGTCTGCCAGGGCCGCAGCGCCAAGGACGGCCCTGTCCATCCTGCCAACGTGCTCCAGAGGAAGGACAGCATGGGAGACCTGAGTCGGGCCACGATCCGGCTCCTGGAGGAGCTCGGCAGGGAGAGGTAACTGCATCTATGAGGAGTCGGGAGAACATGGGGGGGGAAGGGATGGGGGAAAGGGTTTGGGGGTCCGATAAATACCTTCCTGGTTGTTTCCTCCATCTCCTCTTTCCTTGTGCACGACCCCCTGTGTGCGGCTGCTGTGAAAAAGGCGCGTAATTAGGAAAGGAATCAAGAATAAAACTGCCAAGATCACCCTGCCCTTGCACAAGTCAGCAACATCAAGTAGGCCGCTCAACAAGGTCTGCCACGGACGGCCTTCTCCTTATCCCATCTGCCAGAGCAGCCAGGCTGGTGGGGACTAGGAAGAGGGCCTTCTCTGTGGCGGCCCCCACATTATGGAACTCCCTCCCTAGTGACCTTCGCCATGCCCCCTCCGTGATGAGCTTCCGCCGTGCATTAAAAACATGGCTGTTCAGGCGGGAATATGGGGTGGGTTAGGTTTTTAATGAGAATTTTTTATATTGTTTTAATTATTATATTTCATTGTGTTGTTTTGCTGTATTTTAATTGTACATCGCCCAGGGTGGCCAGGTGACCGGCCAGATGGGCGATTGATAAATATAATAAATAAATAAATAAATAGGGTGCGACCACACTCGGAATGCTGTGTCCAGTTCTGGCCACCGCACCTAAAAAAGGACATTGTGGAGTTGGACAAGGGGCAGAAAAGGGCAACTGAAACGATCCAGGGGCTGGAGCAACCCCCCTATGAGGAAAGGTGACAGCAGCTGGGTTTGTTTGGCTTAGAGAAAAGGCAAGTCTGGGGAGACATGATGGAGATGTGCAAAATTATGCATGCTGTGGAGAAAGTGGACAGGGAGACCTTTCTCTCCCTCTCACAATACTGGAACCAAACGGGGTCATCCCATGGAGCTGATGAGTGGGGGATTCGGGACATGTTCTTATTGCTGTATCTCCCTGCTGCCCCCTCTTTTTCAGGTGTTTCCTGCTAACTGAAATTGAGAAGGAGGAAAAAGAGAAATTGTGGTATTACACTCAACTGCAAAGCCTCTCCAAGCGGCTGGATGAACTCCCTCACGTGGAGACGGTGAGTCACGTGTCAGGGCAGGGGTACCGGCAGACCAGGCTGGAGGACAGCGCAGAATTTGTCAACTTGCTAGTCCCTGTTAGAGCGGTTACAGCATTGGACTGGGGCTTGGGAGATCCGGGTTCAAGTCCGCATTCAGCCATGAAGCCCACAGGGTGACTTTGGGCCAGTCCCTCAGCCTGACCTACCCCACAGGGTTGTTGTGAGGACAAAATGGAGAGGAGGAGGAGGACTTTGTTAGGTACGCCCTGGGTTCCTTGCAGGAGAAAAGAAGGCAGGATAATACAAATGTAATAATAAAATATAAATGTAATAATAAATCAAATAAAAATCAAAGCATCTCTGGTAGAAGGGCTGGAGAGAAGCAGGATGACTGAAGCAAAAAGCAGTAGAGGCTGGTGACCCCTAATTTGGTGGGGCTCCTAATCCATCACAGCTTTTATTTGGAGCTTTATAGGAGCTATCTATGGTGAACCTATTTTGAGGATGGAGTTCAACACCATGAATAGCTGCTATAAAGCTCCAAATAAAACCTGTGATGGATTAGGAGCCCCACCGGAATAGGAGTCACCACCAGTCTCCCATGTCCAACAAGGGGTTTTGCTAGATGATCTCGAAGGTCCCCCTCAGCTCTAAAATTCCATGAATCTTCAACCCCTCTAAGAACTACTGAAGGGGGACGAGGAAGAGGAGGAAAGGCAGGGGATGGTTGGCAGTTTGCACTTGCCTCTCACCGCTGACTCTTTTCTACCCCACTCCCCCCAGTTCTCAATGCAAATGGACCTGATCCGCCAGCAACTGGAATTCGAAGCCCAGCATATCCGCACGCTCATGGAGGAGCGTTTTGGGACGACTGACGAAATGGTGCAACGGGCGCAGGTGAGCAGGAAAGGGGGACGTATGACTGAGTCACGGGTGAGGGAGAACTTCGTGCCGTTTGCATTTCCAGGTGAACTTATCCAATTTGCACTTCCGAACTGTTCCGCTCTGTGGTCCCTTGAAGCTTGCAGGGGAAGCTGGTAGCAAAATCGAGGCAGGAAGGCGGATCGAGGCAGGAAGGCAGTAGGACCTTGGAGAGCTCCAAGTCTAGCTCCTGCTGGCTAGTAGAACTCTCTCCTATTGGGACAATAGGAAGACGTTGTCTCAGCAGAGAGCTAAAGCCAACTGAAGCCTTGGGTAGGCTGGCAAGACCTGTCATCTCTGGTTGAAGGGCTGGGTAGAGGCGAGGTGTCTGAACCCAACAGGGGGTTGAACTGGATGATTTCCAAGGTACCTCCCAGCTCTAAAATTCCATAAATCTTCAACTCTTTTAAGAACTGCTGGAGGAGGAGGAGAGGCAGGGAGCGATCTGCAGATTGCACTTACCTCTCACCGTGGGATATAAATGTAACAAATAAATTATGTGTGTGTGTGTGTGTGTTAGGGGAATGTCCCCACAAAAATACGTATATGACTGAAAATGATGCACTCTCTGTGGAAAAGTGCATACAAAGATGCATGATGTCCACACGAGTGGACATCAAAAACAAAATCTTCAAACTGCAGGATGCATTGAGCTTAAGATGAATAATTCGCCTGCCTTTTTTGGCACGGGGGCTGCGTTCCAATCTGGGAAAGGTCTCGGCGGCTGCATTCCATCAGTGGGTGTGGGGTCACAGGCAAAGTGGCCACAGCCAAAGGGTCAGGGCACGGGGATGGGCAAACCCCTGTAGGCCGTATGTGACCCACGGGCTCGCTTTATATCTAGGACAGCCGTTTGCGAAGGGCAGCGCAACGGCTGCGTCGCCCAGAACCTTAAAATCCCTCCTTTCTTCTAAAGGGTGGCCGGGTGACCGGCCAGATGGGTGATTAACAAATGTAATAAATAAATAAATGGATCTTTCCCCAACTGAAGACCCTCCGGAGGTGCTGGACTACAAGTCCCATCATGGCCAAACGGAGGGCGCCCGGTTGCAGAAGGCCACCGTGATATTTGCTGGTGCCCTTGCCTTGCGATGCAGTGAAGCCAATGAACCTGTTTCCCGGCGTCTCCAAGGGATGGGTGATCCATAAAACAGGAGGGTGGGGTGTTTTTTTTGCCAGGGTCTCTGTTGCCGTTCAAGCCGGGGAGGTAGACGTTAAGGTGGACCCTTCAGGGTACGAAGCCAAGGTGGCCCGGGGAACGAGCGAGTGCCAAGGACCAAGCGCCCATTTCACTCGGCACCGGGAGGAGGATTCCGGCCGCTAACACGACGTTTTGGTTTTTTAACACGAGCAGATCCGGGCATCTCGGCTGGAACAGATTGACAAAGAGCTCATGGAGGCCCAAGACAAAGTGCAGCAGTCCGAGCCGCAGGTAAGGAGGCTTCGATGCTGGGCGCAGGGGAGGCACGGAGCACTCGCCTGCATGCAATTCCTGCTCACCCATGGCGACCAGGCGAGTACTTAAATGCAAGCAGCTTTTTAAGATTTAAGCCCTTGCTGTGTTTAAAACAGCCTGCTGCATGCTTCACGGCTCGCTTAGCATTCATGAGTGCGCATTTACACACCCGTGTGCTGGGGACGAGAAGCATATACATTATTCCACCCTTTGAGATTTAACTGGTTTATTTTAATACATATAAAGTATTCATAACAACACACAAGGAAAACACACACACAAAAACAATGGACATAACAAAACACAATACAGACAGACAGCGAAATACAGATACTTTTAACTAGCAGCAGTCTGTGTGCGTGTGCTGAACGTTGCTTGGCAACACAGCATCCAATTTGCACGCCCGTGCACTGGAGACGGGACACATCCATTCCCCCAATTCTGAGCAACGCCGACGCAAGCAAACTTTTAAGTGACTCGTCATCCTCTGACCCCGGCCGAGGGAGAAGAAGGGACAAAAAGATTTACAAAAAGAGAAGGGCCAGAAAACAGGGTGAATTAGGGACAGTCCGAGTGTGTGAGAAATGATACAAGAAAGAAGTGGCGTGTTCTTGTTTCGTTCCCACCCCGCCACCCCAAGGAGAGTTCAGCTTTTGTATGTGTGGTCTCCGGCACGGCGGGGAAAAAGGGCAGTTTCTATGGAGATGAGAAGTAGGCCAACAAATGGATGCAGGCCCGGCTGGGTGGTCACCGCGCCAGGGCTAGGCCGCTCGGATTTTCGACAGAGCTGCCAGCATTTCTGTGTGTGAGAGAGAAAGGGGGAGAGATCTGGCTGGGGCCCCATCTTGGAGTTTTCCCATTTACCACGGAGAGGAGAATTGCTGGCCTCGAGCATCCCCACACGAGCTATTTCCTAGTGAAGCCTTTCCCATCCTCCCCCTAAACCAGCAGGCGCTATTTATGTATTAACTTACGGGCAGGGCAATCCTATGGCCCGTAGACAGCGTCCAGGGGGCCATAGGATACTTCGGATTCCCAGATCCGAGGCTGGAAACAGAGCTCCGACTTCAGAGCTGGGGGGTGGTGGTCCTGCGTTCGGATGCCCCTCCCCGCCTTGCAGCCGGCACGGAAAGAACCACACTGGCTGCTTCGAGGTTGTAAAAGTGACCTCGGAGAAGGGGGGGGGAAAGGTGGCATTCTGGGAGGCGGGGAGGGTGACCCCAGTCTCCTCCCCGCCCCCTTTCCCCTTCTCCGAGGTTGCTTTTACGACCTCGGAGAAGCAGCCATCGCTCCGGCCTCCTTCCCTCCCCATCCGAAGCACCACAGCTAGATGGCTGGAAACGGCCATCCGGCAGAACTGAACTGCAGAGCGGGAGGAGCAGGGAGGTGAAGATCGCCTCCGCCCTCCTCCCGCCCTGCACAGGGTGACCGTAATCCTCCGAGTTCAGGGGCTCCTGGGGATCCCCGCTGGAGTGCGCCCGTATACTTAGCTTTCTTACTTACTCACTGTACTTTTAAACTGCCCCATAACCGAAGTTCTCCGGGCGGTGTACGATGACCATTAAAAACATACTGTGCAAACTTTGAGACAGGATAGAAACAGCACAGACGGAATAAAAGCGAGGTAAAGCTAGCAGCAGGGAGGCAAACCATTGCAGCATCGATTTAAAAAAAACAACACCCCAAATTAAAACCAGAATACAGGCACTAAAAACAGTTCTTGAGATGCCTGGGAGAATCAAAAAGTCTTCATCTGGTGCCGAAAAGACCACAGTGTAGGCAGCAGACCAGCCTCTCTGGGCAGGGCATTCCGCAACCGGGGTGCCACCACTGAGAAGGCACCGCCTCACCTCTTTTTGGCGGGAGCTGACACTTTGGCAGAGCGTTGCCTCGCCCTGATAGAGGCCCCCACCAGGTTGGTGGGCGGTGTCTCGGCCTGGTACCCTTTGGTAGGCCCCCTCCTACATCATGCCACTGGAGATGATGGGAAGTGTAGTCCCCAGGTTGGGGAAGGCTGATTTAGACTTAGCCCGGTGGTCTGACTTGGTGTGAGGCAGCTTCCTGTTTAAATCCGGGCTTTATTTATTTATTTTATTTATTATATTTATTAATCGCCCATCTGGCCGGTCACCCGGCCACCCTGGGCGATTTAGAACCATGAGGGCTGGGATCTTGCTTCATTTTTGTGGGAAAGGTGGGAGAAGCAGAAGGCTGGTGGTTCCGATGTCAGTGGGGTGATGTATCCGCTCCGGGTTTCAGTCTGACCTTTTAAGGACCTTCCACGGAGCCGAACCCCTAGCCCCCAAATAGGTTCAGCACCATGGAGAGTTCCTTAAAAGTTTTGCCTGCAAAACAGAGAAAACGTTATCAGTTTTTGCTCCTGCTAGACCAGTGTTCTCCGCCCTTGGGTCCCCAGATGTTTTTGGCCTACAACTCCCAGCATGCGCTGGCTGGGGCATGCTGGGAGTTGTGTAGGCCAAAAACATCTGGGGACCCAAGGGTGGAGAACACTGGTCTAGGAGAAGCATTCCAAACCGGAGGGGAACCGCTACGAATGCGTCCGTTGTCCAGAAGGGACCATTTCTAACCAGAAAGGTACCTGGAACATTGAAAGCCATGTTAAAGTGCCGAATGCACTTAGCCAAGAGTGGGGTACGGAGAGACGCAGATCATGGATGAGGGGTGGATTCTGGCATTTTCCTTAGGAATGCAAACCAGTTTTGGTTTGTGTGCCTCTGCAGGTCCACCTTTAGGCAAAGCATTCATAGTTTCTTCCTGAAGAAATCTCCTATTTGAACAGTGTTCTCCAACCTGGGGTCCCCAGATGTTTTTGGCCTACAACTCCCAGCATGCCCCAGGCAGCGTAGCTGGCTGGGGCATGCTGGGAGTTGTAGGCCAAAAACATCTGGGGACCCCAGGTTGGAGAACACTGTGCTAGACGGTGAATTTCTTCACGAAGAAAAGGAACCTCGCACGCAGGCTGCAGCAGGGTTCAGATGGGTGCCGTCTACTCTATTACAGATCCCATGCTTTATGAAAACCTTCTGCTTTTGCTATTATTCTTTCTCATCGTCTAGCTCTGCGGGAAACTGTCCGGCATGGAAGAGGAGGGGAGCCTTGACGTTCCGACCCATCCCGAAGAAGTGGAGAGCCACCCGGGCAACAGCAAGGTAAAACGTTTGGTTTTAAATGATGAATTCCCTGCTCTCCTTTCTTTTTTTTTGGTTTTGTTGTGGCTTTGTTCCAACCCCTTTCTTAGAAATCAAAGAAGTGGAGATGCATAACAAAAATGTGGCAGAATGGAGCGTTTTCCTGTATGCTGCTCCAGCCAGCCTTGCCTTCTTCCATGATACTCATAAGAAAGAACACCAGAAGAGCCCTGATGCCGGATCAGACCCAGGGTCCACCTCGTCCAGCATTCTGTTCACACAGTGGCCAACCAGCTGCCCAATAGGAAACGCACATGCAGGACACGAGTACACCGGCACCCTCCCGCCCATGTTCCCCAAGCAACTGGTGTACACGCCATTCCATATTCCCCAGCCAGCCAGCCAGCCAGGTGTGGCTGCGCTTCCATGATACCCCATTCCATATTCCCCAGCCAGCCACTCAACTTTAAAAGAGATGTCCGTGGTGCTGAACCCCGCTCCCCAAAATCGGTTTGGCTGGCTGGATCCTCTTTGGGATATTTTTTTTTTATTATGATTGTACTTCTACGAACTTTGGGGTCCGGCTGAGCCTGCTGCTGAGACCTCCCTCTTGTGTGTGTCCCGTTTTGGCAACGTAAGCATCGGCACTCAGCACCCGAACATCGGAAATAGAGAGGGAATCACGCACAGAGCATACCCTGAACATTATATTCAATAACGACACCATGGACCTTAAACTAGATCAGTGATGGCGAACCTTTTTGAGCCCGAGTGCCCAAACTGCAACACAAAACCAACTTATTTATTTCAAAGTGCCAACACTGCAATTAAACCTGAATACCGAGGTTTTAGTTTTAGAAAAAACAACTCATACAGTTGTCCAAACTAATTAACATCTTTTGTCTTAAAAGAAAAACACAATAACAGAGCTTTCAATGATGCAAACAGTTTTTTGTTGAAAAAAAAATCAACTCAAAAAATTATTATAGTACTACATTGTACACATAGCCTGAAGGCAATTTATACAAACTTTTTAAATAATTAGGCACATGTATTTTTCGATAAGGGATTCTCAACTTGTAATATGATTATATGCCAGACTGAAATTGTATGGGGCAAGCTTTACCCCGGGTCCTTTCCCTGCTTCTACAGGTGTTGGATTAGTAAAAGTAAAAGTCAACCTGTACTAGGATGAGCGAGATAAACAAGAAAACTAAACGTGCTTAACACATTTTAAACACTTTATGTCTTGGACTGCAAACACTGCATTACGTAAAAGTTTGCATTGGGCATGCTTTTGCACAATTAATATGATTTTTGCTATTGCATGCATGCTGATAATTTGTCAAACCTTGGCTCATACTCCGTTAGTTTGAGAGCAACACATGCAGCACTCAGATCAACTGTTAGGGCTTTACATCCAAGCCATGCTCTGTGCATCATTCTTCAAAATCTTTTAAATGTGACAACAATGTAGAAAAGAATTCTGTAACAGGAATTCTAGAATAAAATCATTCTGTTCTACACTGTGAGAAAGAACAAAATCATTCGTGTTTTGCAGAAGGGGACGGTCTTTTCGCGATCTGGTGACCAATGGCTCGCGTGCCCACAGAGAGGTCCCTGCGTGCCAGCTGTGGCACCCGTGCCATAGGTTCGCCATCACTGAACTAGATAGTATGATACGTGATCAGTATTCAAGTCTCATTCAGAGATCACCGAATGTGGTGACACAAGCCGCACACTTTTGCTTCCCCCCCCACATATTCCAAATCTTTGTACTGCATAGAAGCAGAGTTGGAAGGGACCTTTGAGGGACCGACGTCAGAGTGGGGCGCTGTATCCACTCCGGGTTGTAGTCTGAACTTTTAAGGAGCTATCCGTAGTGCTGAACCTAAATCTTTTGGGGGGCTGGGGTACAGCGCCACGGAGAGCTCCTTTAAAGTTCAGACTGAAGCCCGGAGCAGATACACCACCCCACTGATGTTGGAGCCACCAGCATCCACCGCGTGCAACTCCACCGCCCGTGAAAGAGAACCCACCAGCTCCTGAGCAGTGGTGCAGTGGAGCCTGGGCTGGCAGGGACGAAGCCCGGGATTTTTTTTTTTTTTTAATCAGCAGGGTCTCTGATGTCATCTGCCACCCCACTCAAAATTCCCTGTTCCTTCCGAGCTTGGCTGCCACCCTCACCGCAGCTGGGGTGAGATGAAATTTCCTGTATTGTTCCCTGTAGTTGTGCAAAGTGTTTTTTGGCGGGGGGAGGGTGTTGGGGCAATAAAGGGGCAATTTAGACCCATTCGCTTGACCGAGAACCTGCTCCTGTTAGAGAGGAAAACGGCCAGAACTGGTTTGTTGGCACACGGATACACACGACGGCTGCCTGCAGTTTTTGGACCCTCCTCCTGGGTTGTGGCCTTGGGGATTGTCACGAGGAGCACTCGCGCTTCAAAATGCACTGTTACGCCACCGCTCCCGAGGCCGTCTGTCCAACAGCCTCCCTTGCTGCACCTTTCTCCTAATGTTTAGCCAAAATCTGCCCCCCCCCCAATACTTCCAAGCGTTAGTTCTTGGCCTGCCTTCTGGAGCAGCTGAGAACGGGTCTGCTCTGCTGCTTCATCTTTGGTATGGCAGCCAGCCCCATCAGATATCTGAAGACCGCTCTCCTGTCTCCGCTGAAATCGTCTCTTCCGCTGATGGTGAAGCTCACACGGCTGCTTTATTCGAACGAGAGCAAAAGATACAGAACAGAAGTCCCATGTGGAAGCGGGCGGGTTACTGAGTGATGTAACCGCTTGCCAGTTGGAGAGGCTTCCCTATGAGGCTGGAGACGTCTCAGGAGTTCCGAGAAAAGGGAGAGAAGGATATTTCCCGCTCGGAGAGAGAGAGAACCGAGAGGAGCCACAGGGAGGGTTCCAGCAACGAAACTGAATCTAGCCATATTTTAAAAACTTGTTTCACGTCGATCCCACCGTCACTGCTAGGAGCTCACGGCATTCGATGTGGTTTTTTTCCACCACCCCGTTTTTATAAACTTCACAACACCTCTGCGAGGCAGGTCAGGCAGAGAGACGGCAGCTGTCCCACCGTGAGGTGAGGGGAGGTTCGAATGCAGATCTCCCTGGTTTAAGTCAAACCACTGCAGTGTATTGGCCAATTGTTGTTCTGTCTTGTCTTGTCTGGTTTATTATTATGGTGTTTTTGATGATGATGATGATGATGATGATGATGATGATGATGATGATGATGATGATGATGCAGCAACACATTAACAACAACAACAATGATAACAACAACAACAACAACAACAACAACAGATAATAATCACATATCCCCACTTTCGACTATCATGGAACCCAAGGCAAAATTTATTATGAATAATCAGTGCTTTTTTTCTGGAGAAAAGGGTACCGGAACTCTTGGATTACATTTCCTCGGGAGTAGATGGCGATTAAATTGTAATGCAATTAATAGAAGAAAAGGTGCTGGAACTCAGTTCCAGTGAGTTCCACCAGAAAAAAAGCCCTGTGAATAATAATAAACAACTGATAATAGCGCAGCACCGCCGGAGAACACTTCAAGCGTTCAAAGTGCTTTTTGTACATTACCACCGAGTTGTCATCACAACAGTCCTCTAAGGTAGGCCGGCGTTATCATCCCCATATTGTAGACTGGGAGCTCTGAAGCTGAGAGAGAAAGAGAGAGAGAGGACATTGAGTTGGGCCAGGGCTGGGCCGAACGTAGATTTGGATCTACTGCTGGTAGATCTCTGGGCCATTTGCGGCGGATCAACAAGGGTTTCTGACTCCCAGTGGTTGAGCAGTAGCAGTAACAAAACGGATTCCCCTTTCCCATTCTAAAATATACTCTAAAATGAAGAAAGCTTGGGGTAACCAGGTGTGGATCTAGGGACTGCGAGTCTGCGAGCTCCATTCAGTTCTGGTCTTCAAAACAAATTCCTAGGCTCAGAAGTCTTTCATTCCAAGTGGGTGTCTTTTGCACCAGACTCCAATTGGGTTTCAGTGAAAAACAAAACAAAACACCCCGATGGCTGGGTTCAGACAACACGATCACCCACACTCAAGGGTTAAGTATGGTTTGAGTGTGGTGTGTCATCGAACCATAGGTTGATGTTGAAACATGGGTTCTCGTGTTGTCTGAACCCAGCTGCGCTAACAAACCATGGGTTCTTAACCACAAACAACCTGTCGTTCACAACCCAACCACAAACCATGGGTTCTCTTCATGGGTTGCTCGTGGTTAGCAAACCATGGTTTGTTAGTGCAGCTGGGTTCAGACAACATGATAACCCACGGTCCAACAGCAACCCACACTCGACCCTTGAGTGTGGGTTATCCTGTGGACTGAACCCAGACAGTAACTACGTACGAAGCATGCCCCGCAAACTTGAGTTCTGCCCGCCTCTTGAGTCTTAAACCATCCAGGCCCTGTGTGTCTGAGCCAGATTTCAAACTCCCCTGCTCACTTCCTTAGTCATCTGGGCAGGCAACCTGGCACCCTCGAGATGTTTGGGATTACAACTCCCATCATCCCTGATCATTTGGCCATGCCGGCTGGGGCTGATTGGCTCCCTGTAGTTCAAAACACCTGGTGGGCCTCCCTCATCCGGACCAACGTGCCTTGGAATATTGGGGGGGGGGGGGGAGAGAGAGAATCCCAGTTGTTTGTGGGGTTCCAGGCAGCGGGACGGGGTGCCAACTGGCACAGGTTTGGGGGGGGGGCTCTTGGACACCCTCAGTGGGGCCCCCCCTCTCTGTGTGAGCGTGCCTTCTCACCGCCGTGGTGACCAGCTGCCATCCTCGTCTTTCTCATCATTGCTACCACTCGCTTGCTTAACAGGCCGTGTGGCATCTCCTGCAAGTCCTTCTCGCCGCCGCTGTTCTCCGGGCGGGAGCGAGAGGCGGGTCAACAAGCAGGCTGCAACGGGGGAAGAGAGGAGGAGCAACTCCGGGGGGGGGCGGGCTCTTGCCAGTGGGCCCCTGCTGGGGTGTGGGGCCTCGGCAGGTGCCCGACCAGGCCGACCCTTGGCGCCGGCCCTGCCTCTGACCATGATCCCTCGCCATTGGCTCTGCTGGCTAGGGCTGGCGGGAGTTGTAGGCCAAAGTGTCCGGAGCGACACAAGTCGGCCGCCCCGAGTGCCAGCTCCAGATTTTGGAGGGCCCTTCGGCAAAACACCCTTAGTGGCCACCCTCCCTTGGTGAATCTGCCTTCTCACCAGCTCCTCATCTTCTTTTTCAGCATTGCTACCACTTGTATTTATTTATTTATTTATTTATTACATTTACACCCCGCCTTTTTTTCCTGCAAGGAACCCAAGGCGGCTTACATAATCCTTCTCCTCCTCCTCCTCTCCATTTTATCCTCACAACAACCCTGTGAGGTAGGTGAGGCTGAGAGTCAGTGACTGGCCCAAAGTCACCCAGTGAGTTTCATGGCCGAGCGGGGATTTGAACCCGGATCTCCCGAGTCCCAGTCCAGCACTCCCACCACTATGCCACACTGGCTTAGTGTGTATGTATGTATTCTATTTATATCCCGCCTTTTTTCCTGCAAGGAACCCCAAGGCAGCTTACATAATCCTCCTCCTCCTCTCCATTTTATCCTCACAACAACCCTGTGAGGTAGGTTAGGTTGAGAGTGAGTGACTGGCCCAAAGTCACCCAGTGAGTTTCATGGCCAAGTGGGGGGACTGGAACCCGGATCTCCCGAGTCCCAGTCCAACACCCTAACCACTACGTCACACTGGCTCTCACACCCTTGCGCACTCAACAGGCAGAGAGCCAGTGTGGCGTAGTGGTGAGAGTGTCAGACCGGGACTCGGGAGATCCGGGTTCCAGTCCCCCCACTCGGCCATGAAACTCACTGGGTGACTTTGGGCCAGTCACTGACTCAGCCTCACCTACCTCGCAGGGTTGTTGTGAGCAGGAGGAGAAGGATTATGTAAGCCCCCTTGGGTTCCTTGCAGGAAAAAAGGCGGGGTATAAATATAATAAATAAATAAATAAATAAATAAGCAGGCTGTGGCAGCTGCTGCTCTTCCTTCTCTCCGCCACCGTGGTCTACCCCAGAGAGGAAGGCAAACAGGCAGGTTGCAAGAGGGAAGAGGAGGGGCAGCTCCAAGGGGGCCCTCATCCAGGGGAGGCCGGTGACTCCTACGTCAGTGGGGATCCTTATCCACTGCAGTGTCTATTCTGAGCTTTATAGGAGCCATCCGTGGTGCTGAACTCCTTCCCCCCCCCCCAAATAGGTTCACCACCATGGAGCATCATGGGTCGCTCCTATAAATCTCATCATAAAAAACCTGCAATGGATAAGGCGCCCCACCGACATCGGCGTCGTCAGTGAGGCCCAGCTGGGGTGTGGGCCCTCGGTCCTTGCCACCGGCCCTGAACTGGAGTGCAAACACGATTCATCATGCACAACGATTACACACACATACACACACACACACACACGTGTGCCTATACAGGCCTGTATGGCTCAGTCACGCTGGCTCGGCTTGCCTGAGCGTGGAAAGCTAAGCAGGGTCAGGCCGGGCTATTCCTTGGATGGGAGACCCCTCCTCTAGTTTCCTGCGCTGAGCAGGGGGTGGTGGACTCGATGGCCTTGAAGGCCCCTTCCGAGGCGGTGATCTACGAATCTACTCCTTACCTACGTCCCCGTTTGCCATCCGCGTTCGTTTTTGACGCGGGCGTCTGGGAAGTTGTCTGCAATGTCCCAGCCAGGAGTCTTGCAGACAACTTCCCAGACGGCAGCGTCGCGATTCGCATGCAGCCCCGCTCGGCTCACCCCGGTTTTTCCTTTGCCCCGATCCCCAGGTGGAGGTGGTCTTCTGGCTCCTCTCCATGCTGGCTACGCAGGACAAGAAGGACATGTCCCGCACGCTGCTGGCCATGTCCGGCTCCCAGGAGAGCTGCCTGGCCATGCGGAAGTCGGGCTGCCTCCCGCTGCTCGTCCAGATCCTCCACGACGCGGACACGGACCGGGCGCCGGGCGCGCCGGAGAGCCCCGCGGGCGCTGCCGGGAAGGACTGCCGCATGCGGGCCAACGCCGCCCTGCACAACATCGTCTTCTCGCAGCCCGACGAAGGGCAGGCCAAGAAGGAGATGAGGGTGCTCCACGTGCTGGAACAGGTCCGCTCCTACTCGGAGACCTGCTGGGACTGGCTGAGGATGCGCAGCCAAGAAGGGGCCAAGATCCCCGAAGCGGGAGCAGGTAGAGTTGGCGCCTCGCGGGCTCGCCCTTCCTTCCCCTTCCCCCCCCCCCTCCGGCAGCACGACGCGGCACGGGGGCAAGCCGAGGGAGTTTGCTGGTCTGAACTCCGCAGCGCCGCCGCTGTGACAGGCCAGGGAGTGTACTGCAGCTTCTTTCAGAGCGGCAGCGGTCAGCAGCCAGGAGGGTTCCCTGCAGGCTGGTCCAGTTCCTCATTGAGGCTGACCTGTTCATTATATTTTAATCCGAGCTTGCATAATCCTCCTTCTGCTCTCCATTTTCTCCTCACAACAGCCCTGTGAGGTAGGTCAGACCGAGAGTCAATGACTGGCCCAAAGTTGCCCAGAGAGCTTCATGGCCAAGTGGGGACTCAAACCTGGGTCTCCCGGGTCCCAGCCCGATGCTCTAACCACTACGCCACGCTGCCTCTCACTGTTTTGAGACTGCAGGTTCCATTCCTTGCAAAAGCAAAAACTTGCCACCGGCCTTTGGGACTGCAACGGTTTGCTACTTATTAATTGGTATTTAATTATATTTTTACCTCCCTCTCCCTCTGAGGGGCTCCAGGGTTCGCCCCCCTCCCACACATTTTGTCTTCATAACAACCCTGCAAGGTAGATAATGAGCTTCATGCTTATTAAAGGTGCAAGCCTATGCAAGTTTAGGCAGGAAAAAAAGGCCTACAATTCCCAGCATGCATGCTAGGAGTTGTAGGCCTTTCCCCCCCTGTCTAAACTTGCATAGGATTGCACTCTTAGAGGAGATTTGAACCCATGTCTCTCCAAGACTCTAACCACTACGTTATACTGGCTCTAGGCCGTAAGTCCTGTTTTCTTTTTATTTGGATGTCCTGCCTTTTTTAAAAAAAGAAAAAAAATGCTGGTTTTAAATTGATATTTTTGTATTGGGCGGGACAAGAGCTTTACAACACAATCCTGTGCTTGTCTACTCAGAAGTAGGTGCCACCGGCTTCAGTGAAACTTCCTCCCAGGTAAAGTAAGTGTGCCTGCAGGACTGTAACTTTTGATGAGCTCAGTTTCGGGTTGTTAGTTTCAAAATACTGTTATGATGTAGTAATTATACACGGGTTCGTTTGTTGCGATTGTCTTACTCTGTGGTTCGATTTAGTTATTTTTGGATGAGTTGTTCTAACAGATCCTAATTATTTAATACCTTGATTTTTTCCCCCTATCACTGCCTATTATTATTATTATCATCATCAATAATTAATAACTATTAATAATAATTATTAGTAATTATAATAATTATTGATGACTATTAATATAATTATTAGTATAGTTCTTGATTATGTTGTTATTATTATTATTGCATTGTTCTCTGAATGACCAGTACAATCCTATATACACACACTTGACTGAGCTCAATCAGACTTACTTCTGAGTAGACATAGTTAGGATTCCACTGGCGGTCAGCAATCCTATCGAAACAGTGACCTAGGAGTGAGTCCCATTGAACGCCACGGGCTTGACTTCTGGAGTAGATACGTATAGGATTGCACCGGCAGGCGGCAAGGCTGTCGACACTTGACTGGGAGTAAGTCGTTGAAGTAACTGGGGTTCACTTCTGAGAAGACACGTATAGGATGGCGCTGTAAAGCTCAGTCTACAGTCCCAGCAGGTCAGCTAGGGCTGTACCACTTGATTGCCAAAGTGTTTCGGGGTGGGTTTGTTTTTGTGTGTGTGTGTGTGTGCACCGTTGTTAGATTTTTGTGGCTTTTGATGAGAACTATACTCGGTTTCGAACAGCGCGATCGAGGCGTGACTAAAGCGGGCGGACCACGCTGGCCAGCTCACCCCACCCCTCTTTTCCCTGCAGGTCTGGTTCCCGTCGAGCCACAAATCTGCCAGGCGACCTGCGCCGTCATGAAGCTGTCCTTCGACGAGGAGTACCGCCGGGCCATGAATGAGCTGGGTAACTTGCAAGTGGGGGGACAGGACAGGGCAGTTCAGCCATCGGAGAGGCCGTAACTTAACGGGCACAGCACAGGGCTTGGCACACAGACGCTTCCGGGGTCCGGTCCTGGGCAGTACCAGTTTAAAAGATTTCCAGTTGCGGGGCCAAGAAAGAGCCCCCCTGGAGAGCCATTGTCAATCAGAGTAGACCGTGTGTGTGTGTGTGTGTGTGTCAGGAACCTCAGGCCAGCGGGCCAAAACCGGCCCGCCTGAGATCACAGTCTGGCCTTCCGGGGTTCTGGCCATCCCCTCCTTCCACTTTTCCCTTGTCTGCCAATCATTGGGTGGCTTCCTGATCTTCGTGTAGCTTTCCCCCCATCCGAAAAGTTGAGTGGCTCACGCTGGCTCAGCTTGTCTGAGCGTGGAAAGCTAAGCAGGGTCAGGCCTGGTTTATGACTTGGATGGGAGACCCCCTCCTCTCGTTTCCTGCATGGAGCAGGGGGTTGGACCCGATGGCCTTGTAGGCCCCTTCCAACTCTCTATGAATCCATGTCCCCAGCGCTGTTTAACATCTATATCAGTGTTCTTCTCCAACCTTGGGTCCCCAGATGTTTTTGGCCTACAACTCCCAGCATGCCCCAGCCAGCTACGCTGGCTGGGGCATGCTGGGAGTTGTAGGCCAAAAACATCTGGGGACCCAAGGTTGGAGAACACTGATATAGAATCATAGAATCATAGAAAAGTAGAGTTGGAAGGGGCCTACAAGGCCATCGAGTCCAACCCCCTGCTCAATGCAGGAATCTAGGTCAAAGCATCTCTGACAGATGTCTGTCCAGCTGCACCTTGAATGCCTCCAGAGTGGGAGAGCCCACAACCTCCCTAGGTAGTTGATTCCATTGTCTTATTGCTCTGACAGTCAGGAAATTTTTCCTGATGTTTAGGTGGAATCTAGGTTCCTGTAACTTGAGCCCATTATTCCGTGTCCTGCAAACTGGGATGATCGAGAAGAGATCTTTGCCCTCCTCTGTGTGACATCCCTTCAAATACTGGAAGAGTGCGATCATCTCTCCCCTCAGTCTCCTCTTCTGAAGGCTAAACATGCCCAGTTCTTTCAGTCTCCCCTCATAGGGCCTTGTTTCCAGTCCCTTTATCATCCTTGTTGCCCTCCTCTGAACCCTCTCCAGTTTGTCTATGTCCTTGTTAAAATGAGGTGCCCAGAACTGGACACAGTACTCAAGATGAGGCCTAACCAGTGCCGAGTAAAGGGGAATTATCACTTCTCGCGATTTGGAAGCTATACTTCTATTAATACAGCCCAAGATTGCATTTGCCTTCTTTGCAGCCACGTCGCATTGCTGGCTCATATTCAGTTTGTGATCTACCACAATTCCAAGATCCTTCTCACTTGTAGTATTGTTGAGCCAAGTGTCCCCCATTCTGTAACTCTGCATTTGGTTTCCTCTCCCTAGGTGCAGCACTTGGCATTTATCCCTATTAAATGATCTAGATGAAGCTGCTGGGAACAGCCATTAGGGGATTTGGAGCCCAGCGCCATCAGTACGCTGATGACACACAGCTCTATATCCCTGTGACAACTGAATCAGGAGAGTCCGTGCAAGTCCTGGATCAGTGCCGTGACTCAGTGACGGGCTGGATCAGGGCCAGCAAACTGAGGCTGAATCCTGGCAAGAGGGAAGCCCTGTCCGTGGGTGGTTCCCAAGTTCGGGAGACAGGCTCACGGCCTGTTCAGGATGGGGTGGCGCTCCCTCTGGATAGATCAGGTTCGTGGTCTGGGGGTGCTCCTGGATCCATCGCTGTCGCTGGACTCCCAAGTGACCGCCACGGCTCGGAGCGCCTTCTACCAGCCTCGACTGGTTCACCGCTTTGAAATCCCCATACAGTCATGCCTTGGATCGAGCGCATAATTCGTTCCTGGAAACGTGCTTGTAATCCAAAACACTCTTCTATCAAAACGAAATCCCCCCCAAAAAAATTTGTACAGAGATTTTTAATTTAAGCCGTACTACAGCACGTGTATTGCAAGACGTCGCTTGTAAATCCAGTAAAAAAAAAATTATATATATATTTAAACATTTGCTTGTCTTGCAAAACGCTCTCAAACCAAGTTACTTTCAATCCAAGGTATTACTGTACTGGAATATGGAGTGGTATATAAATGTTGTTGTTGCAACAACAATATCCTTTCCTCTAAGGCCTAGCTACTGGCAGGAAAAGCTTCAAGCTAAAATAGGCTGGTGTTTGGGGTACTGTGTCCTCGCCCGTTTTGCCTTTGGCTCCTCTAAAACTCGACTTTGGGAACAAGGCGCAGGCCACCCAGATCGGAAATCTGGGGAGAATTTCAGAAAATGTCGCCCAGGCCTAGAACGAAGCAGGACTTTCCCGGATGGACCCGATTCTTTGGAACCCCCGGTGACTAGGTGGAACGCATAACCCTTTTAGTTTTCCCATTTGCAGCGGCATAGCTCTTTGCCGCCGATAAACTTTGCCACCGATTACCGGTAGTTCTAGATCTTCGTCGGCCGCTGTGTTTGCCCAGTAGCCAACCCGCGCCACTTTGCAACTGTACAGTGTAAAACAGGGGTGCACAATCGCACATCCATAGGTCAAACCCAGCCACCCGGCGGTCCCCAGAGGGCCACAGGCCTCCCCCCAACTGCTGATTTGTTTGGTGGTTTCTCAACTTTTGTGCGGCTTTCCGGCCCCCCAAATTCTAAAAGGTTGAAAGGGCTCTCCAAAGTCCGAGTTATTGGCAGTAAGAGCCTTACACAAAAAGAGGCTGGTATTTTTGTGTGTGTGTTTTGGCCCCCTCCACCATGGGAATGTAGCCCCCAAGAGTTTATCTGAACTGGAATTTGCCCCTTGGGCCAAAGGAAATTCTGCACCCCTAGCGTAAGATGACCTGCTCTTCTGTGAGTTATTCCTAGTCTTCCTTTCCCAATTTGACTATCTGTAAGGGTCCGGGGCCGGGCGTAGGCAGCGAGGTTCAGAGCAGAACACCGGGGCCAGAGGATGATGGAGGCAGGAGCAGGTCAGGGGTGAGCCGGATCCAGAAGGCAGACCAAAGTCAGGGCACGTATCAAATGGGGCAGGGTTCAAGCAAGGGCCAGAGGCAGAAGGCAAGTCCAAAGAACAAGCAGAGTCCAGGTAAGGGCCAGAGGCAAAAGGCAAGTCCAAAGAGTAAGCAGGGTCTACGCAAGGGTTAGAGGCACAATCCAAGAGCAGCAGAGTCCAGGCAAGGGCCAGAGGCAGAAAGACAAGTCCAAAGAGGAGGCCGGAGGGCAGAGGGCAGAGGGCAGAGGGCGGAGGGCGGAGGGCGGAGGGCAGAGGGCAGAGGGCAGAGGGCAGAGGGCAGAGGGCAGAGGGCAGAGGGCAGAGGGCAGAGGGCAGAGGGCAGAGGGCAGAGGGCAGAGGGCAGAGGGCAGGATCAAGGTTGATTGCTGGAAGCAGGAACCAGCTGCAGACAACACAGCGCAGAGGCTGTCTTTATACAGGGCTCCCAGCAGCTCCCAGCTGGGCTGCATTAGCAGACCTGGGACAGCTGAAGGTCTGGGGCAGGATCCTGCAAATCCTGTGGTGGTGAACCTATTTTGGGGATTTGGGGGATGGAGCACAGCACCCGGTGTTAGCTCCTATAAAGCTGAAACAAAAAGAAGCAATGGATAAGGAGCCCTGCCACTGAGATAGGAGTCACCCCCCCCCCCGTCAGGAGGCTGGTGACTCCAGTGTGGTGGTGGTGGTGGTGTATTCACTCCATGTTTCAGCCTGAACTTTTAAGGAGCCATCCATGATTCTGAATCCTATCCCCAAACTGGGTTCAGCATCAAGCACAGCTCCTTCAAAGTTCAGAATAAACTTGATTGGGATCTTTGGGAAGGATTTTTAATAGAATTTATTTATTTATTATATTTATACCCCGCCTTTTTTCCTGCAAGGAACCGAAGGTGGCTTACATAATCCTCCTCCTCCTCCTCCTCCTCCATTTTATCCTCACAACAACCCTGTGAGGTAGGTTAGGCTGAGAGTCAGTGACTGGCCCAAAGTCACCCAGTAAGTTTCATGGCTGAGCGGGGACTAGAACCCGGATCTCCCGAGTCCCAGTCCAACACTCTCACCACTACGCCACACTGGCTCTCAGAAAGATGATTTCTGAAGAAGCTGGAACAAAATAGGTGGTGGCTTGGTCTTTGATGAATGTAGTACAGTAATACCTTGGATTGCAAGTAACTTGGTTTGAGAGCGTTTTGCAAGACAAGCAAATTTTTAAATATTTATTTATTTATTTTTTACTTGATATACAAGCGACGTCTTGCAATACAAGTACTGTAGTACGGCTTAAATTAAAAATCTCTGTACAAATTTTTTTTGGGGGGGATTTCGTTTTGATATAAGAGTGTTTTGGATTACAAGCATGTTTCCGGAACGAATTATGCTCTCAATCCAAGGCATGACTGTAGAGGGAAAGAGCTAGGGAACTACATTAAACAGAAGTAGAAATGTTTTTGGAACGTTAAAAGAATTAGAAGAATTAACATATGTGTTTATTGTTAATCATAAGGTTTGGTGAACTTGTGAGGTGGATGAATAAGAAGAAAAACGTTTAACAACAGAAAAAAAGAGAAATTTATTTGTAAACTACAGAGTAGTGTATATAATGTTACTTATACTTTGTTGTGGGAAAAATCGGAAGTCCATTTTAGTTTGGTGTTGTGTGTTTGTGTTGTTTGTTTATGTTTTATTTTTACTTTTATTTTTTTGAAAATAAAAATTTGGGGGGGGGGGGAATAACAAAGTTCAGACTTGAAACCTGGAGTGGATATATGGCTCCACTGACCTTGGAGATACCAGTCACTGCTCTCAGCAGTGGATGAGCTGGGGATACATTCATACACGTTCACAGAAGGAAATGGAAGCTTTGATGTGAGGGAGCCCGATTGCTGTTGTATTCTCAGTCCTGCTCAGTCAGCTGTTATTCTCTCCTCCTCTCCTTTCCCAGGCGGGCTACAGGCTGTCGCCGAGCTGCTCCAGGTGGACTACGAGATGCACAGGACGACCAGCGACTCCCTCAACCTGGCTCTGAGGCGCTACACCGGCATGGCATTGACCAACCTCACCTTTGGGGACGTAGTCAACAAGGTGCGGTCGGATCAAGTGCTGTCAGGGTGGAGAAAGCGGGAGCGGGGCAGACGTGGCGAGGGGACACACACAGCGTGCATTCTGGGAGAGAGATGGCTGCACATGAGCTGAGTCAGTGACTGACCAAGAAAGAGATCTTGGGGTCACGCTGCAGGACGGTGCGACGGAAATGTCGACTCCGAGTGCGGCTGTGGTGAAAAAAAAGGCAGACTCCATGTTGGGCATGATGGAACTCTCTTCCTTTACACCTTCGGATGGAATCGGAGTTGAGTCAGTTCAAGTGTGACCTGAAAACCTATCTGTTCACCTTGGAGACACAGGTGTTAGACTTAGTGTGAACTGAGTAACTGCTGCGATTTTACTTTTATGCCTTGATGGCTTTAATTATTTGTTGTTGTTGATTTAAATTTACCTGGATTGTAGCCCATTTTAAGTATTTTAATGCAGCTTTAGTTTTTGTGAAGGACTGCCAGCCGGTCCTTTCCTCAAGACCAGAGATCCAAGGTGCAAAACTGCCAGCCTTCGCTCTGCCATCTTGACGCTGATTCTCTCAGGGCCTTGCCCTGGGTCTGTACACTGGATTTAGCACTGAACCACAGAGGAACCACACACACCGTGTGGGGTAGAACCAGGAAAGTTTATTTAAGGTAAACAGATTACAATAAAAGGTGGGGAATGAGGGAAGGAGAAAAAGGTAGGGAGACACTTTGGTACATACAGTAGAGCTACAAAACAACAAAAGCTAGTTCCTTTACGATATAAATACCCATATACTATATAAAGGCCCTTACTCCTTTACCTGGGGGGTTGGTCTTCTCAGAGTTTGCCTTAGCAAAACCCTACTCCCGCAAAAGCGTGCAGACAACAACAACACCCAAAAGCCACAACAGCAGCATAGATTCTTCCCCCCCCTCCTTTCAGTAGCCCAGGTGTCTTTAGCCAGTCAGGATG
The DNA here is from genome assembly GCA_021292165.1 of Shinisaurus crocodilurus. Classification (NCBI taxonomy): domain Eukaryota; kingdom Metazoa; phylum Chordata; class Lepidosauria; order Squamata; family Shinisauridae; genus Shinisaurus; species Shinisaurus crocodilurus. Next base: position 91,018,058 of record CM037882.1, on the reverse strand, counting down.
AACTTCATCTGGGCCAGGCAGGGGAGGGGTGGCTCTTTTCCACATTTGCATGCAAATAGCTGTGGCACGGGGAGACTCTGCGGCTTCAGGAGCCATCAGAGAAACTATGTACATTTTGCATTTCCCAGCCCCCAGCTGGGATTATACTTGTTTACACGTGAGGAGGTGTGTGTGTGTGTGTGTGTGTGTGTGTGTGTGTGTGTGGTGCAGGAAACTCTGACGCTTTTTCTCTACATAGTTAAATTGTGATGATTATTGCTTGAGTTATTTTGTATATTGTACTGCGCTCTGGTGTAGAGCGCAATTTATTATTATTATTATTATTATTATTATTATTAATAATAATAATAATAATAATAATAATAATAATAATAATAATAATAATAATAATAATAATTAGGAAAGGAATTGAAAATAAAACTGCCAAGATCACCCTGCCCTTTTACAAATCTAGGGTGCGACTGCACTTTGAATACTGTGTACAGTTCTGGTCACCGCACCTAAAAAAGGACATTGTGGAGTTGGAAAAGGGGCAGAAAAGGGCAACTAAAATGATCCAGGGGCTGGAGCAACCCCCCTATGAGGAAAGGTGACAGCAGCTGGGTTTGTTTGGCTTAGAGAAAAGGCAAGTCTGGGGAGACATGATAGAGGTGAACAGAATTATGCCTTTTATTACAGTGTGGAGAAAGTGGACAGAGAGACATTTTTCTCCCTCTCTCATCATACTAGAACCCAAATGGGGTCATCCCATGAAGCTAATCGGTGGGAGACTCAGGACAGAGAAAAGGAAGGACTTCTTCACGCAGCGCAGAGTTAAACTACGGAACTCACTTCCACAAGATGTAGTGCTGGCCACCAATTTGGAGGGCTTTAAAATGGAATTGGACAAATTCCTGGAGGAGGAGAAGGCTACCCATGGCTACTAGTCCTGATTGGCTCTGTGCTTCCTCCAGAGGCAGTGTGCCCATGTACACCAGTTGCTGGGGAACATGGGCGGGCGGGTGCTGCTGCACTCCTGTCCTGCTTGTGGGCTTTCCTTGGGCAGCTGGTTGGCCGCTGTGTGAGCAGAATGCTGGGCTAGATGGACCCTGGGTCAGATCCAGCAGGGCTCGTCTTAGGTTCTTATGATCACTGAAATGTTTTTTTTTTATTTACCCAATCAGTTTTTCTCATAGCTAGCCTCTGATGTGACCTCTGGAAGTTGTGCATCTCTGTTGTGCGGACATGCATCATTACCTATCATCATCATCATCATCATCATCATCATCATCATCATCATCATCATCAATAATAATAATAATAATTGCATTGTTCTCTGAGACTTGTGAATGACAATGCGTTGCAAATGAATTGTGAATGACCGGTGCAATCCTCTACACCAGTGTTCTCCAACCTTGGGTCCCCAGATGTTTTTGGCCTACAACTCCCAGCATGCCCCAGCCAGCGTAGCTGGCTGGGGCATGCTGGGAGTTGTAGGCCAAAAACATCTGGGGACCCAAGGTTGGAGAACACTGCTCTACACACATTTGACTGAGAGTAAGTCCCATTGAGCTCAACGGGACTTACTTCTGAGTAGACATATACCTAGGATTGCGCTGGCAGGCAGCAATCCTGTATAAACAGTGACCTAGGAGTGAGTCCCATGGGTTTTACGTTTATGCACCCCCTTCTCCGGTCTCCAGAATTGCATTCGGCCCTTGGGCTGAAAGGGGGCCAACACCCCTGTAGGGTAGAGGGGTGAAGCTCCCCGCCCCTCGTCTCCCGGCAGGCTGGTGACGAGTTTGGGTGGCACCGTTCTGTTTTGCCTGTCTTGCAGGCGAGTAACGTGGCTGGGCTTATTTGCAAGGCTGGACGGGAGTGTGTGTTTTAAAAGAAACGACAAGCAACTTTGGTTGGGATGCGTCTGTTTTTCCCTCCCACAACTCCGACACTCACCCCCCCGCATCCCTGATTCTTATCCCCTCTCCCTCTCTAGGCAACGCTGTGCTCTCGCCAGAGATGTATGCAAGCCATCGTGGCGCAGCTGGCGTCCGACAGCGAGGAGCTGCACCAGGTGAACATGGGCAAAAGTGACCCCGGGGAAGGGTTAGGGCACCAGGACCAGGTTTTGGGGGACCCTTGGGCAAGACCCCCCCCCCCATGGGCTCCCTCCCTCTGTGAGTCGACCTTCTCACCGCCCTTGTCACCAGCGGCGAGAGGCCGGTGAACAAGCAGGTGGCGAAGGTGACGGCCGGGAGGAGCAACTCCAGGGTGGCTCTTGTTAGTCAGTCACTTCCTTCTCTCTCCCCAACTTCTCCTCCTCCTCCTCCTCCTCCTCCTCCTCCTCCTCCTCCTCCTCCTCCTCCTCCTCCTCCTCCTCCTCAGGTGGTATCCAGCATCCTTCGGAACCTCTCCTGGCGTGCCGACATGAACAGCAAGAAAGTCTTGAGGGAGGTGGGCAGCGTCACGGCGCTGATGCAGTGCGCCTTACGGGCCACCAAGGTGAGCGGGGAAAGGCGCGGTGTGGTCGCCGCCGTGACTCCGGTTCCCTCCCCTCCCTGTGTTGGTCTGCCTGCTAATCAGGACCGGTGCAAGGCAGTTTGGTGCCCTAGGCAAGATCAGATATTTAGCGCCCCCCTTCCCACTTGAGAGCGCTGTATTTTTTTTCCCAAGGTGTTTCTGGCGCCCCCTTTAGCCCTGCGCCCTAGGCGGCTGCCTAGTTGGCCTAGTGGTAGCACCGGCCCTGCTGCTAATCCTTCTTTAATGCATCTCCCCTATGACCGTTCCCAGGCATACGCTCCTAGGCTATCCCGTTTCTGTCCTTTTGCCACCACGTACACACTTCCTGTCGTTATTTTGCAGTTTGATTGTTTTGTATGGTGGATTTGCGGTCTCCAGATGCATTCCTCTCTGTTTCGTGCCATGGAGTTGGGCGGGAAATGCGAAATCTCTCCCCCTGTGGCTGCGTCCAGACAAGGGCTCTCACTGCACCGTTGCCCTGCCCCAAACACTGAATTTTACAGGGGGTCTAGTCCTCATCATCTCCTCCTCCTAACCCTCCTGTGTTTTCCCAGCACTTGCTTTCGTCTGTCTTTTTCTCTCACTGCAGAAAACTGGTTAAGGGGGCAGGGGGGAATGTCAAAATAGCTGCAAAATGCATTCTGAGTAGTAGCAGTAGGTGCCCTCCATCAGAAAGCATTAATAGTATTTTATTATTAATAATTTTATTTTATTTTATTATTATTTTCATTTCTATACCATCCAATAGCTGAAGCTCTCTGGGCGGTTCACAAACAGTCATAAAATTACAGACCGCTTTCTATCTATCCTGCACACACCCCTCTCTCTTTCTCTGACTGGGTTCAAACAACACTTATAAGCCGTGGTGACTTATAAGCCATGTTTGTTTCAGAGCAGCTTGTCATGTAGTCGTCTGTGAACCCAGCAGTGTGGTTTCTTAACCACGCACAAGCCACTCTGGCCAGGTTCAGATGACACAACAAGCCACGATGAAACAAACATGGTTTATAAGCCACCATGGCTTATTGTGTTGTGTGATCCCAACCTCTCTGTCTCTCTCTCTCTCTCCATTCATCCAAACTGCATCTTACCTGTATCTATCTCACATCCCAGATCTTTCTCTCTTTTCCCGTCCTTCCTTCTTTCATTCATTCGTTTGTTCATTCGTAGAATAGTAGAGTCGGAAGGGGCCTACCAGGCCATCGAGTCCAACCCCCTGCTCAATGCAGGAATCCAAGTCAAAGCATCCCTGACAGATGGCTTTACCTTTAGCCAGCTTGCGTACTGTGTGGCAAGTACGGTAATTCTTTCTCATTACATTGGTCTCTTCCTTCCTTTAATTCCCTCTCTCTGCCTCTCTCTGTCTCTGTCTCTCTCTCACACACACACTTCTTAGCACACTTCACAGATCTCAATGCCCACAATTTTGGGGACGGAATCCGTTACAGTGGGAGAAGTGCAGAAGCCAAACACTGTATTATAGTGTAGATCAGTGTTCTCCAACCTTGGCTCCCCAGATGTTTTTGGCCTACAACTCCCAGCATGCCCCAGCCAGCTACGCTGGCTGGGGCATGCTGGGAGTTGTAGGCCAAAAACATCTGGGGAGCCAAGGTTGCTTCACCGCCCTGTGATTCTGACAGCAAGCTATTGTTGTCGTTACTATAATGCTGCTGTTCATTCATGCTAGGAATCCACCCTGAAGAGTGTCCTCAGCGCCTTGTGGAACCTGTCGGCTCACAGCACTGAGAACAAAGCGGCCATCTGTGTGGTGGAAGGAGCCCTCGGGTTCCTGGTCACCACCCTCACCTACAAGTGTCAGAGCAACTCGCTGGCCATCATTGAGAGCGGAGGGGGGATCTTAAGGAACGTCTCCAGCCTCGTGGCTACCAGGGAGGATTACCGGTCAGTGACTCTCTCTCACTCTTTGTGCAACATACCATCCTGCTTTTGGAGGCAAATAACAATGCCCTCCCCAGAAACACACACACACACGCTCGGAAATACAGAGAGACACACATGCACATGCAGAAACACACACACACACCTACGCACACTCAGAAATGCAGAAACACACACACACACACACACACACACACCTACGCACACTCAGAAATACAGAAACACACACACACACACACACACACAAACACACCTACGCACACTCAGAAATACAGAAACACACACACACACACACACACACCTACGCACACTCAGAAATACAGAAACACACACACACACACACACACACACACAAACACACCTACGCACACTCAGAAATACAGAAACACACACACACACACACACACACACCTACGCACACTCAGAAATACAGAAACACACACACACACACACACACCTACGCACACTCAGAAATACAGAAACACACACACACACACACCTACGCACACTCAGAAATACAGAAACACACACACACACACACACACACACCTACACACACTCCGAAACCAAATAACTCTGTTTCTCAGCCTAATCTTGCCTGGCTGGAAACTGTATCGGCTGCAAAGCTATGCACTGATTAGGGAAGTCTGCCACCTAGTGACTGAATATATTACCGCAGGCTTCAACCACACAGACACATTTAAATTAAAATTCATTCATGCATTTTTTAAAAAAAAACAAAATAACCATGAGGCATACACCCCTGGGGTCCCCTTCAGATGCATGCCACGTTTCGGGTCTCTGGGTTTCATGGTCTCAGTGCTATATGGCGCTGACAGACAGACAGGCAGGCAAACACACATCCTCTTTCATTATTATACGGGTAGACAGATAGAGATAGGTAAATAGATAGAGATGGATAGAGGTAGATATGTATAGTTATAGGCAGGACCGGTGCAAGGCAGTTTGGTGCCCTAGGCAAGATCAGATATTTAGCGCCCCCCCCCTTCCCACTTGAGAGCGCTGTGTGTTTTTTCAAGGCGTTTCTGGCACCCACTTTAGCCCGGCGCCCTAGGCAGCTGCCTAGTTGGCCTAATGGTAGCACCGGCCCTGGTTATAGGCATAGATAAGGTAAGGTATATAGTATTTTTTAAAATTTTTGTTATTATTGGGTGGGAGAAGCCATCCTTGGACTCCAACTCCTAGCGTGAGTTATAGTGCAACACATCTGCAGGGCACCCGTGAGGCTTACTTCTGAGTAGCCGTGTAGAGAATTGCAGGGTAAGGCTGCGACCCTACGTCCACTTATCTGGAGGTAAGCTGCACTGAAATGAGTGGGGGCTTAACTTCTGAGTTGACACACGCACGGGGTTGCACGGCCAGACTGCAATCCTGTGCACGGGGACGGGGACGTGTACGGGGACGGGGACGGGACAGAGAGATATTTTCCCCCAGTGATCCCGTGCTGACTTCATGTGCAAACCTCCTGTGTTTCAGGCAAGTCCTGCGGGATCACAGCTGCCTCCAGACGCTGCTGCAGCACCTCAAGTCGCACAGCCTGACCATCGTCAGCAATGCCTGTGGCACCCTCTGGAACCTCTCCGCCCGCAGCCCCAAGGACCAAGAGCTGCTGTGGGACCTGGGGGCGGTCAGTATGCTGCGCAACCTCGTCGACTCCAAGCACAAGATGATCGCCATGGGCAGCGCCGCCGCCCTCCGCAACCTCCTGGCCAACCGGCCCCTCAAGTACAAGGACGCCCTGGTGGTCTCGCCCGGCTCGTGCATGCCCTCGTTGTACATGAGGAAGCAGAAGGCGCTGGAGGCGGAGCTGGACGCCAAACACTTGGCGGAAACCTTTGACACCATGGAGAAGCAGATCCTGAAGAACCAGGGTGCCAAGAAGCCCACGCGGCACATGGAGAGCTTGGTGAAGGACTACGCTTCTGACTCCGGGTGCTTCGACGACGACGAGGTGCCCAACGTCTCCAGTGGCGCAGAGACAGGGAATGCGTCGGTGCTCTCCATGTTCCTCAACTCCTCTTTCCTCCAAGGTCAGGCTTTGCCGAGAGCCATCGCCCAAAGGAGAGGCCCGGAACCGGAGAAAGATGAGAGTGGAAAGCCAACGGAAGCCAAAAAGGTCCCTCCACTGCTTCTGCCCCCAGACAACGAGGTCTCCATGGCAGCTGAGAAGTTGGCCAACAAAATTTCCACCACCGTAGCCAAGATAGACAAGCTGGTGGAAGACATCTCCACCCTCCATACCTCCTCTGATGACAGCTTCAGCCTCAGCTCCGAAGACCACTGCCTCGACTGGCAATACGGCTCGGACGAAATCCACGAAGCCCGGGCTCAATCGTGCTCCCCATGCCGGCTGTCGGACGCTGGTGGATTCATCAAGCGGGAAGATCTGAGCCGAGCTCACACCCTCCTGAGGCTGAAGACGGCCTACACCAGCTTGTCCAACGACAGCCTCAACAGCGGAAGCACCAGCGACGGCTACTGCACGAAGGAGCACATGAAGCCCTGCACCAGGACGACGTTCCTGGACTTCAAGGACGAGCTGCACCGGCGTCAGAAGCGTCCCAGCCGCCTCGACCTGAAGAACATCTTGATCAATCGGCCAGAGAAAGCAGAACCACTGGGGAGGAAGCATCAAGAGCCCGGCGAGGCGGCAGAGAAACTGGAACCGCTCGAGATGGCCAAGAAAACGGAGGCTTCCCGGAGCGCCGGTGTTGCTGAGAAGGAATCCAGATACAAGGAGAACGCTCCAAGCAACGAGCTGGATCCCAACCCAACGGTCCAAACAATTAAACTCTCCCCGTCCTACCAGCATGTCCCGTTCATGGAGAATGTGGACAATGGTGACCCAGAACCCGGGACTACGAGTTTCTCGGGAGCTGGTTCATACTACCAATGCCTGTCCGTGCAGACAGAGGAAAGTGTAAGCAAGCTTCCAGAGAAGCTGCCAGCCCTGGCACCGGCGGCACAAGAGCAGCTGCAGAAATACTCCGTGGAAGACACCCCGATATGCTTCTCCCGGTGCAGCTCTCTGTCTTCCCTTTCCTCAGCCGACAACGTGCTGGACGGGCAGAGCCACAGCGAGAACGAGATGGAGAGTGACTCCTCGCTGGAGATCATCGAGGTCGAGGAAGTGGAAGAAGCCCACCGAGAAGAGCAAGCCGAGAAGGTGAAAAGGGCGGCGGAGCCCCTTCCTGCCGTCTCACAGCCCATCGCGATCCCTTTCCCCAAGAAGGAGAAGGTCTTCCTTCGAGGCGTCTCGCCCTCCCGACATGAAGACTTGACCCCGTCCAGCTCCTCTGAGAACTACATCCAGGAGACCCCCTTGGTGATGAGTCGCTGCAGTTCAGTCAGCTCGCTGGGCAGTTTCGAGAGCCCGTCCATCGCCAGCTCTATCCAGAGCGAACCCTGCAGTGAGATGATCAGCGGGACCGTGAGCCCGAGCGAGTTACCGGACAGCCCCGGGCAAACCATGCCTCCAAGCCGCAGCAAGACCCCTCTCTTTGAACTGGGCGGCCCGCCGGAGAAGGAGGCCAGTCAGTTCAACATCCAGTGGGAGAACAACGTGAAGAAATTCATGGAGATCACCGACTTCAAGGAGCGTTTCCAGATGCCCCAGGACCTTGACTCCATGGTCTACTTCACCGTGGAGAAACCCAACGAGAACTTCTCCTGTGCCTCCAGCTTGAGTGCGTTGCCCCTCCACGAGCACTACGTCCAGAAGGATGTCGAGCTGAAGCTCATCCCGCCATTCCCCGAAAGGCATGGCCTGAACTTCATGACGCATGAGAAAAGAGAGGAAGAGAGGGCCAACGAGAGCCAGAGGAAACCGGAGAGGCTTGAGTTAACCTCTGATGAAGACGTGGAGATCCTGAAGGAGTGCATCAACTCGGCCATGCCGTCCCGTTTCCGGAAGGTCCGTACAAACCTCATCTCTGGCCTTCCAGCCCAGGTTTTGAATCCTCAGTCCAAGAAGCCGGTGCATGTTCCGGTCTATATGCTGCTCCCTGCCAACTCCCACTTGGGTATCGCCAAGCAAAGACGGGCTACGGTTGCCAGACCCAACAAGGACTACATTGGCGACGAGGATTCCTTCACTGACTCGGCAGAAGGAACCCCGGTCAACTTCTCAAGTGCAGCTTCCCTGAGCGACGAGACCCTCCAGTACCCAATGAAGGAGGAAGGGGACTCAAGGCGTTGCTCCGGGAAAAGGTGGGAAACACCAGGGCCACGGGGCGTGGGGCTCAAGATGGAGGCGATGCAGTGTGAGCGAGGCAGCCCACAGGCCGGAAGAATAACTTCCAGCCACTCAACCCCAACCAAAATGGCTTCCTCTTACAAGCACAAAACTGGATCTAATCACACCAGCCCACTTCGTGCAGGCAGGGCCCAATCCGCCGAGTCTAAGAGAGGGCACGTTCCTCTCAAGAACCTGGAGCTGACCCTCGTGAGGCAAGGTAGCCTGAGGGCCTGCTCTGAAGGTAGCCGTTCCAGGAAGGAGGGCCCTCAGGAGAATGGTGGTCGCGACAATGACATGGTCTTCCAGTCCTTGTGCCACACGACACCAACAGAGGAGGCGGTCTATTGCTTCTACGAGAACGACTCGGACGACCTGACAGAGCTCAGCATGAAGAATTCGCCCAAGAGGAAGGCCAGCAAAGGTCAAAAGAAAGAATGCTGGGTGGCCAAGAAAGAGCCTGAGCCGACTGCAAGACAGCAGCTTCAGGCGAAAACCAAGATGGTGGCCAAGCTCCGCAGCAACCTCATTGGGGATGAGACCCCGCCGTGTTATTCTCTCAGCTCTTCCCTGAGTTCCCTCAGCGATCTGGAGCTCTACCACCCCGAAGAGAGGACACAAGCGTACAGTGGCAGGGCCAACCGCCAGTTGACCGCCAACCGTCGACACGAGATGAGAGCCGCCTTGTCCAGAGGGAGGGACAGCTCCGCCAGTTCGCTCAGTTACAACTCGGAGGACGACCTTCTGCAGAAGTGCATCGGCTTGGCCTTGCCCAAGAGGAGACGCCCGTCTGCAAAACGGATGAGTGGCGAGAGGGAGCGGAAGACCCTCAAGGCCAAAGAGCGCAAAGCCGAAGCTCTGATGGATGAAGCGACCGATGAGAGAGGCTCGGATCTGGACAGCGTCGACTGGAAAGCCATCCAGGAAGGGGCAAACTCTATTGTCACTTGGCTTCACCAAGCAGCCTCTTCCTTAGGCCGGGAGCCATCCTCAGAATCTGACTCCATCCTCTCCTTTATGTCTGGCCTCTCGGCGGGCTCGACTTTGCAGCTCTCTCTGGACAGGAAGGAGAAGAAGAGAGGCAAGAAGCCCCCCAGGGGTCATGTGGAGAAGAAAGACCACCCAAAGGCTTCCCAAGATGGCAAGAAGCCGACAGAAGCCGGAGCTGCCAGCTGCAGGAACGGCAGGGCAGAGAAGAAGCTCGGCCAGCAGAAACCGTTGACCAACTTACCGGTGGTTTTCCGAGGCAAGACGGTGATCTACGTGCCCGAGGCAGCAAAGGAGTCCCAGGTACGGAGTCCGGGGCCCACCCCAAGGAAAACAGGCCCTGCAACCAAGCAGGAAGACCCTGTGAAGACCCCGAATCTAAACCAACAGAGATCGCGGAGTCTCCACAGGCCTGGGAAGATCTCGGAAATGGTGGACCTCACGTTGCCCAAGAGAAGCGCGACCCCGCCGGCTCGGATTACCAAAGCACCTTCGTCTGGCTCTTCCAGGACCTCCACGCCATCCCAGCCCAACCAGAAGAAGCTAACGTCGCCATCGCAGCAGCTCAACCGCCAGGTGCCATCCCGCGAAGCCGGGAAAGTGGGTGGGAATGCTACGCCTCCCGGCCCCATCCTCAAACCGGTCCAGAAATCACCCGTATCCAAGCAACACAAGACCCAGAAGTCTCCCGTCCGCATCCCCTTCATGCAGAAGCCCGCTAAGAAGACTCTTCCGGCCAGGAACACCATGCCTGTTTTGGAGGAGCAGGTAGGAAGAGGAGGCAACGATCCAAGGCCCAAGGTCAACGGGAAAGGAGTCTTTCAGAACAGCCGCCTCAACTTGGTGCGCATGTCCTCGGTGAGGTCCGTTGGCGGCGAGTCGGACCGCTCGGGTTTCCTGCGGCAGCTGACGTTCATCAAGGAATCGTCCAGCCTCCGCATGAGGCACCGTGCCGAGCTCTCTTCCTCGGAGCCCGTGCCTTTGCTCTCTCAGGGCGCGTCTCCTCGGAGAGGCAGGCTCGGCCTCCCGACGGTCTTCCTCTGCTCGTCCCGCTGTGACGACCTCAAGGTGGACAAGCCGACGGGGCCAAGCCAGCGGCCCGTAATCTCCCGAGTGCCTCTTCCCAGCCACAGAGTCCCGGCAGGCACCAGGCCTCCGAGGAGAACCAGTTCGGAAAGCCCTTCCCGGCTCCCCGTCAAATCAAACAGTGTCCCGCCGGAGCCTTTCAAGCGTTATTCTTCGTCCCCTCAGATCAACGTCGTCAGGAGGGCAGCCAGCCCTGCTTCTGCGGCTCCCGGTTGCCCCCAGCCTTTAGGTGGCAGAAAGAAGAGCGAGGAGACCGCCAAACTACCCGTGATTCCTCCTCCTCCTCCTCATCCGGGGACCACAGAGCAACAGACCGAAGAGCAGCCGCAAGCGAGGGTCAAGGGGACTTGGAAAAGGATCCGCGACGAAGACATCCCCCATATTCTGAAAAGCACCCTTCCTTCCACCGCCCTGCCGCTGGTTAGCACCTTGAAGGAGGAGGAGAACCGCCAGGCCTGGAGAGCCCTTCAACGGAAGACAAGCGATGCCGTGGTTCAAACCGAAGACTTTGCCACGACCAAGACCAACTCCAGCACCTCTCCGACGCTGGAGGCCCAGGAGGTCCCCAAGATCCTGTCCGACGGCTGCGAGCTGGATGGCTTTGGTCCAGGCAAGGTCACCTTTACTCACGAGGTGCCTGTCAACTCTCTCGGGAACTTTCCTCCCAGTAGACACAGCTCCCCGAGCCGGGCCGCAAGAGTGACCCCTTTCAATTACACCCCCAGCCCCATGGTGGAGCCGGCAGTCAACGAGAAGCAAGTGGAGAAGGTGCAGGTTTGACCAACCACCCCCTGGGTCGGTCTTGCAAGCTCCAGGGATGTCCTTAGTGACTGCTGTATATATATATACATATATATATATATTATATATATATAAAAACAAAGCTTGTGCCCGTTAATTTTTTTTTTTTTTTTTTAAAGCAGAAAAGCCCTATTCTCAACAAACCAAGGACGAATCTTGGGGTTGTTTCTTATGAACACAGGACGGATGGATTTGCTTCTTAAGAAAGCGGCACAAAAGAAGTCTTTCTTTCTTTCTTTCTTTTCTTTCTTCTTTTTCTTTCTTGGCGAATGGCGTTTGGGGACGTTTGACCCAACGGAGGGCTGCAAAAACACACATTTGACACACGCAACCTCTTCGGGTGTGCGCAGTGCCGCCCCATCAGTATTTTGCCATCGGTGATGGGGATACAAGCCGTTCTTCGGAAGCGTCGGGGTGCAAATGCCCCGTGGTCCAACTGAAGGAGCGTGTTTTCTTCAAATCGTTGTGTAGAGAAAAGGGACACTGACTGGAAGGTGGAGTTCTTCCTGTAGCAAATCCCCGTTGGGCTCGCACCCCCGTGTTGGGTTTGATGCGGAGATTTCCAGCAGCATCTCTGGGTCCTGGGTCTCTTTTCACACATGAACACTTGGATGATACCATCATCCAAATCTAAAATGTACCCTGGCCTGTGACGGACACTCCATTTTGAGAACGCCTGCCTCTCCGACTCCACCTTGGCACCGTTCACGAGCGATGTGTCCATGATGAATACACCGCACGCAAGGTTCACCCGCTTCCTCCAGAGACTCGGCGGAGCTTTGGGAACCCCAAATGTCGCAGGCCGTTTAGGTTACACACAGGACTCATTCAAGACGAAGGGCAAATCCAAGGCGGCGTGTGATACCTTTGCGCAAACATTCCGTCCCGCGTCCGCAAAGCTCCTGCGTTTGTCACACTTTTGCCGCATTGTGGAAATGAACCACGCCAACCGAGAACCGTCCAGGCCGGGAGTCGTCAACAACTCGAAGATCCCAAAGGCCAAAATGCGCTCAGGACAGCCAGCCCAAGCTGGTTCAGCAAAAACTGTCGGGCATCCTCCTTCATCCTCCTGCAGGTCCGTTCCCCGAGGACACGAGGGAAAACAACTTTTGCATTTGGGGAAAGGGACCCGACCCCGCAAGGCTCCCAATCGAGCAAAGAAAAGAGGATGCTCCGTGCGAAAAGGGGGGGGGAGCGAGAGAGCCTTAATTTTGACACTTGGCTGCATGCTTTAGGCTGCAATCCTGTACGCACTTACCCGGACATAAGACCCGTTGAGCTCAACGGGGCTTACTTCTGAGTAGACGTGTCTAGGATTGCACTGTTAGTCTCATGTGTGGGCACTCATACCCAAGAATTAAAAACCAAGCTATTCTCAGCTAATTTATTTTGGGGGTGTTGGGGAGGGGGGGGGAGGGGGGAGGAGAAAAGACTTTTATGGGTTAAAAAAGCAAAAACAGGAGAGAGAGAGAGAGTTGGTGGGGAAATGTTATACATCAGCAAAGAGCTGACATAGAACAATGACGCCCTTCCAGAGGACGCAAACCACGATCCACACGGTGCTTTGTCTCTAATTATAGCAACTCCTTAATCTGCTAATGACTAATCTGTCTTTTTGTTGGCCCTGGGCGGGTTTTTTTTTTTTTTTAGGGATGGGAAAACGGATATGGCACTGTATCATCGCCCTAATCTATACACACACATACAGAAAAGGGAGTCCGTTGTTATGGGGAATCTTGTGGCACGGCGCAGGAGCAAATTATTTATTATTTATTTCTCCGAAGTATTCTTCATTCGGCTCCTCAGCCAAAAAGCCTCCCGGAGCGGCTTGTGTGCAATCAGTAAAGACAAAAGAAGATAGCCCCCGCCGCTCCCAGCAGGCTTACAGTCTAAAAAGACACATCACACAAGGAAAAGGGGCTGAGGAGGGAAGAGGGGGGGGGAAGCGGTCTTTCTGCAGGGTTGCTGCTTCCCGCTCTCATCTTCCTCCTCTGCTCTACTGCTGACCTCACAGCAAGATCAGAGAGGGTGAGGGGGGGTGGGGTGGGCAACACGATAAAAGATGTGAGGGGGAGACAGGAAGAAGGATAAATTCAAAAAGGAAGGCCTGTGGCTCACGCTGGCTCAGCTTGTCTGAGCGTGGAAAGCTAAGCGGGGTCAGGCCTGGTGATTACTTGGATGGGAGACCCCCTCCTCTCGTTTCCTGCATTGAGCAGCGGGTTGGACTCGATGGCCTTGTAGGCCCCCTTCCGACTCTAGAATCTATGATCTATGATCAAATGAGAGTGGAGCGTGCACATGAGAATGCCTTTATATGAATGCTTTTAATGTATTTAAAGTGCTACACCACTTAAGCGTTACTTCAGAAATCCCAACCACAGCCTTGCGAGGTCGGCAAGTATTAATCTCTCCATTGGGGGGGAGGCGGGGGCAGGCAGAGGAACGGCAGGAGTCAGTTTTCAGTCAGGGTCTGGACGACTTGCAGTGCGATCAGATATAATGATTATCTCAGGGGTGCTGAACCTCATGACTGTAGCCCAACTGAGGTCCCCAGATCACCACACCCACTTTCCTTGGCCACACCCCCTTTCACCCATTGGGCGGTTTCCTGGCATTTTTGCAGTTCCGCCCCGCCCCCATTCTAAAAGGTCGAAATTCCTCCCCTAAAGCTTAGATACTCGCCGAGAGAACTTTAAGCTAAAATATGCCAGTATTTTGGCCCCGCCCCTTTTGCCTTCAGCCCTGCCCACCACCGGAATGTGCCCCCCCCGAGCTCTCAAATGGAATGCAGCCCTCGGACTGAAAGAGGCTTAGCACCCTGGCCTATTTTATTATATTTATACCCTGTCTTTTTTCCTGCAAGGAACCCAAGGCGGCTTACATAATCCTCCTCCTCCTCCTCCTCCTCTCCATTTTATCCTCACAACAACCCTGTGAGGTAGGTTAGGCTGAGAGTCCGTTGAGGTAGGTTAAGCTGAGAGTCACCCAGTGAGCCAGTGAGCTTCATGGCCGAGCGGGGACTAGAACCCGGATCTCCCTAGTCCCAGTCCAACACTCTAACCCCTACGCCACACTGGCTCACACAGGCCAGCCAGCTGCCCCAATGGGAAACCCACAAGCAGGACATGAGTGCAAAGCCACCCTTCCACCCATGTTCCCCAGCAACTGGTACACATAGGCATATTGCCTCTCATCCTGGAGGTAGCATGTAGCCATCAGGGCCAGTAGCCACGGATATGGATAGCTGCCTCCTCCTCCACGAATGTGTCCAATCCCCTTTTAAAGCCCTCCAAATTGGTGGCCATCATGACATCTTGTGGAAGTGAGTTCCACAGTTTAACTCTGCGCTGGGTGAAGAAGGACTTCCTTTTCTCTGTCCTGAATCTCCCACCAATCAGCTTCATGGGATGACCCCATTCGGTTCTAGTATCATCAGAGAGGGAGAAAAAGGTCTCTATGAACCAATAATAAGCGATACTAGAACTTTATTGAAAACATGCTAAAAACAGCGGGCTACTGATTAAGAGCTAGCCTGAGCAAAGACTTCTTTAGCATCCATCGAAAGGTGGGAAGAGAGGGAAGTTGGTGAACCTCTGCTGGGGTGAATCTCTTCACAACAACAACCCTGCAAAGTAGGTGAGGCCACTCTGCTGGGAGTGAATTTCTTCACAACAACAACCCTGCGAGGTAGGTGAGGCCAAAAGTCAATAACTGGCCCAAAGTCACCCACTGAATTTCATGGCTGAGTGGGGACTAGAACCTGGATCTCCTGGGTCCCAGTCCAGCGCTCGAACGACTACGCCACACTGACTCATGTTGGTGGCCATCACTACATCATGTAGTTCACCTGAGTTTAAGGGTGCTTCCTTCCACATTGATCCAGGGTGCTTCCTTCCACATTGATCCCGCTCGGCCATGAACCCCACGAACGGGTTCAAAGGACAAGAAAGAGGATTTGCATTAAATGTGAGGAAGAACTTCTTCATGACATGCACTCTTTGACGGGGGAACGGATAGCCTTGAAAAGTGGAGGGCTCTCCTTGGCAGGAGGTTTATAAGCAGAAGCTGCATGGCCTCTTATCGGGAATGCTGTAGCAGTGGATATCCTGCATTGGCGGGGGCTGGTCTAGATGACCTCTGTGGCACTTTCCAATTCTGTGGTCCTAATGGCGCAATCCTACAGTATGTATGTTTAGGCAGAACTACAACTCCCAGCATTCCCCAGCCTGCAGAAAAAATAGTCCTACAACTCCCAGCATTCCCCGGCCAGCCATGCTGGCTGGGGGATGCTGGGAGTTGTAGGACTTTTGCTCTCTAAACATGCATAGGATTGCACCCTATGTGTGCTTAGGATTGCAGACATATTGTGTAATTGCATACAGGTCTATTTGGGAGTAAGTCTCACAGGGTTCAAGGAGACTTTCTCATGAGTACAGATGCATAGGCTTGCAACCCAAGGCTCCAATCCTACATACACTTACCTGGGAGTAAGTCCCATGGCTGCTCTCCCTGGCTCCACCCCCTTTCCCTAAACCACCAATCATTTGGTGGTTTCCCGGCCTTTGCGCAGCTTTCCTGCCATCTTAAAAGGTCGAAATGCCTCTCCTGCTAAGGGTGAGTTACTGGCAATAAGAGCTTTTGGCTCCGCCCCTTTTGCCTTTGGGCCCCACCCGCCACTGGAATGTGGCCCCTGAGAGCTCCTCCGAGATAGAAATTGGCCCGCGGGCTGGAAGAGGTTACACACCGCTGTGCTGAACATTCAGTGGTGTTTTCCGGGATCAGAAAAAAGAGGCCCATCGGATCCCAGTGTCCTGTTTCCGCACTAGTGGCCAGCCCGGTGCATTTGCTGAGGTCATCGGCATGAAGGCCAGCGCCATTCCCTGTTGGTTCTCCCTGTGATCTGCTAATCACAGGTCACTGAACATGGAGGTATCTTTTAGCTCTCTAGCGGGAGGAAAACCAGGATGGTGTGGAGGGGTCTGGAAAGCACATCCTATGAGGAACATTTCAAAGAGCTAGCTGGGCATGCTCAGTTTGGAGAAGAGAAGACGAGCGGAAGACACGAGAAGAGTCTTCAGAGATCTGAAAGGCTGTCAGGCAGAAGACGGAGCGGCCTGTTCGCTGTTCCTCCCGAGGGCAGGACTAGGACCAACGGGTGGTGTGAAGGACCGCCACTGGTCCGTTTCCGTGAGTTTGGGAGTTAAGGGGTTAACTGGCAAGCGCCAAAACTCCCATTCGCGATCCCTGGGTCACTCCAGGACAACTGCACTGGATTAGCACTGAGTCAGAACACCGTAGCAGGCCATTGACCAATTGTTTACAAAAGTTAAATTGAGCGAATCCCGTCAGGGAGATAAGAGAGTTTGCAGTAAATAAAACAGCCGAGGTGAGAAAATACAACCCACAATTGGAGGCAATGAGGCTTGCAAAAGCACAGGCAGAACCTACTGAAGATAAAAGAACCTACGCTTAAACTTGGCTAACACAGAAGAATCTGCTCTAGCCTACTGCTATAGAACTAGCTGGACTTACGAATATTACCCAGGCAGACGGCTTGGGGGTTGAGCTTCCCGGGTTGGCCTGAGCTTCTTGACCTGCTCCGTGCAGCTCCGCACCTTGTTCCCGACAACCCCAACGGAGCCCGGGTTGTTCTGTTTACACCCTCCCTCGCCCCCTCCTCTCACTCCCAGCCCCTCCCTCTGGTGGCAGGGCGAACCGGTTCTGCTCAGCATGGGTTGCAGAGGTTCTGGGCACCACTTGGGCTCATGGCGCCTCACGGTGCTTGCTTGGAGGGTATTTTGGCAGCTCAAATTGAGACTGCCTGGGGGAAAGACCACGGAGGCAAAAAATGTAAATGTGTCTCGGATTTGACAGTCTGACGACTTGCTTAAACAAGGCGATCTGGATGCGAATGCCCACCCAGAATCCCACCCAGAAGGCAGAGATTGTGCTGGTGACTGGGGGGGACAGACGGGGGGGGGCGAAAGGTGTCTCCACAGGTGGAAATGGCAGAGAGGCGGATCTCGGCTAAAAAACGTTAGGAGAAACATCTGAACAGGGAGGGCTGTTCTGCAGCGGAAAAGGCTGCCTCGAGGCGAGGGGACACCTTCGCTGGAGATATTTAAGCCGAGGATGGGCCGCAGCCTCTCAGGGATGCTGTCGCGGCAAGATTCCTGCACTGAGCAGCGGGGGGGCGGTTTAGATGATCCCTACGGTGGCTTTCAGCTCTTTGATTCTGTCCCAAGAGCATCAACAGAGCTGGACTGGACTGGATCAGTTCGAAGGCCGACGGAGTCCGGAATCAGCTCCATGCACGCCTATGGAACGTTTCCAAGCAGGGGTGCAAAGGCAATAAAACCCACCACCACCCCCATTTCTGCTTGCCCCCAGCAACCGCTACTCAGTGGCATATTTATCGATTTCATAAATGTACAGGCCGCCCCTCGATGTGAATATTTCCGCCTCTCCCTGCAGCAGGCAGCTTTCGGAAGTCGCGCTAAAAACAGAACCTGAAAAACTGCCGGGGAGGGGAGGGGTGGGGAATCAACGCCACAACAAACAAAAAGCAGAATAAACGCAACAGTGAAAAACGGTTCTTCTACAGATTAAAAGGGCATTAAGAGTTAAAAAGGCTGTGAATTACTTTTTTCTTTTTTAAAGAGTTTGCCCGGTGACAAAAGGACACCGGAGTCAGCCTACTGCCCCTGAGGATGGAGGCTCTACACGGCCGTTACAACTGAATAGATGCTGACAGATAGGTTACGTAAGAAAGTAAGAAGGGCCGTGCTGGGTCAGACCGAAGGTCGATCTAGTCCAGCATTCTGCTCACACAGCGGCCAACCTGATGACCCTGTGGGAAGCCCACGAGTTCAGTGATTAGGGCAGTGATGGCGAACCTTTTTGAGCCCAAGTGCCCAAACTGCAACACAAAACCAACTTATTTATTTCGAAGTGCCAACTGCAATTAAACCTGAATACCGAGGTTTTAGTTTTAGAAAAACAACTCATACTGTTGTCCGAACTAATTAACATATTTTGTCTTAAAAGAAAAACACAATAACAGAGCTTTCAATGATACTAACAGTTTTTTGTTGAAAAAAAAATCAACTCAAAAAATTATTATAGTACTACATTGTACACATAGCCTGTGCACAACACATGCAGCACTCAGGTCAACTGTTAGGGCTTTACATCCAAGCCATGCTCTGTGCATCATTCTTAAAAATCTTTTAAATGTGATAACAATGTAGAAAAGAATTCTGCAACAGGAATTCTAGAATAAAACCATTCTGTTCCACACTGTGAGAAAGAACAAGATCATTAGTGTTTTGCAGAAGGGGACAGTCTTTTCGCGATCTGGTGACCAATGGCTCGAGTGCCCACAGAGAGGTCCCTGCGTGCCAGCTGTGGCACCCGTGCCATAGGTTCGCCATCACTGGATTAGGGCCTTTATTGCTTCAGACTGTAAAAATATAAGAACATCCCTGTATCAGGCCAAAACTCTGTCTAGAGTATCCCGTTTAACATAAGAGCCCTGCTGGATCAGGCCGAGGGTCCATCTAGTCCAGTGTTCTCCAACTTTGGGTCCCCAGATGTTTTTGGCCTACAACTCCCAGCATGCCCCAGCCAGCAAAGCAACTGGTGTACACAGGCATACTGCTTCTGATACTGGAGGTAGCATCTAGCCATCAGGACTAGGAGCCATTGATAGCCTTCTCCATGAAGTTGTCCAATCCTTTCACAAAGTTCTTCCAAATTGGTGGCGGTCACTCGCATCTTGTGGAAGTGAGTTCCATAGTTTAACTCTGCGCCGTGTGAAGAAGGACTTCCTTTTTATCTGTCCCGAATCACCCACTGCTCGGCTTCGTGGGATGACCCGGCTGGGTTCTAGTATGAGAGAGGGAGAAAAACGTAGAGACACGCTTGTGCCAATTTCCACCTGTGAAGTGTTGGCATGGTGCGTTGCTTTTGGATTGCGCCCAGTTTTTTCTCTCCTCACCCCTCACCCCCCTTTTTAAACATCCACCCTGAAGAAAAGTTCTCTAAAACGTATTTTTATTTATATCCTGCCTCCCCCCCCCACAAGCAACCTAAGGTGGCCCAAATATCCTCCTCCTCTCCTCACAACAACCCTGTGAGGTAGGTGAGCCCGCTGAGAGTCAGCGACTGGCCCAAAGGCACCCAGTGAGCTTCATGGCCGAGTGGGGACTAGAACCCAGATCCAACACTCTAACCACTATGCCATGCCATGCTATAATTATATCTATATATATTGGGATCTTGATGTTGCTCTTCAAAAAGTCCCCAGGGCGGTTAGAGGATGCATCACTGTTTTCTGATGTTCAGGTGGTGCGTGCCTGCACAAGAGGGAGGTATTGATAAGCTTGGCAGAAGCCTGAGGTTTACGGAAGGACAAAAATTCTTTAGTGGCAAAATACGTACTGGAGCAAAAAAACCCGAACAGACAAAACAAACAAACAAACAAACAAAAAAAAAAAACCCCACAACTCCTCCACCCCAAAACAGCAGAATGAAGACCGAGTACAGTAATACCTTGGATTGCAAGTAACTTGGTTTGAGAGCGTTTTGCAAGACAAGCAAATTTTAAAATATCTATTTAAATTTTTTTGACTTGATATACAAGCGACGTCTTGCAATACAAGTACTGTAGTACGGCTCAAATTAAAAATCTCTGTACAAATTTTTTTGGGGGGGGGATTTCGTTTTGATAGAAGAGTGTTTTGGATTACAAGCACGTTTCCGGAACGAATTATGCTCTCAATCCAAGGCATGACTGTATGTGTTCAGCAACTGTGGAATGTCAAGTGTCTGTGCGGACAATTGAACATCTGGCTGGTGCACTGAATACTTTGTCACGGGTTCCGCATTGCAGTCAGGAATAAAACAAAATACTCCGAAGGGCGGAACCCTATGCATATTTAGACAGAAAGAAGTCCTACAACTCCCAGCATTCCCCAGCCAGCGCTGCTGGCTGGGGAATGCTGGGAGTTGTAGGACTTCTTTCTGTCTAAATATGCATAGGGTTCCGCCCTTCAAAGTGTAAATCATTTTAAAAAATAAATGAATAAATGAGAAAACAAGCATTGGGAAGTCCCTTCTGGAAACTAAATGTTAAAAGTCTGGGAGAATTAAAAGGGGGAAAAAGGTAAACATCCAGTGAAAATTAAAAGTAAGTTATTACTACTACTATTTTTATTATTAATCCATCACCCATCAATCATTAATTTGCACTGCTTCCCTTCCCATGATTCAAATATGCCCTGGCAGGGCGGGGTGGTGGTGTCAACCAAGCTTTGCCACAAAAAGACCTTGTTTAAAACTGTCCCGTCCCAGAAACACGGATGTCTTCAAGGCCTGAGTTTGGAATGTCTTTGTCTTTATTTATTTACTTACTGTATTTATATCTTGCCTCTTTTTCTTGCAAGGAATCCAAGGTGGCTTACACAATCCTCCTCCTCCTCCTCTCCATTTTCTCCTCACAACAACCCTGTGAGGTAGGTGAGGCTGAGAGTCAGCAACCGGCCCAAAGCCACCCAGTGAGCTTCGTGGGCGAGTGGGGACTAGAACCCGGATCTGCCAAGTCCCCAGTCCAACACTGTAACCGCTACCCTACACTGGCTCTCATTTGGGCATCATCATCATCTTGAGTTGGTTCTAATAAATAGCATTCCACTGCTGTTGCGTCTTCTTTCTTTTTTGGGGGAAGGATGGAATCTTCTCTTCTTCTAACACATTGGCCACTTTGGCTGGGGCAGATAGGAGTTGTAGTCCAAAACATCTGGAGGCTGCCCGATTGGAGAATGGCTGTTGTAAGAGGGACCAGCTCCTTGAGGGGTTGACCTCCCGGGCTCGCTCCTCCTTCTTCGAGGCCTGGACTAGAAAGGGTTAAGAGAGGAGGCGCATACCTGTGCGAAAGGTTCCCCACCTGCAGCCCGAGGGAGGAGGAAGGCGAAAAGTTTCACTTCCAGTCAGATACGCTTCGGGGAGGGCGGCCGAGAAACTCCCCAGCCGGCCGGTAAGCAGTGCGTGTTTGGAATTGATTTGTTTTTATGTTGAGTTTTAATTAATTAAGATTGTGTTTTCAATCTGGATTTGATCGTTAGCCGCCTGGAAGCGCCATTTTTATTTTTATTATTTTTGGCAGGAAGGCAGGACATCAATAGCATATATAAAGAACGGGGGCGGGAAGGAGTGGGCCCCCCTCCCCGCCCACTCCACTTTTCTCCCCAAAATTTCTCCCCTCTCCAAAATCGGTTGTGCGCCCTAGGCGCACGGCCGGGTCCAGCGCGGGGTTGGTGGGGAGCCCTCTTTGTCCCGCCCTGTTTCCTTCTGGGGAAGGAGAAGGAGGGGGGGGGGGAAAGAGGGTGCGGGGCTTGCCTCCTGGAGGGCCCCATCCTGGGACCTACTCTGGGCCCGATCCTGCAAGGGACCACTCGCTTCTGGAGTGGGCGCGACTCCTTCTAAGGCCCCGGAAGGAGGCTGCTCTGGGGCACCCGGGTTCCCACCTGAGCTTTTGGCTCGGATCAGGGCCCGGAGCGCAGTTTTATGGTACCCATTTCCTCGGGAGGACGCTGCCTTGAACCTGATGGGGCTCAATTCGAGTCAGTGGAGCAAGCGGACTTCCTTGCTTTTTTGGCACTTGTTGTAGGAGGGGGTGGGGGCTGATGCTGCTTCCTGGTTGTTCCTCTTCCCCCCTCCCCCCATTTTTTTTTCTTTTGTAAATTTGTCTCTCCTGCAACCCCTTTCCTGGATCTTCTGAAACTTGCCTTGAGTAGCCGGAAACTTTGCAGTCAGGCGCACCTAAGCAGGGCCGGAAATCCTTTGTGCAAAGCTTCCAGAATAAAAACACAGGTGGCCTATATAAAATA
Source organism: Shinisaurus crocodilurus (assembly GCA_021292165.1). Taxonomy (NCBI): domain Eukaryota; kingdom Metazoa; phylum Chordata; class Lepidosauria; order Squamata; family Shinisauridae; genus Shinisaurus; species Shinisaurus crocodilurus. Next base: position 90,995,642 of record CM037882.1, on the reverse strand, counting down.
ATGTGTAAAGCGGCAGGGGTAGAAACTTTAGACTGGATTACCTAGGAGTAAGCCCCACTCAACTCAATGGAGCTTACTTCTAAGTAGACATATATTGGACTGTGCTAGTAATTGCAAGACTTCCTCCTCCTCCTCCTCATTATTATTATTATTATTATTATTATTATCATTATCATCATCATCAATTTAGATACTTAATAATAAATCAATTTATATAGGTATTTTAAATGATCAAATTAATTATTATTTTTAGTCTAATCAATTGTTCTAATTTATATACATCTTATTAATCTAATCAATTTATATACTTATTATTATTAGTTTACATAATAATAATCTAATCAATTTATATGGGTATTTTAAATAAGAAAATTAATTAAATTATTTAGTATTAGTCTAATCAATTATTAATCTAATCAATTTATATACTGATTAATCAAATCAATTTATGTTGTTATTATTCTTAATTATTATTAATCTAATCAATTTATATACCACTTACCATATCTAAAGATTATCTCTAAAGGCACAATCCTATGCAAGTTTTGACAGAAAAAAGGCCTACAACTCCCAGCATGCCCCAGCCAGCTGGGGCATGCTGGGAGTTGTAGGCCTTTTTTTCTCTTGAAACTTGCATAGGATTGAGCCCTAAGGGGTTTACAAAATCAAAAGTTGAAATACATCATAATAAATACAGAAGCTTGAATGCATTATGCAGAATGTACATTTTGTATGCAAATGCAAAATGTTTACAAGATTTTCAAGCCAAAATTGTACACAGCCCAGAGAGCTTCGGCTATTGGATGATATATAGAGAATGAATGAATGAATAAAAACAAAACAAAACACCACCCCCAAAAAAACCCACAGTGAGTATTATCCGGAGAGATACCTTGCCTTCCCAAAAAAATGCTCAAGTTGAATAACCGTAACACAACAGTATAATGTGTTGCGTTTTGAGCACTTCTGTAAATGTTTTTTTTAACCGTTCTATGAGGCCTAGAGAATTTGTTTTATGGTGTCTTAGAAATATAATAATAACAGTCAATAAAATATACCACTCTGATAAAGCTCTTATTGTATGGCCAGCCACTTAGTGAGCAAATGGGTAGAACGCGCGCTCTCTGCATGTTTTCATTGATAACTTCACAAAAGGGACTAGGAGCGTATGTTTTTAGCTGAAAAGAATTGAACGTGGAGGCCATGTTGTGTAGTGGTTAGAGCAGGGGTGGGCAATGTGGCATCCACCAGGTGTTTTGGACTACAACAACTCCCCCCCCCCCCAAAAAAATCCCTGACCATTGCCCATGCTGGCTGTGGCAAATGGGAGTTGTCCCAACCATCTGGAGGCCTCCCAAGTTGCCCGCCCCTGGGTTGGAGTGTCAGGCTAGGAATTGGAAGAGCCGTATTCAGATCTTTGGAAGCTGCCTTAATACCGAGTCAGGTGATTGGTCCACCTAGCCCGGTATTCTCAATACTGACTTGCAGGGCCTCTCCAAAGTTTCAGGCAGGAGTTTTTCCAGCCCTGCCTGGAGATGCTCCAGGGATCAAACCTGGGCCCTTCTGCGTGGTGCAAAGCAGACGCGCTACCACTGAGCTCTGGCCCCCTCTCGAGCTAACCCACCTCACAGGGCTGTTGTGAGGTTACAGCCCTGTTGCAAGGGAGACCAGAGAAGGAAATTCAAAAGCTTTATTTTGCCCAGAGGCGAGCGCTTTCTTGCATTTTGATCTCTGCAGGGGGAACTGTGCCAGGCCTTATCTAGGATTGCCAGATGACTGACTGGGTGGAGGGGAAAGAAAAATACAAATGCCGCCTGTCCGTTTGTTTGACCTCTGGGTCAGCCGCCATAATTTCTTGCGCAGAGGCCACCATTTTGAGCTGGTTGCTAGACGCGGTCTTGAACGAAACTGGCCTTGTCTTTCATTTTCAGTTTTAAAAACAACAGCGTTGATTTCCGCTCAGCGTCGCATCATGCGCGCAAAACGAGCCAGGCTGTCAAGCCGTGTGCTGTTTTCCCATGATGCTCTGTGGGACCCTGCTGGGCGGTTGTGTGCACTTCCTCTGTGGGCCGCCCCACACAAGTTCTGTTCAGGAGAGGGAGGGGGGCTGGCTGAGCTGTGAGGCTGTCTGTCTAGTTCTCTGTACGGCTCCTTCAACCCTGCACACGGGCCTGTCCGTCGCCGGGCATTTTGCGCTGTCAGGGGCCGAGGGAGAATTTCCAACCAGCCAGAGTGCGGAAGGAGGCCACCTGGAAGAATGACTTTGGGCTGGATCCAGATTTAATCCTACCTAGAGTAGGCCCATTGAAATCAATGGGACAGGCGAATTTAAGTTGCATTGATTTCAGCAGGCCCACTTTATGTGGGGCTAAAACTGGATCCGATCCCTTCTCTAGTTGTATGATTTCTCAGTGAGCCGTTGGGCAGAATCCTGCCTCCAGACTTTTCCTTATATCTGCACATGCCAAACGGAACATTAGAGCAATGTTCTCCAACCTTGGGTCCCCAGATGTTTTTGGCCTACAACTCCCAGCATGCCCCAGCCAGCTACGCTGGCTGGGGCATGCTGGGAGTTGTAGGCCAAAAACATCTGGGGACCCAAGGTTGGAGAACACTGCATTAGAGAATTGCCTTTGTAAAAAGTAAGTTAAGAGTTATTTTTGAACTTATTTATCGTTTATTATCGGGGTGTCTGTCTGCTGAATCTCTTTCTGCGAGAAGCTGGGGGGGGAGGGTGCATTCCGGTGGTGGGCGTGGCCAAAGGCAAAGGGGGTGGGCCCAGAATTACCACCAAATGCCCGGCGGCGTATTTCATCGTAAAGCTGCCGGGAAACCACCACACGATTGGTGGTTGCGGGAAAGGCGTGGCGCTAAGGGAAGGGGTGTGGCCACTTGGGGAGTCCTGGGTGCAGGATTGGGACCCCAGGTGAACCTGATCACCGTATTATGAGAGGCAGCGTGGTATAGTGGTGAGAGTGTTGGACTGGGACTCTGGAGATCTGGGTTCTAGTCCCCCCACTCGGCCATGAAACTCACTGGGTGACTTTGGGCCAGGCACTGACTCTCAGCCTGACCTACCTCGCAGGGTTGTTGTGTGGATAAAATGGGGTGGAGGAGGAACAGATAAGCCCCCATGGGCTCCTTACCAGAAGAAAAAAAGAGAGGCAGGGTGGCACAGTGGTTAGTGTTGGACTGGGACTGGGGAGACCAGGGTTCAAGTCCCCCCTCGGCCACAAAGCTCCCTGGGTGACTTTGGGCCAGTCCCTGACTCTCAACCTAGCCTACCTCACATGGTTGTTGTGAAGATAAAAGGGAGAGGTGGAGGAGGATCGTGTAAGCTACGCTTGGGTTCCTTGCAGGAAAAAAGGTGGGATATAAATATAATAAACAAACAAATAAATAATACCCCCCCCCCATTCCCAATGTTCAGGCTGTACGTGATGTTGTCTATGCATGTAGACAAAACGGCATCACCCACGCGCATCAGGGAGGCATTGGCAGGCGTTGGACGAACCCAGCGTTTGTGGGAGTATCAAAGTGTCTTTTGGGGGAAATATCCAAAAGTGGTTGGGTTGGTGGTGGACACAAAATGGCCGATGGGGATTGAGCATGCTCAGTGGGCACAGGATGCCAACTGTTGCAGGTGGGGGGGGGCGTAGAAAGGGTGAGAAAGAGAGTGGCGCAGTGGTGAGAGTGTCGGACGGGGACTCGGGAGATCCGGGTTCTAGTCCCCCCACTCGGCCATGAAACTCACTGGGTGACTTTGGGCCAGTCACTGACTCTCAGCCTCACCTACCTCACAGGGTTGTTGTGAGGATAAAATGGAGAGCAGGAGGAGGAGGATTATGTAAGCCGCCCTGAGTTCCTTGTAGGAAAAAAGGCGGGGTATAAATGTAATAAGTAAAATAAAATAAAATAGTGGTTGGAATACAGAATGGCTGTGCTGCAACATTTCGCTGCAGGGCAACACTTGTCCTTTTATATATGCAAATGGCAAATCAGTTCTCTGAGCGTGGATTTCATAGATTTCATAGATCATAAGAGTTGGAAGGGGCCTACAAGGCCATCGAGTCCAACCCCCTGCTCAACGCAGGAAACTAGAGGAGGGGTCTTCCCATCCAAGTAATAACCAGGCCTGACCCTGCTTAGCTTTCCACGCTCAGACAAGCGGAGCCAGCGTGAGCCACAGGCCTGTATAAGTAGCCATTACATAGCCAAAACCGTGCATATGTATGTTTGGGGGAACTCCAACGTTTGCAGTGGGACAAAAAAAATTTCAGGTGGGAAAGCCATGAAAGGGTATGTGTGGGGGGGGCGGGGGACCCCCCCCCCAACAGCCCAATGAGCAGGCCAAAGACTGTTGACCGCCCGCTGCGAGCGGAGGGCAGGGCGGAATGGAGTATCCTGGAAGAAGGCGCAGCTGGCTGGAATCCTGAGCGGGAGTATTCCGCGCTGCAACATTTTGTGGCAGGACCTGCTCGTTCAGCCAGGAGAGCTTATATAGGTGCTGAAAGACCAGTCTACGAACAGTAGAAGAGGCCTGGCTGGAATCAGACCCGTGGTCCGTCTACTCCGAGGTCCGGCTTCTCAACAGTGATTTGAGAGACATCCCAGAGACATTTGCCCGATGTCTCTGGGAAGCCCCCAAACAGGGCCTGGGAAACTGTAGCCTTCTCCCAGTCTTCCTGCCCCCCCCCCCCCAGCGCTGAGTGATCTGAGATAAAACTGTGCACGGAGGAGCCGTTTTTTTTTGCTGTCCCACTGGACTGCCGTAAGAAGCGGGACTGCATTCCAGCAGTGGGTGGGGCCAAAGGCAAAAAGTGTGGGTCCTGAAGTGGACACCAAAGAAGCACCAGCTGGAAGCTCTGACGGCCGGTAAGTAACAGCGCAATCCTACGGCTGCTGGACAGCGTCTAGATCAGTGTTCTCCCACCTTGGGTCCCCAGATGTTTTTGGCCTACAACTCCCAGCATGCCCCAGCCAGCGTAGCTGTAGTTGTTGTAGGCCAAAAACATCTGGGGACCCAAGGTTGGAGAACACTGGTCTAGATGGCCATTGGATCCTTTTTTGGATCCCCAGTTACGAGGTCGGGAAATTGCTCCAACCTCGTAGCTGGGGATCCACACTTTGATCCCACCCACCCACCCCCCACACACACAGCCAGTGCGGGAAGAACGACGCCGGCTGCTTCTCCGAGGTCGTAAGAGCGACCTCGGAGGAGGGGTTTAGAGCACGGGGAGGGGAGGAGACCGGCGCCGCTAAGATGTATCCTGGCCACGCCGCGGCCTCCTTCCCCCCCCCGGCTCCGAAGCGCCACGCTTAAGCCGGCCCGAAATCGGATGTCTCCTCCTCGCTGGGCAGAGAAAGAGGAGCGCGGAGGTGGGCTTCGGAAGGGATATGGGCCATCCCCATAGGATTCTTTCCCCAGGTCTCGGGAAGGGCGTTTCGTCCTTTTAGGATCGGCGGCCGGGGACAGGCAAAAGCCGGGGAACCGCCAAAGGATTGTTGGTTTGGGGATGGGTGCGACGGTGTCAGGAAAGGGATGCAGAGGTTTGGTTTGCCCCTCCATTCTCCGGGGGGGGGCCTTCCGTTCCGTGGGGCCGGCCAGCTGGGCCATTGCAATCCGTCGGCCCGCGTGAGATCCTTGTTGTGCGGCGGCCCGGAGGCGCAACTTCTCTGCTGCGTTGTGCCTGCTTGGCAGTCTACGGATTTGTCCTTCCACCCCCATGGGTGGGGCAGGGGGTGTGGGTCAGAGGAGTCTTTCTACAGCTCTCTTTCAGGCCAAACCAGTCGGGTGGAGGCTGCCAAGGGAACGCCTTGTTTCCCAGACAAACTGTGGCTGCCTGATACCTTGTTCTTTGTTTTTTTTTTTTGCTTCATAAGGAGCCGGCCTCTTGAAGATCTTTGAAGGGTGCCGGTCTCCTCCTCCTCGTGGGGAACTAGTCTGCTGCGAAGCTGCCTTCCCAAAACTGTGTTTTTTTGGGGGGGGATGTCTTGGGACTACAACTCCCATCAGCCCTTAGCCTTTGCCCCTTCACACCTGTCTTTCCCCCTCTCTGAGTTTGGTGTCTGCAGGGCAGAAGGAGCAGGAGATAAGGACCCAGGCCCTGCTAAGTCTTCAGATAAGGGCCGGAATTTGCCCCGAAGCTTTGTGATTTTATTTTCTGAGGGCTTCTCCCGCCACCCCCCCCCCCAGTCCTTCTTGTTGGTTTTAACCTGTTTTGCCAGTTTCCTTGTCTTAGCCACCCTGAGAACTATTTGTGCCAGGATGGCTTAGACATATAAAAGAATCGACAAATATAAATCAATAAATAGTCCCTTTAATTGTATAGATCTTGTTATCATTCTCTCTCTCTCTCTGTGATGTCTTAGTTCCTCTAATAGGCAAGCTTGGGTGGTGAATGCCAACAGAAATGCAGCCAAAATGAGGCCTATTGAGAGCCAGTGTTGCGTAGTAGTTAGAGTGCCGGACTGGGACTCGGGAGATCCGGGTTCTAGTGCCCACTCCGCCAGGAAGCTCACTGGGTGACTTTGGGTCAGTCGCTGACTCTCAGCCTCACCTACCTCACAGGGTTGTTGTGAGGATCAAATGGAGAGGAGGAGGAGGAGGATTATGTAAGCCGCCTTGAGTTCCTTGCAGGAAGGAAAAAGGCGGGATATAAACAGAATAGAATAGAATAGAATAGATAAATAAATAGAGAAACGAGAAGGAACCCAAGGGGGCCACAAAACAGCGCAGTGAGGACTGGGCGTGCCCAGGAGTGCTAACTGGAAAAGGAAAACCGAAAGTGGGAGCTGGTAGAGTAGAATGCCCCCCGTTGACCTCTTTACAACTATGCAGCCTCCCCCAACTTGGTACCCTCCACATGTCTCAGACTACAGCGCCCATCATCCTTGACCTTGCTGGCTGGGGCAGATGGGAGTTGTAGTCCCAAAGGTCTGGACAGACCGGGCTAGGAAAAGCTGTCTTTTGGAGGCGAAGCCTATGGGCTTCACCCGAGAGTTGTCTTTTGAAGCTAACAGGTTCAAAAGTTGGCCCTCTTATATGGACCGGAATCTGTCTGTCCTTCTGGGGGCCCGGAGGTGGATTTATAAGATCCAGTGGGTTCCCCACCCCCCTCCAGCTGTCCAGTCTGACAACAGACTGGCCTTGTATCTGTTTGCCTCCCTAAGTTTGGTAACCGCAAATAAAATCTAAATTCCCCCCCGTTTTGCTCCCTACGTCAATATTTGCTCTCGAGGGTATCGGAATGCTGCAGTGCAAAGGCGGAGGGGGACGGGACTTCCCAGCTTTTGACGGGATCTCAGGCTTGTAAACGAGAGGTCGACGTCCCGAATACCGTGCGTGGCCCCTGGATCTTTGGGCCGCCCGGTGGATCTTTGGGCCGTCCTAGATCGACACCCGGGCCGACACTTTGGTTTCCTACCGTGATGCTTCGGATGTGTGGCCAGCGTCGCGTTTTAGCAGCCGAACCTGGCCTTCGGGTGCAAGTCGAAATGTTTCGGTGCCTCTCCTCTCTTTTGAGAAGCTGCCCACCATCCTAGCGGGATTCCGTTCCAGAAATTGTCGTCCTGTGTCCGGAGTCACTTCTGCGTCAGGTGCGGGCGTGCTGCAGGCTTCTGGGATTGACTTGCTTGTTTATTAGGTAGACCAGATGGGGCCAACTGTAAAATGGTGGCCAGGGAGGGGGCGGAGCCAGGTGCAGAATGGTGGCCTGGGGAGGGGGCGGAGCCCTGTACAAAATGGCAGCTTGGTGGGTGGACCGCTTGCCTACTCTACCCCATGCTCTGGGGCAGCCTTGGCCAAACCGGTGCCCTCCAGGGATGGGGACTCGGACTCGAGGACTCGACTCGTGAGTCGGACTGAGTCCCCCCTCTGACTCGACTCGGACTTGAGTCCCAATATTTTTAATGGGACTCGAGACTCGACTCGGGACTCGAGACCAAGGACTCGTCAACATCCCTGGGCTGTGCCAGAAGGAGTGGAGAGGAGCGTGATTGCCGGCGAAGAGCGCATGGAAGCGAGGCGTGCCGCTGCTCGGCCACTATGGACGGCTACCAGGAGTGCAGCCCCAACAGTGTGTCAAGATTTATTTTGATTGATGTGTTGCGTACTTGGGAGAGGCAGAAGAAGGACCTGAGATTACTCTGTGTGGCTGCTCTGAGTGTGTTTCTGGTTCCAGCAAGTTCATCACCAGTGGAGCGGGTGTTCAGTGAAGGTGGAATTGTGATGAGATCTCACTGTTCCAGAATGGGGGCCAAACATCTAGAAAAAAATCATGTTCCTCAAATGCAACATGGATAAGTTTTAGGAAGTACAGCAAGTTTATTTTTTTAAATCATTTTTCTAAAATGCAACCTTTCAGACATTTTGGGTTTGGCTGCCTCTGCCTGCCTGTCTGGGGTTCCCAGCCTCCTCTGCCTGCCTGGTCTCTTCTTGACCAGTTCAACAGTTGAATTGTCCAAGACAAAGGCCTCTGCCTGCCTGCTTTGGGGTTGCCTGCCTGGTTATTTTGGGTTTTTCTGCCTGGTCTGTTCTTGCCTAAATCAGTTGCAGAGTTTTGAAATCTGAAGTAGCCTTATTTTGTTGGGGGGAAAACCCCATTGATTTTAATAGGGACTCGTGGAGTCAGCTTTGGGAGTGACTCGTGACTCGTGAGTCACCATTTTGGACCAAGGACTCGGACTCGGACTCGAGACTCGGGTCCAAAGACTCGTGACTCGAGACCAAGGACTCTTCTATAATCCCTGGTGCCCTCTAGATGTGTTGGACTACAATACCCATTGCACCATTGGCCAGGGTGGCTGGGGATAATGGGAGCTGTGGTCCAACACATCTAGAGGGCAGCAGGTTGGCCAAGGCTGCCCCAGGACAACCTGCGACAGGGGTGCAGAAACCTAGCCCTGGGGGGGGGCTAAAAGAGGCCCACCTGGGGGGGGGTCCCAATTTGGCCTTCCAGCGTCTGCCAGATGGCCACGCCCCTTTCCCTGGACCACTCGTGGTTTTCTGGCTTTTTCATGGGCCCCAACACCATCCTTCTAAAAGGCTGAAATGCCTCTCCGAAGGCTTGGTTATTGGTAGTAAGAGCTAAAAAAAATAGCCCGGGGATTTTTCCTTGTATTTTGGCCCCGCCCCTGCTGCCTGTGGCCCCGCCCACCGCTGGAATGCACCCCCCCCCAGCTTCTCTGAAACTGAATGAGGCCCTCTGGCGGAAAAAAGAGGTTTGACATCCCTGGCCTGCAAGCACAACCGTACTTCTGAGTTACTGTAGATGAGGGATTCGAACACAACACTCTAAAATGGGTGAGCAGGGCCAGAGTAGTTTTGTTATCTCTTGTGATTGTGACATGCAGGATAAAATACGTCATGGGTGTAATCCTATCCATGTTTACAGGGGGGGAAAAGTCCTACAACTCCCAGCATGCCCTAGCCAGCAATGCTGGCTGGGGCATGCTGGGAGTTTTAGGACTTTTTTTTTCTGCTGGCTGGGGCATGCTGAGAGCTGTGGGACTTTTTTTCTGCTGGCTGGGGCATGCTGGAAGTTGTAGGACTTATTTTCCTGTCTAAACATGCATAGGATTTGGCCCTAAAGTATTAAGAAAACCCCGAAAATGAAAGAATTGTACAGTATCTTAAATTGTGGAATCTTAGCTGTTGGGAGCAAAGGAATGTTGTCAGTGTCTGTGTCAAGTTAATTTTTAAGCAGGAGCGGAAGCGTTTTAAAACTTTGCCGGCATGCCAGACAAAACAAGATCATTGAGAATCCATTTCCGTTGTTATTGTAGCAGTATCAGATGTTTGTGCGCGTGTGTTCCTTTCTCAGTGTGTGTTGCCTGTATTTTGAGCCAAAACTGTATATTGTGTGTTAAGATTATCAACATAACATTAAGGATGAAATGACACGACACTGACCAAAAGACCCAGTTGAAGGGCCACCAATTAGTACTCCTACTTTAGAGCTGAGGAAAAAACTGAGGCTCAGAGAAAAGGGATTAACAGAAGGCTAGCCATGACCGAGATCATCATCATCATCTTCTTCTTCTTCTTCTTCTTCTTCTTCTAAATTTGCAATTTTAAGGAACAAACTAGTTGTGTCAGCATAAAGTCCCATTTTACAGCTGTGGAACACTGAGGTTAGGAGAAAAAACCACTTGAGCAAGGATCAGTAACACACTGGCTGGGGCATGCTGGGAGTTGTAGGCCAAAAACATCTGGGGACCCAAGGTTGGAGAACACTGCAGTAAGAGATTGTAGGTTGGTAGGAGAGCCCTTCTTTCGCACACAGACGTTTCCAACTTCGATTTCCGCCATCTCCAGGAAGGGCTGGGAAAGTCCAATGTCCGAAACCCCGGAGAGCCATTGCTGCCAGTCAGTGTCGGCAATACTGATTTAGATGGACCGATGTTTTTGTCTGAGTATAAGGCCGTTTATGTCCCTATCTAAACCCGGCCCGTAGTTCGGAACCACGCGGACCAGAATCCTCCTTTACCTTTCGGGGAAAGAACCCGCGGGGGAGCTGGGCCTGACTGGGTGTGGGGCAGCCTCTTTATCTTCCTGTTTAAATCTGGTGCATGAGGACTAGCATCTTGCTTCGTCTTTTTTTTTTTTTTTTTTAGGGGAAGGACCTTATAGTGGTAGAGAGAGCACCTGCTTTGCAGGCAGAAGGTCCCAGGTTCAATCCCTGCCACCAGCATCTCCAGCCATAGAGTTGGGAAAGGCCTCTGCCCGAAACCCCGGAGAGCCGCTGTTAGACGGTCCCGAGCCCCCCCCGGAGTTGTTCCTCCTCTTCTCTACTGCAACCTGCTTGTTCGCCTGCCTCGTCAAGCCGGCATAAGCCTCTTTAAAGTGCTGTTAAAACGACTGTGTGTGTGTGTGTGTGTGTGTGTGTGTGTGTGTGTTCGTGTTCGGAAGCCCTCCGTCGCCTCGGGACCTGCCCGGTTGATCCGGACCTGTCCCCAGCCTGAGCTTCTTCCCCTGCCGCCGCCGCCACCCCTGTTGGCCTCTTTGGCTACATTGTCTGGGGAACGGGAGCTCTCTGCTCTGGCCCCACCTGGAACAGGTGTGTCTGGCGGGTTTCACCTGACGGAGGGGGTGGGGCTGGGAAAGCAGGGGGGTGGAGGAGGAGAAGGAGGAGGAGGAGGAGGAGGAAGGGGGACCGGCCTTTCTGTTTGGAAACCAGCTGGGAGAGAGAGCGAAGCCAGCTTGGCCGAAGCAGAGTGGCCTGCCACGAGCCTTGGGTGGGCTCACCTGGCCTGCCGCCCACCTGTTTCCCTGCAAGGTAGGGAGCGGACGCAGGGGCAGCACCTTCGCACGGGGATGGTGGCCGGTCCGGGGAGGCGCTGAGAGCGACATGGCGGTGAGATTTCAGGCAAGTGTGTGTGTGTGTGTGTGTGTGTGTGTGTGTTTGTCGAGCGATTAATTTCCAGCAAGGCAAAAAAAAATATATGCACTTATCTCTGGCCATGTGATGCGAGAACTATTTGGAATCACAGACTTCCCCCCCCCCCCGGCCAGCGTTTCAAGCAGCATTCGCTTACTGAAAGGGCCAATCTGGGCCTACTCGCGCCAATCTGGCAGCCTCCAGATGTGTCACACTACAAACCCCATCATCCCCAGCCAGCCTGCTGGCTGGGGATGATGGAGGGCTGCAATCCAACACAGGCTGGGGAAAGCTAACCCCTTAACGTTGCCGGGAACCTGGCCGGGTTCTTTGGGACTGAGGGCTGGGTGCTCTGCACGTGCTCAGATGTGCCCTTCTGTTCCTCAACTCCTGGGCGAAAATGCCGAACGGCGTGGGGGCTCAACAATGCCCCTTTATACCTCTCGCGAACGCTTGGGTTGGAGCCAAAAAAAGGGTGAGGTGACGGGTATGTCTCTGAGCATGTGCAGAGGGCATTTTGTCACATCGTGGAGGAAACCTGGATAGCTTGCGGGCATTGGGGGGGGGATGGGAAACGTGGTGGGGAAAGTCATTTCTTTAGAATTCTAAATAGATAAATACGGCATATTGGTTTTGGTGCCTTTCGTCTGGTCGGTGCTTGTTGCCTTTTCATCATTTTTGTGCGGCTGTGTGATTTTTATGGTGGCTTTCTTGGTACTTTTTACGGACATCATTTGCGTCCCTTTTGGAGGAAGGGTCGGGTATAAGAATTTTAAATAAATAAGGGCTCAATCCTATACATGTTTAGAGAGAGAGAGAGAGAAAAAAAGTCCTAAAACTCCCAGGATTGCTAAAAGAAGTTTTAGGACTTCTTTTTGCTTAAACATGCAGAAGATTGCACCCGAACGTGCTTGAGAGCCCTGCAACCTTCCTCCTTGAGCAACCAGCTGCCACCTAGGGCTGCCCCACCTCTCTTTTGTTCTCACCCCTCTGAATAGCAGGCCTTTTTGGAACCAAAACCTATTTCCACCATCCCCTCTCTCTTTCACAGCAGTAAAGCAGGCAGAAAGTCAGCCGGTGCACCCGTTTCCTGGTGCACAGAGAGGCTGCGGCCTGCGGCTGCACCGGTGAACTTCCTGCCTGCCTGCCTGTTGTGCTGCAGTGCAGCAAACGCAAGCGGACGCTTGCCAAGACCAAAAAGCACGGTTTGGGTGTGGGCACCCTGGCGTTTGGGACGGCGGGCAGGACAATGTGTGAAGTTTGGGAGCTCTCGGAGGAGGGCAAGGAGGCCTTCCGGGTTGAGGTAGTTTCTGCCAGTTGTAAAGCGCCCAGGAATGTGGGCTTGGCATCTGCGGCTCCTGTTGTGCCTTCTGGGCGTTGCTGCTTCGCTTTCCGGCTGACCCGGCTGTGGGCGCCTTTCTCAGTTCCACGTGGGACACGTCTCTCCGGCTGTGTGGTCTCCTTGGGTGCCCGAGTGGGGACTGTAAACATTAGACAGCATCCCTGTAGCTGGTTCAGGTGACCCCCCCAAACTGACAGCCCTCTCCCCACCGAGGCGTGCTGGTTGGGGACAATGGGCATTGTAGTCCAGTGCCCATCGTCCCACACGCCAGCATGCCTGGGGATGATGGGTGGGTTCCCCCCCCCCATTTATTTTTGTGTCGTGAATTTCACCAGAACCAAACAAAATCTGAATCAAGCAAGAACAATTTTTTAATTAAAAAAAAAACAAAACCCAACACTCCTGATCATGTTTACATCAACTGCTGATGTGTAAATACCCAAATAGCAGCGTAAATCCGGATATATCAATTATACATAAGCCTCAACCAAGGCATGATGGGGATGATGGGGGCTGTAGTGAAGCACGGCTAGAGGGCGGCCGGGTTGTGTGGGGCGGGGGGAAGGCCAAAACAGGAGACCTGGAGCTCAGTGGGGCTCTTTGTCTGAAGCAGCTTTCCGTTTAAATCGGCCCTTTTATTTTAGATCAAACGAACCACCCCAAGTGTAAAGAAGCAATCAAAATGTACTGGACATGTAATGAAGTTTCTTGGTATAATTCATATATGAACTAAAAACTTGACTGGCAATTGTACAAGGAGACTTCACAGTACAAATACGATATGAACATACGGGTCCCTGGTGTTACTCCATTTCTAACAAGTAGCCTTCTTCAAGTGTCAGCACAATTCCAAATACAACTGACCGGTTTTTTTTTAATACAAGGAAGTATTTTACAAGCCAAATGGAGCTGGAGGCAAACAATCATGAATGACTATGTCAACGATAAATCTGCCACAGTAGAAAGGCAACCCAGCCTATTTTTAGCAGGAGAGTGGCACCAAAAAAAAAAAAAAAGTTGTCTGAAAAGAAAGGGAGGAAAAATGTTTTTATTTGTAACATTTCACCCTGGTTGGATACGTGATACATATCAAAGAATTACAATAAAAGCTCACCTTCTCTTTCCAGCTCACCCCTCCTAGGAGATTAATACTCCTATTGCCAGCCGGGCTCAGCAGTCGTAAAATACAGCTGCATAAATACTCAAAAGCCGTTTATAATTTAAAGAGATAGTATCCACAAACTGCAGTTTACAGGAATGCTGATAAAGCGAAAATAAGACTGTGGAAGAAGGGGGGGGGGCTGGCTGGCCCGCCAGACCCCCACCCTTTCCTACCCCAAAGGAACCAAGACCCCCAGAGATCTCAAGATACCAGATTGCCCGCCTCAGCTGTCTGCAATCCTACTTGAATCTCTGTTCAGGGACTTGCCTTTCTGACTGTAACCTGGATTTAGTTACTGAAGCCACAGAGCGACTACAAAACCCATGTGGGGTAAAACCAAGGAAGGTTTATTCTGGTAGCACTTTACAACAAAAGGTGGGAAATGAGGGAAGCACACAAAATAGAGAGAGACACTTTGGTACACAGAAATAGAGCTACAAAATAACAAAACCTGATTCTTTCTATCTCCCAGGCACACAACTCTGTTACCTGGGGGGGTCAGTTCTCTTCCAGGGTTGGATCCAGCACAGCCCTGCCGCCCGGGGGGGGGGGGAACTACTCCACCTACCCGAAGGTCCGAGATGGGTAGCCCTCCACAGGGCCTGCCTTTACCAGAGCTAAAATTCAGCTAATTTCACCAGGAGCTACCTGGGGTCGAATCCTGAGGCCTCCCGAAGGCTTGGACCTCGGCTTGGCCTGCCGCCGTCGCTCTAACAGCAACCATGCGGTGACCCAAAGACAAAGACCAAAACCCACGCTTTGGGAAATATACCTTCCCCCCCCCTCCTCCCTGTAGCTCTGCTGCCTCTTAGCCAATCAAGATGAACTTCACCTGGCCAGGCAGGGAGAGGGACTCATGACATTTGCATCTGAAAGCCCTAGACCGGCCTTTCGCCCTGCCCCATCCGATACTTTATGCACATTTCGCCGTGTGTGTGTGTGTGTGTGTGTGTACACATGTAGGAACCCCCAAAGGCTCTTTTCTTCACAAAAACAAACAAAAAAAGAGAGACAGAATTTTTTTTAAAAACCCTGACATCAACAATTGCTGATATGTAAATATCCAAATAACAGCATACATCCAGATATATCAATTATACAAAAGCCCCAACAAGGAGATGATGGGTGTTGTGAAGCACGTCTAGAGTGCGGCCGGTTTGGGGTGGCGGAAAGGCCAAAGCAAGCAATGTGGAGCTCAGTG
This sequence comes from Shinisaurus crocodilurus, assembly GCA_021292165.1. NCBI lineage: Eukaryota > Metazoa > Chordata > Lepidosauria > Squamata > Shinisauridae > Shinisaurus > Shinisaurus crocodilurus. The sequence continues at coordinate 90,980,556 of CM037882.1, read as the reverse complement.
GGGCTCTGTCTAAAGCAGCTTCCAGTTTAAATCGGCCCTTTTATTTTAGAACCATGAGGACCGGGGTCTTGCCTCGTTGTTTGGGGGAAGGGCTGCAGGTCAGCGGTGCATACAGCTGGCAGGCCATGGGGAAGGGTTTTCCCTTCCTCAGACCCTGGAGGCCAATGCCATACAAGAGTCTTGGGTCAGGTGGAGAAAGAGCCTGAACGGGAAAAGGCCAGCTTCCTAAGATGCTGGTTCAGGCAGTTCCCGTATAAGATTGGGTGCACGCACTGCTGCGTTATGTGGTTGCCCACTGGGAGATGAGTGGATGGTTGGGGGCTCGCCCTTCCTCCCCTTTTCTCCCTGCGGGCCAGAACAAACGTTTTTATTTGTGGTACCAGTTCAGTCATTGGGCCTTCCTTGCTTCAGACCGTCAAAATATATGAGCATCGCCGTATCGGACCAAAAACTCTGTCTAGACTAGCATTCTGTTTCCTGTAGCGGCCAACCAAACCATAAGCATAAGCATCTATTAGACACCGCTCTCTAAAAAAAGACTTGAAATGTCTTACAGCAAGGATAAAAACATCCAGACAGTTAAAGCAATTTGAAACGGCTAAAAACTACATACTTAAAGTGCCAACATCCACTAAAGGCGCAATCCTATGCACATTTAGACAGAAAGAAGTTCTACAACTCCCAGCATTTAATCCCCTAAGGGAGAATTCCAGCTCCCAGGACACTCCCAATTTTAACTTGAATAAGGGTGCAATCCTGTGCATGTTTAGACAGAAGGCTGGGGAATGCTGGGAGTTGTAGGACTTTTTTCCCTGCTGGCTGGGGCATGCTGGAAGTTGTAGGACTTTTTTTTTCTAAAACAACTGAATTAAGAAGCCCCATCACGGGCTGTCAAAGTATTAACCTGATGCTGAAAAGATTACAATGTTTGCAAACGGAGGGGGGGCACCACCAAAAAGGCCCTGCTCCTTCTTGCCCTCCTCCGAGCCTCCCTCAGATGAGAGCCACAGGTGCTGATTGTCTCTGTGAAGCCCACAGCAGCAGCAAGCATAATTGACCTCAGTGAGAAGAACCTCTGCTGGATCTCACCCATCATCATCATCATCATCATCATCTATTTATTTATTTTCATTTCTCTACTGACCAATAGCCAAAGCTCTCTGGGTGGTTCACAACAATTCACAAAAACACAGACCACAAATACAATAAGATACACAGCATAACATTTTCCCAATATACAAAACTGAAAAACAATTTAAGCAGCTAAAACAATTTCAGGATGAGCTAGACCTGTTAAAAACAGCTGACATAAATGACCCCATCCTGCCATTAGATACCATTCAATGCCTGGGGGCCGAGGGCAGTCTTAACCTGGTGCCGAAAAGATCACCGAGTTGGCGCCAGGCGGGCCTCAGTGGGGAGATCATTCCATAAACGGGGGCCCACCACCGAGAAGGCCTTCTCCCTTGTCATCACCCTCCGAGCCTTCCTTGGCGGTGGCACTCCGGAGGAAGGCCTCAGGTGTTGAGCGTAGTGTCCAGGTGGATTCAGGTCGGGAGAGGCACTCAGTCAGGTATTGCGGTCTCAAGCTGTGCACGGCTTGAAAGGTTAACCTAAGGGTATCCAGCCCAGTGTCCATTTCTCCACAGTGGCCTCTGGGAAGCCCACGGCCTGAATGAGGCAACAGGCTTCACTGTTGTTGCTCCCCACTAACTATTATTCAAAGACAAAACTTCTCTGACCCTGGAAAAGCAACAAAGTATCTTGTGGCATCTTAAAAACTGACCCATTTATTCTGGCGTAAACTGTTTGTGGGCGCTATCAGCTGGGTGATGTGTGTTAACCTCAAGTTGGCAGATTTATATACACAAATAAATAAATAAATAAACAAACAAACAAATCTGGGGGGGTGGGATTGTAAACAGAGATCAGAGGGGACTGAAATGCAGACAGTACAGAGAGTGATAATTACCATAACAACTGCCACTGACAAAACCTTGTTGGGCGATAACACAGATCATTGCAAGTCATCATTCAACTGGGTTCAGACAAGGTGATAACCCTCATGCCAGTAAATAAAGGTTGTTGCTGAGGTTCTTAAATTTAATGGATCGTAAAGTTTACAGCTAGAATCTGAAGGCCAGCCTAAGTAAATCACATCCCACCGCTGACACCAGGTGCGATGAAACACATTGGACTTGTCCCCCTTTCACTTGGGGGTGGGGATTCCAGATTGGCTGAAAATTATTTATTGGTGCCGTCGGGGCAGGACTTTGGGGCAGAGGTCCAGGGTGCCATGGAGAAGCATGAACAGAAGGGCCCCAAATGCAACTTCCCACGTTTTCAAGCAAGCAAAGTAATTTACATTATGCAGAGATGACCCATTCAGTCCCAAGTTTAAAATTACCAAACTGCACCACTGATGATTCAAGGATGCCATAAGCATTATTTATAAGAAAAAATATTTCTTTCTCAGGGGTGATGCTGTTTGGGGATTCCCAGTTTTAGCCTGCAAACCCCCGGCTGAACTGGCAAAATCTCTGAAATGTTGCAGGTGGCAACCTCCAGCACAGGTCTTTATATCGGCCTGCTTCTCTTTTGGGAATTGTGGGCGAGGGGAGATGCTTTGGAGGGGTGTCTGCGTGTTTCTCTTCTGTGGTGTTCAGCTACTTCTGTCCCCTCTCCTTTTTCTCTCGCACCCCCCACTTTCTGCAGCTCCTTGACCTAATTTTATAATGCAGGATTTATCCGCCAATCTTTTTTGGAATGTCTTGTCTGCCTGCCAATAAAAGTTCTTTCTTCTTTTTTCTTTTAAAGAAAGCTGTTTTCAGCTGGAAAATGCTGATCTGCTTATTGAAATATTTCCATGGCCGGTATAATTCTTCCGAGTGTTGGATTAAGAACTTTATCAACTCTGATCCCCAGCTGAGGCGAGCTAATTACATCCCCGTGTATCCTCGCTCCAAACTCAGGGTTCATTGTTAGCAAGCTGAAATGAGCGATCTCCTTCAATTAGACACACAATGGGCGATTTCGGCATGCGGGATACAGGCAGCCGGTGCCCCTCGGCTGCATCAAGCGTGTAATGTTGTTGGGCTTGCCAACAGTTGGGAGCTCTTGGCAGATAGTGTTTTGTTAGCACCCTGCTGACCTTGTCAGATAGCGTTTTTCATTCACCTGGCAAGCCCCCCCCCCCCCCCCCCGTGAGCGTACCGTGTTCCTGGCTTGAGGCAAGCTGTGGTCCCGGCTTGAGGCAGGATGGGATAAGCTGATGGGATCTGAGCTATTGGTGACTGACGAAGAAAGAGATCTTGTTGTCCCTCATTACTTAGCACAGTGTTCTCCAACCTTGGGTCCCCAGATGTTTTTGGTGGACAGCTCGGTGAAAATGTTGACCCTGTATGCTGCTGCTGTGAAAAAGGCAAACTCCATGTTGGGCAGAATTAGGAAAGGAGGAATTGAAAATAAAACTGCCGACATCATCCTGCCCTTATACAAATCTGTGGCGTGACCACACTTAGAATACTGTATGCATTTTGGGTCACCGCACCTAAAAAAAAAGGATACCATAGAGTTGGGAAAAGGGATTCAAATGAAATTGGATCTCCGTGAATATGACCTGTAGATTCCGCAGTGGAATCTTTTCCCGAGTTGCGCAGATTTGATGGAAATTTGGGGTGGGGTTGCGCGATATCGTTCGTTTGCAAGTGCGCAGTTGCGAACGAATGAAATCCTCCCAACAAAAAGTCCCAACTCCTTCAATCAGCAGTCGGCGGGATGAATGGCACCTGACAATCTGCGAAACGCCGACGGAACAGTTTTTTTAACAAAATCTGTACCTCCCTAGCTTGAGTCGGGCAAAATGTAACCCCGTCGGAGACGGGTTGAACCCCTGGTTTTGAAGTTCCAGTGTTGGGATTATTATTATTATTTATTTTAGAAAAACCCAACAATACATCTCTTCACCTGCACTTCCTTAGGCGGCCGTGGCTGGGAAGGGAACAATGCGTGCAGAATCCTCTGGCAGCAAACTCACCTGGTGCAACTATTCCCGAATGCCCTTTCTCCACAGTGGCCAGCAGATGCCTCTTTGCTCTTTCTCTAGCTCAGTGTTCTTCAACCTTGGGTCCCCAGATGTTTTTGGCCTACAACTCCCAGCATGGCCTACAACTCCCAGCTCTTTGGCCTACAAAGAGCCTCTTTGCTCTTTCTCTAGCTCAGTGTTCTTCAACCTTGGGTCCCCAGATGTTTTTGGCCTACAACTCCCAGCATGCCCCAGCCAGCGTAGCTGGCTGGGGCATGCTGGGAGTTGTAGGCCAAAAACATCTGGGGACCCAAGGTTGGAGAACACTGCAATGGTTGATAACGGTTTCCCCCCCACCACCCATTTTTAAAAAAGATTTCTATAGTGCTTTGCGGCTATAAAATAAGACCTAAAAAAAAAAAGGTGGAGGGATAGTTGTCAGGCGTTTCCTCATGGATGACCGCACATCATCTGAAATTGAACATGGATAAGACTGAGATTCTGGTATTTCAACCTGATCGTGTGTCCTCCTTTGCATTTCCAGGGCTCAGCGGTGGCCCCGGTTTCAGCTGCCAAGAGCCTTGGTGTTTTGCTGGATGATCGTTTATTCCTTGCGTCCTTTTATTAATAGGACTGCCAAGGCATGTGATTTTCACCTTTTGAACATTCGCAGGATTTGCAAGTTTTTGTCTCCTGAAACAGCCCATCTGCTTGTTCAGGCTTTGGCGGTATCCCGCTTGGACGATTGTAATAGCTTAATAGCTGGCTTGCCCTCTTCTGTGCTTCTTCCACTGGTTCTGGTTCAGAACAGCGCTGTTCGTGTTGTCCTGAACTTGCCCCGATACTCCCATATTACTATGGCCCGTAGGAATCTTCATTGGCTACCCATTCGGACTAGGGCCCAATTTAAATTATTGGTTCTTGCCTTCAGGGCTTTGCACTCTAATGTCCCTCATTACTTAGCACAGTGTTCTCCAACCTTGGGTCCCCAGATGTTTTTGGCCTACAACTCCCAGCATGCTGGGAGTTGTAGGCCAAAAACATCTGGGGACCCAAGGTTGGAGAACACTGACTTAGCATCTAGGCTTTCCTGGTATGTTCCTGGTAGGAATTTAAGATCGGTGGGCCAGGGATTGTTAGCGGTCCCACCGACACGCTCTGCCTTGTCAAGGCTGCGAACCTTTCAGGACCTGGTTCCGCTTTTGTGGCCCTCCGATTGGAGGAGGATCTTTCCCGCTTTCCTACGGGATTAAAGACTTATCTTTTTAGCCAGCCAGAATGAGTGGTTGGGCGAATGTGGTGGCTGCTGGGGTTCGATACTGCATAGTAAGTGGTGGGTGTTGGTTATTTTATTGTATTGCTATGTTTACTGTATATGTTATTTGTCCTGCCCTTTGGTGTAAGGGGCATTATAAATAAACGATGATTATTATTATTATTATTATTATTATTATTATTATTATTATTGAGGAAAAGGGCATAGAAGATGTGGAAACTGAGGCGTATAGGGGCCAACAAGACAGGGAGAAGCTAGATAGGACATTGGTTTGATGTAATGAGATGATTTTGGGGCACCTGGAAGCTATGTGTGCATGTGTAAATGGATACGCTCACCTGTACATACAAGTACAGAGATCTGAAGCCGTTTCACAATTTCCCCCCTCTTGGGCTCTCCTAGGTTGCCGACATGGAGGAAATGGTGATTTGGGAGCAGTATACCATCACGCTGAGCAGAGTGAGTAGTGCTTTAATGATGGCATCTTTTTTCACAGTCTCTTATTCCTGGGGTCCCTTCTTGTCTAGCTGCAGCGGTGAGGACTAAAGGTTTTGCTCTATTCTGTGCCGGTCAAGTGGCATCCGGAATACTGTGTCCAGTTCTGGGGGGTCTGTTTTAAGAAGAATGTATGTATCAAAAGATTCTTTGTGGATCGCCAGTTAAACACGAGCCAGCCGTGTGATGCGGCCGCTAAAAAGGCGAATGCAATCTGATTTTTTTATTTTACTTGTACCCCCACCTTTCTACTGAAAATGGCACGCAAGGCGGCTTACAGCCACTAATAAAATTTGATAAAAACAGTAATAAAACAAATACAGCTAAGCACAATGACACACAATTAAAAACGCAGCAATAACAGAGTAAAGACAGCCTCCAACCCAACGGATCTGCTTACACACCAAAGGCCCACTTGAATAAAGTGGTCTTTGCCGAAGGGCAGCAGAGAGGGAGCGAACGTAGCCTCCCTCGGTAGGGCGTTCCACAGCCAGGGGGTGGCCACCAAGAAGGCCCTCTTTAGCATCACCACCCAATGCGCCCCTGAAAGTGGCAGTCTTGAAAGAAGGGCCTCTCCAGAAGATCTTAAGAACCGGGAAGGCTCAAGTGGGAGAAGACGGGCTTCCCAAGCCTCTTTAGGCTGCATGAACAGTAGCACAGCATCCAGCTCGTGAGAAGTAATAGTAGTTCTGCTCTGTTCTGTACTGGTCAGCTTGCATCTGGAGTACAGTTTGGAGCACCACATTTCAAGAAGGATGTAGACGAACTGGAACACGTCCAGACAGGGGATGACCAGGTTGGTGAGGGGTCTGCAAACCAAGTCCTAGGAGGAATGGACTCCAGTGTAGTGTAGAGGTTAAGAGTGTCAGACTGGGACTCGGGAGATCTGGGTTCTAGTCCCCACTCGGCCATGAAGCTCACTGGGTGACTTTGGGTCAGTCACTGGTTCTCAGCCTAACCTACCTCACAGGGTTGTTGTGAGGATAAAATGGAGAGAGTGAGGCTGCCTTGGGTTCCTTTGGGGGGTGGGGGTGGGAAACCGGCAGGGTATGAGTGTAATAATAAATAAAGGGGAGACATGAGAACCGTCTTCAAATATGTGACCGGCTGTCAGGCGGAAGATGGAGGAGGCATGTTTTCTGTGTCTGCAGAAAGCAGGACTGGAAACAAAGCGTGGAAATTGCAGGGAAAGCAGATTTATGCTAAACGGTAGGATGAACTTCCTAATGGTAGAAGTCGTTCGGCAGTGGAACGGAACGCCTTGGGAGCGGGTGAGCTCTCCTTGCAACATAGACCAGTGTTCTCCAACCTTGGGTCCCCAGATGTTTTTGGCCTACAACTCCCAGCATGCCCCAGCCAGCTATGCTGGCTGGGGCATGCTGGGAGTTGTAGGCCAAAAACATCTGGGGACCCAAGGTTGGAGAACACTGAATAGACATGTGGTAAAATATAATTTCAGTATATGATTTCTACGGTATATAATCACATAACTTGCAACAAATATTTCCTATGCTTTTACTTGTATGTAATCCTATGCTACTTTGTATGTAGAAAGTTCTATCTCACATAATGAAATGTAACACAATGTAACACTATGATGCTAATACAAAGGGGCCTCTTGATTTCTTGTGACCTGTTGAAGTAAACCTGTGTCTTAACAGTTAATTGGTACTGAGATAAGGAGAAGTTACTTCAAAGATGCCTTTCACTCCCTAAAAACTCCTCAGTATACACAGGTCAATTCATTGTTATTTACTGCTTGAAAGAGAGACCAGATATTGTAAGAACATCATTATGTCACAGCAGAAAGAAAGAATGAGCTCACCTTGTAGAATTTGTTAACACGCATGCGCGAAAGTAAGACGCTTGTAGAAAGAGTATAAAAATGCTTGTATTTCTAATGGTGGGGGGTCCCACTCTGCCTAGAAGTGGAGCCACACAGTGCTGTATTAGAATAAAAATAGGAATTCTTTTTACCCGCTCTGGTTGATTTATTGGGCCATAAGTCAGCTGGAAAACGAACCGAGGAAGTGGCTTAACTTCCTTACCACAGACAGAGCCCTGCTGGATCAGAGCATGGGCCCATCTCGTCCAGCATTCCGTTCACACAGGGGCCAACCAGCTGCCTACAGGAAACCCACAAGCAGGACAGGAGTGCAACTACAGCACCCTCCCGCCCATGTTCCCCAGCAACTGGTGTACATAGGCATATGGCCTCTGATCCCGGAGGTAGCATAGAGCCATCAGGACTAGTAGCCATTGGTAGCCTTCGGGCGCAATCGTATGCATGTTTAGGCAGAAAAAAGTCCTACAACTCCCAGCATTCCTCCAGCCAGCCATGCCGGCTGGAGGATGCTTAGGAGTTGTCGGACTTTTTTCTGTCTAGACATGCGTAGGATTGCACCCTTCTCCTCCATGAATTTGTCTAACCCCCTTTTTAAAGCCATCCAAATGCGTGGCTATGGCTCCATCTTGTGGCAGCAAATTCCATAAATATCTCTCCTTTAGTGGAGTTATTTAAATAGAGGCCACCCGTCAGGGCAAGATTCCTGCACTGAGCAGGGGGTCAGACTAAATGTCCTTGAGGTACCTTCTAGCTTTATGAATATACCGCGGTTGGGCATCAATTCTGGGCGGAGATGTTCTTTTCAGTAGCCACATGGGCCCAGAGCAACGAAAGCCGGGGCTGGACCAATGGAATTGATTTTAATTTCGATTTAGAATGAATGTATCCATCATTCCTGAAATTCTTCATTGTTATTATCTATGTCACAATTTTATTTAGGTTTGATTAATTAGAGGTATTCGTAGAATTATTGGAATTCGTTTGTATCTTCAGTGTCCTCAGTCATTTTAATGAATGCCAGTAACAGTGAAACTATTACGTTTGGGTCCTTTATTATATGGTTATACCTTATAATATTACATTTGTGTCTTTTATTATAAGGTTATACCTTATAACGGTGAAACTATTACGTTTGTGTCCTTTATTATATGGTCATCCCTTATAATATTACATTTGTGTCTTTTATTATAAGGTTATACCTTATAACGGTGAAACTATTACGTTTGGGTCCTTTATTATATGGTCATCCCTTATAATATTACGTTTGGGTCCTTTATTATATGGTTATACCTTTCCCCCCCAAAAGGGGTGGATTTTCTATTTTATAAAGTAAATATTAAAAGAAGAAAGGAGGGCCAGCACTCACACGTTCCTCTTTTTTGCGCAGGATCCCCGGAAGGGTTTTGGCATCGCCATCTCCGGTGGGCGGGATCGTCCAAGTAGCGTCGACAGAGACACTTCAATCGTGGTCTCCGACGTGGTGCCAGGAGGACCAGCTGATGGCCGACTCCAGTAAGTGGCATGAAGGCAACCCGCTTTGGCAGACGGCTGAGCAGGGGTGGTGCCACATCAGAGAATACTGAACGTTTCCAGATGGCCCCAGCAAAAAGCATTCTGTGATGTCACAGCAAGTCAGCCAATGGCTGGGGGGTGGGCGGGCTCTTACTCGGATGAATTTGGGGGTGGGGCTTGTTTAGTTGGCTCCTCCCCCCACAGTCTGCCTGCTTGCTCAGGCTTTGTCTTCTGTCCCCAGCAGAGGTGCAGTTGGAAGGTAAACAGAACGGGACCTTCTCAGTGGTGGTCCTGTAGTTGTACGCCCCAGTTACTACACTAAGCTAGATGGAGCAATGGTCTGACTCTGCTTAAGGTAGCTTCCCATTTAAATTGGACTTTTATTCAGAACCATGAGGACTAGAACCTCACTTTAGTTTTAGGGAGAGAACCGTCACTCAGTGGTCCAGCATGCAAAAGGTCCCAGGTTCGATCCCAGGGGTGGGGTAAAGACCTCCCCCCTCCCGCCATCTGACATCTCCTTCCTCTGCCCTCATCCATTTCCTTTTTTTGCCTTTTTTTTGCCTTTCTGCAGGACCCGGGACAAAATCGCCATGGTCAATGGTCTCTCCATGGAAAACGTGTCGTCCTCGTTCGCCATCCAGACCTTGAAAAGCTGTGGCAAGTCGGCCAATATTGTGAGTGCAGGCGATGGGGGAGGGGATGGATTTGGTGTTGGTGGGTGGGGGGCAGACTCCCCAACACCCAAATATTCTCCTCCACCTGTTTGATTATCCTTAGAAGAAACGGGATCCTTTCTGCGCAGCTCAGATTGCGTGGGGGATCTGCCCGTAGGGTTCCAGCGTTAAACTCCCCCTTGCCACTCACTTTGATTGGTTGGAAATATATATTTATACAAAAGGGACCAGCCTAAAAGAAACATTCTCCCTCCCCCTGGGCATCTCTCTTGCCCAGTAGCGGCATTGGTTGACTTTCTGTGATGTCATGGAATGCTTTCGAATATTCTAATTTCTCTGGGGCAAACCGCAGGACCCGCTGCCTCCCTGAATAAGCCCCAAACTGATCAGGGTATGCCGTTCTGTACGTTTCCGCAGCCTTCAAGTAACGCCAAAGGCTGGGTGGAGACTGTTGTCATACTTTTGAGTCGACCCACTGAAATCAACGGGACTTAAGTTAGTCGTGGCTAATGGAAGTTGTATTTATTTCAGTGGGTCTGCTCTTAAATATGACTAAATCTGGATTCCACCCCAATGCTTGGAGCCAGTTTGGATGATCATAAACTCGGATTAATAAAATGAGTTATTACAGCTAGTGAAATGTAATAAGAGTATTGGACTGGGTCTCGGGAGATCCGGGTTCTAGTCCCCGCTCAGCCATGAAGCTCACTGGGTGACTTTGGGCCAGTCACGGACACTCAGCCTAACCTACCTCACAGGGTTGTTGTGAGGATAAAATGGAGAGGAGGGTTATGTAAGCCGCCTTGGGTTCCTTGCAGGAAAAAAAGTGGGATAGAAATATAATGAATAAATAAATATGACTGAGCCTTTATTTTCCCCAACCCCCTCCAAACCAGACCCAATTAAATTAGGAACATCTAATTAACCAAAGCTCCCCATTTCATCCAAACCAGGAAACTATGGTCACTGACTTCGGAACAAGCGAGGATACCGAACCACAGTTGGAAATTGGTTTAATATCCTGGCTTGTTCCGAAGCTGGTAACCACAGCCCCGGTTTGGACAAACAGAAACCGTGCTAGATTTCCTTTGCTGCCAAGGGAGGCGTGGAGAGGGTGCCTGGATGTGGCAAAAGGCTTGTATGTAGCTCGAAATATGTAACAAGCTGAAATAGGATTGTTTGAATGCCGCCTCCCTCTCTTTTTGTGTATATGTGTCACGTTTGCATGAAGATTTCAGCTTCCTTTGAAAAGCAAGTTTCCAGTCCTTATTGAGAAGGTTTAAAAACGTATGGGCAAAATCTCAGACTCAGGGTGTTGAGGACACTGGGTGGGAGGGTGGGTGGGAGGGTGGGGCTAATAGTGGTTGGGGAGGGTAGGTGCCGGCCCCCCAATTACGGAATGATCTCCTCGCTGAGGCCCGCCTGGCACCAACACTGTCTTCTCTTCGGCGGCAGATTAAGACTGCCCTCTTTCCCCAGGCATTTCATGGCGTAAGATGGGCATTTATGTCAGCTGGCTTTAACAGGTCTAGTATTTTACTGAAATTATTTTTAGCTGTTTAAATTGTTTTAAATTTTGTACATTGAAATTTTATGCTGTATTTTATTATCTTGTTATTTGTTTTGTGAATTGTTGTGAACTGCCCAGAGAGCTTCGGCTACTGGGTGATATAGAGATGAAAATAATGAAAATAATAATGAAAATAATAATAATGAAAATAATAATGAAAATAATAATAATGAAAATAATAATAATGAAAATAATAATAATAATAACAACAACAACAACAACAACAACAACAGCTGAAAAGCTCCGTCCCAGCCCCCCTAACTTTCTCTACACCCAGAATCTGAGCTTTTGTACATATATTTTTAAACCTTCCCAATAAGGACTAGAAACTTGCTTTTAAAAAAAGCTGAATTCTGATGCAATTTCACAATACACACATACACAGAGGCTGCATTTCGACAATCCTATTTTGGCTTGAGCCCAAATATGAACGAGCCTTTTGCCCGTCCACACAGCCTCTTCACCTACTTTTAGTTTTCCCTCAAGGATTGTACGGGGAGGTAGAAGAAATCATGAAAGGGCACACGTGTTCCCTTATTTAATTCACAGGATTTGAATCTTGTGTGTGCGAACTGACATATCCTCTTTTGGATTTCTTGATCGGCTGCTGATGCGAGTTCTGCTTTGCCTCCCCACAGACGGTAAAAAGACCTCGAAAAGTGCACCTCCCGGTCGCCAAATCCAGCACCCCCAAAAGCCTGCCTCTCTCCGGACCCGTCCCGCGCTCGGCTGATGGCCAGGACGACGACTCGGACGAGGAGCACAGTTACCGGAGTGGTGATCCGCTTCCGTCGAGCAGACCCAGCGGCTACATCCGGCGCCAGGCCGAGGCGGATCACAACCGGGGTTACGATGGGGACTCGTCCAGCGGGAGGAGCTCTGGGCGTTACCGGGACGAGGACAACGCCCCCCGCAGGCATCCCGTCAGGAGCAGGAGGCGGAGCCAAGATGGCGGCCACCGGAGGCGGAGCCAAGACGGCGGCTCCGACGGGCGCCCTTATACCAACGGCTACAACCATAGAGGGAACGCCAGTGGGCTGACCTTGGTGTCCGGATTCAAGAGGCTACCACAGCAAGACGTCCCGATGAAACCGGTCCGCTCGGTCCTGGTAAAGAACAAAGAGAATGAAGGTAGATGGCGGATTCTCGCCGCCCTCCTTCGAGCATGAAAATGCCGACCCCGTGTGCGGCAGCTGTGAAAAAGGCAAACTCCCATGTTGGGCATAATTAGGAAAGGAATTGAAAATAAAATTCCCCAAGATCATACTTTCCTTATGCAAATCTCTGGCGCGACCACACTTAGAATACTGTGTACAGTTCTGGCCCAGGCACCTCAACCCAAAGCCTGCCTGCAATGTAATGAAATTAAATCAAAGGAAAAGCTCGTTTCATCGAGTGCCGTAAACCTAATTCAGGGGTGCAGAACCCAGGAGCCAAATTCGTCCTGCCTGGCATTCCACTTTGGCCTTCAGGGTAGCCCAAATGGCCACACCCCCTTGCCCTGTCCTCACCCCCTTCCCGATTGTTTGGTGGCTTCCTGACCTTTGTGAATGCCCCCCCCCCCGCCATGTTCCTAAAGCTTGTCCTGAGGCAGCGAGAGCTTTAAGTGAAAATATGCTGGTATTTTGGCCACACCTTTCCCTCCTTCGGCCCCGCCTTTTTTTGCCTTTGGCCACGCCCCCTTGCCCTGTCCTCACCCCCTTCCCGATTGTTTGGTGGCTTCCCGACTTTTGTGAACCCCCTCAATGTTCCGAAAGCTTGCAATGCTTGTCCTGAGTCAGTGAGAGCTTTAAGTGAAAATATGCTGGTATTTTTGGTATTTTGACCTCGCCCTTTTTGCCTTTGGCCACTCCCACCACTGGAATGTCCCCCCCCCCCCCCAGCTTCTCCAAAATGGAATTTGGCCCTCGGGCTGAAAGGGATTTTGCACCGCTGCCCAAATTCCTGCTAGCAGCCATTCCTGCACCGGTCCCAAAGGATCCGACATAACGGAGTCATTAAGAACGAGAGCTTTTGCTGAAATGTTGGAAGTTGGGCTGTGAAGGGCGGGGCAGGTTTCTGGGTCACGCAGGACGTGTCGTTCTGCTCAAGGGCTCCGTGGGACGCGCAAGCTTGTACACTTTGCTCGATTTCTTCGCCTGCCCCCCGCCCCCCTGCAAAAGTGCTTTACATGAAGGCCAGCAGGAAGATTCATTTCACAAACTGTCTGCTTTCTCTCCTGCCCGGAACAAACCAACCAACCCACCCAGAATATGGCTTGAGGCTTGGGAGCCAGATCTTCATCAAACACATCACGGAGACAGGATTGGCAGCGATGGATGCTTCTCTGCAAGAGGGGGACCTCATCCTGAAGGTGCGTGGTGGGGCGGGAGGGAAGGAAGGGGCACTTGGTTGGTGCCCCTACGGTTGATGTCCGATGCTGTTCCTTGCACAAATCCCATGGAAATCGTATGTGAGAAAGAAGAACAGACCAATCATTTCCCAAATTGTCCTCCAGAATACTCTAGTGTGCTGAGAAAGAGGAAATGTACCGTAGTTAATTTTACAGGATATACACCGATTTAGTTCCTGTTTGCAACCCCTCAACCCAAGCAGCAGCACAATTCTCTGGAAATTTTTGCAATTTCCCAAACTTGTGTTCGCGTTTGAAAGTATGTACTTGCGCAAGTGCGCACTTCTGAAATGCACAGTTGTGCATGCATATGCGCAAATACGCATTTTCACGCTTTAGCCTATGGGGACGACGACGTGCATTTTCAGTCTGGAAAAATGCACATATTCCCCCGAAGTTGGCCACATCTGATTTAGTTAATTTAGGGCGCAATCCTTTGCATGTTTAGACAGGAAAAGGTCTTACAACTCCCAGCATTCCCCAGCCAGCAGACAAAGTCTTACAACTCCCAGCATTCCCCAGCCAGCAGGAAAAAAGTCCTACAACTCCCAGCATTCCCCAGCCAGTTGACTGGGGAATGCTGGGAGTTGTAAGACCTTTTTCCTGTCTGATCACACATAGGACTGCAGCCTTATTTGAATTAAAAATTGAATTCTCCTGCGAGCTGGAAGTTTCCATCCCCATATTAATGTGCAAACTGCTACTCTGAATGTCGCATTCCAATCCTCCACCAGTTTATTCAGTTTTACCATCAGAGCCATTGAAAACCAACATTGCAAAAACCCAACATGGTTTCAGAGAGCGGCGTAGAAATATATACCTATATATTGACAGGGGTCATTCTCAAAACAGAAGGGGAGAGAGAAGGCCAGAAAACATTTCAAATGTTAACATCCAAATTTGTGTGTCTTGTAATTCCCCGCCCCTCTTCTTTTTTTGGTATAATAATTTTTAATTTTTAAACAACAACAACAACATATGACCCAAGAGAGAGAAAACCAATGAAAGAAACATTTTCTTTTACCGTGGGTGGGTGGGGAGCAGAAGAGAGGCAAAAGCGAGGCTATCAAGACTTCTGCAACCTGGCGCCTTTCAGAGGCTTTGGCCTACAGCTCCCATCAGCCCCAGCCAGTGTGGCAAGTGGTCGGGGATGGTGGGAGTTGTAGTCCACAGCCTCGCGAGGGCGCCGCTTTGGCGAAGGCCGTTGAATCGCGACTTGGACAGTCATAAGAAGAAGAAGAACAGTAACAAACCGCAAGTAGTAGGTTAATCGGAATGACCTCTCTCTCTCTCCGCGTCTCTTTCCAGATCAACGGCGTGGCCTGCGAGAACATGTCTCTGGAGGAGACGCGGGGGCTGATCGAGCAGTCGGAGGGCAGACTCACCTTGCTGGTCTTGCGGGATAACAGCCAGTTGTTGGTCAATATCCCCCAAGTGAGAGACAGTGAAAGCGAAAGTTCCCACCTGGACGGTGAGGGGAGGAAACTGGGAAAGACATCAGGCTGGGGATGCGTCGAGACGGCCTCCGAGGCTGCCTAAGCCGTGTCCGGAGGGGAACCGGGAAAGATTTAGATCTGGGGTGGGCAACATCTATGGGTCGAGGGGGCATCGTTCCCCCCCCCCTGCTCCCCACCAGGACTGCACCCCTGCTCCCTGCCGCCGCTGCAGGAGTGGGGCAAATGTTTCGTGCGGCATCTCTGCATGAACAACTAGCGTTGCTCCCTTCCAGTCGGCCTCGACCGTGGACGGCCAGTGTGGAAAGCTAAGCAGGGTCAGGCCTGGTTATTACTTGGGTGGGAGACCCCCTCCTCTAATTTCCTGCATTGAGCAGGGGGCTGGACTCGATGGCCTTGTAGGCCCCTTCCAACTCTTATGATCTATGAAATCTATGAAATTCTGCCTACTGTATACAGTGGGCACCTTTGGATTATTCGGCCTTGCTTTGCCAGGCCAGATGCGTGTCTTAGCCGTGGGGAATTTGGGGGAAACGGTGGCTCACCAGCCGTCTCCCATCCTACATCCCCCCCCCCCCCGCCGGATGGCTTTTAAAAACTGCTTCTGGAAAATAAGTTCAGGAAATGCATGTTCAGTATGTGTTTTAATGCAAATTTTCATGCAGATTTTTGTGTGTGTGTGTGTGAAAAAAAATCCTTGCAGAAAGGAGACCGAATGGGTGAGCCTGTACAAGAACGGGCACGGAACATAAATACACCGACTTCTCCATCCCGAACTGGAATTTAATTATGCGTCATTGTGTTGTTGCTTTTTTTAAAAGTGGCTTTATACGATGTTTTGATTACGAATTTGCTTTTTACCTGTGTGTTTTGTTTTGTTTTTGGTTCGCCGTCAAGAGCGCCATTTTGAAATAAAATCAATGATCAATAGATCAGGATAATCCAGACCAACTCTCCCTTTTCGTTCTCCTTTCGCCCCCCCGCCCCCCTAGACATCTCTGATCTCGGCTCTGACATCTCCCCGCCACCTCCCGCGGAGAGCGCCCCCCGCTCCCCTGAATCGCCACCGAGGAATTCTCTCCCGTAAGTGTCTCCTTGTGCATCTTTCGTCGCCTGCCTTTGTCTCCAGGGCCTTTGTTGCTGCCTTGTTGAGAGTTTCTCTCTCCCCCCACTCCTGGTTGTAATTTTTATTTTGCCTAGAATACTACGGTTAGTGTTCTCTGCATTTGGGGCCCCCTAAAGCAGCATATACCGGTAAATAAAGCATAATGATAATATTTTGGAAATACAATTATGACCATGATTCTAAAAGATGAACACAGACTGATACAGAATGGTGTCACCTGCTGCCTCCTCAAATTATAACCGGGTTGGGTTCCCCGCCGCTCCTCCAGGTCGAGGAAACGTTCCAGCAGGAACCAGGAACCAGCAGAAGAGTTGATGGCGGTCCCAGTGTTGGGTGAGTTCCAGCCACTCAACCCCTCTTGTAAGACCGAACGTTTATGGCAGTGTTCTCCAACCTTGGGTCCCCAGATGTTTTTGGCCTACAACTCCCAGCATGCCCCAGCCAGCATAGCTGGCTGGGGCATGCTGGGAGTCGTAGGCCAAAAACATCTGGGGACCCAAGGTTGGAGAACACTGGTTTACGGCACGGGTGTCTAACCTCTTCCAAAGAAAGAGATCTCGGGGTTGTGGTGGATAGCTTGATGAATATCGACCCCGTGTGCGGCTGCTGTGGAAAAGGGAAACGCTTGTGTTAGGCATCGAAAATAAAACGGAGAGGAATCGAAAATAAAACGGCCAAGGTCATATTGCCCTTATACAAAGGCAGGAGTTCCGAACTCATTTTCCGCGACGATATTTTGAGCTGCTGTAACATTTCAAAAGCTGCCCATTATCTCCATATCGTTTTGTAGGATAACAAGACACCCCTGCAGTGTAGCCCTCTGTTACCTATTGTGGACTAGATTTGGGGGCTGAGGCTGGCTTGGGATTCCCAGGCACCCGTGCCCCCCGGCAAACTAGCGGCCCCTCGGCTTGCAGCAAAGGCCGGTCTCCTTCGATGGCACTTTTCCGGCCCCGATCCAGCGCTCGGTTGCATGCCAAAGCCTTGCGCTCGGTCAACCTGGCCTGGAGACGCTCTGTGCTTTTAACTGTCCTTAAACCTCCCAAAAATTATTACTGTTTCTGCACAAAGGTGCAAGATATGGGTTACAGCGGGAGCATGATTTGGTTTTGTGGCTTGACGTTCCCCACCCCTTTCCAGATGCCCAGGGGACTGCTGAGGACTACGATGCCCACCACGTTACTTCCACCTCCCAAAGTGCTGGCAGTTACGGGTAAGCATCTAACTGTTGGGTACGGCGGGTGATGCTTTTCGGAGAGCAGCGGCCAGCCACACGGTCCTGGGGCTGAGTTGTCTTAAGCAGTGTTCTCCAACCTTGGGTCCCCAGATGTTTTTGGCCTACAACTCCCAGCTTGCCCCAGCCAGCGTAGCTGGCTGGGGCATGCTGGGAGTTGTAGGCCAAAAACATCTGGGGACCCAAGGTTGGAGAACACTGTTCTTAAGCACATCGGAAGAGCCCTGCTGGATCAGACCCAGGGTCCATCTCGTCCAGCATTCTGTTCCCATAGCGGCCAACCAGCTGCCCACGGGAAACCCACAAGCCGGACAGGAGTGCACCGGCATCCTTCCGCCCATGGCTACTAGTCATGATTTATTTTTTTTTATTAATTTATTATATTTATAGCTCGCCTTTTTTTTCCCCTGCAAGGAATGCAAGGCGGCTTCCATAATCCTCCTCCCCCTCCTCCTCTCCATTGTATCCTCACAACAACCCTGTGAGGTAGGTCAGGCTGAGAGCCAGTGACTGGCCCGCAGTCACCCAGTGAGCTTCATGGCCGAGTGAGGGCTCGGGGGCTCGGATCTCCCGAGTCCCCGTCCAACACTCGAGTCAGTACGCCGCGCTGGCTCTCCTCTGGTGCCATGATGGCACCTCCAGCTTCAGGGGCAGCGTACCTCTCAACGCCGGTTGCTGGGGAGCGCGGGTCGACGTGCGTTGTTGCGCTCCTGTCCTGCTTGTGGGCTTCCCATCGGGGCAGCTGCTCGGCCACTGTGGGAACACGATCCTTTGTCTGATTCAGCAGGGTTCTTCTTATGTTCTGAGGTGTTCCCCAGCAAGCGGTGTATATAGACCTACTGCCCCGGATAGGAGATAGTATAGTAGCCATCAGGACTAGTAGCCATTGATCGCCATCTCCTCCTCCTCCTCCATGAAGTTGTCCGATCCCCTTTTATAGCCATCCAAATTGGTGGCCATCACTACATCCTGTGGCAGTGAGTTCCATAGTTTAACTCCGCGCCATGTGAAGAAGTCCTTCCTTTTATCTATCCTGAATCTCCCCTTGCACTCGGGCTTCTTCAAAGTCCATGGAGCCTTTGTGAAAGGCCAACCTCCATTTAGATCGTTCATGGGCCAGAGCTTCCCAGTTTTCGATGTTTATATTGCATTTTTTTAGATTAGCCTTATGAACATCTTTAAACCTCTTTAAACCATCCCCATATTAATGTGCAAACTGCTACTCTGAATGTCGCATTCCAATCCTCCACCATTATTCAGTTTTACCATCAGAGCCATTGAAAACCAACATTGCAAAACCCAACATGGTTTCAGAGAGCGGCGTAGAAATATATATATATATTGACAGGCGTCATTCTCAAAACAGAAGGGGAGAGAGAAGGCCAGAAAACATTTCAAATGTTAACATCCAAATTTGTGTGTCTTGTAATTCCCCGCCCCTCTTCTTTTTTTGGTATAATAATTTATACAGGGGGAATAAATTCGTTCCGCTTCATGGGATGTGACCCCATTTCGGTTCTAGTATTCTGAGAGAGGGGGAAAAATGTCTCCCTGTCCACTTTCTCTATGCCAAGCATTATTTTGTACACCTCTTTCAGGTCTCCCTTCACTGGCCCTTCTTCTAAGCTAAACAGTCCCGGACTTTGTAACCTTTCATTTTTTTTGCCGTTGCAGGTACAGCCCCGATTCCAAAATGGTGCATTTCATCAAGGCCAGGAACATCGGGCTTCGGCTTGCTGGCGGCAACGACGTCGGGATATTTGTGGCCGGCGTGCAGGAGGGCAGCCCAGCTGAAATCCAAGGCATTCAGGAAGGCGATCAGATCCTTCAGGTAGGGCCCGTGCCCGGTGAGCTCTGTGAGACGTTGAGCTCTGCCGCGCGCATGACGGAAACGGGGTAGAGGGGAACGCAGCCGTTGGCTCATTCTTTTGGATCGGACTAAGTTTCCAGTTTCCAAGAGGGGACAGCCAGATGCCTTTGGGAAGCTCCCAAGCAGGGCTGCTGCTGCTGCTGCTATTTAGAAACGCAGGACTTCTCCTCCACGTGGAACGTTGGTAGAGTGGCTCCCGATGTCACCTCCAGATGTCATTGGACTCCCAAATACCATCAGCCCCGGCCAGTGGGTAAAGGATGATGGGAGTTGTACGTCTCTCGCAGGCAGGCCTGTTTCCTAATGCAATTCCTAAAGTGGGAGGGGGAACCAAAATTAGGTGGGGATCGAAATGTATGGATGTTGTCAAATCCATTCCGTTTTCCTTTTTGTGGATTGTGAGGGGCCTTTCGTTCTATCGCAGTGTCCTCCAACCTTGGGTCCCCAGCTGTTTTTGGCCTACAACTCCCAGCATGCCCCAGCCAGCATAGCTGGGAGTTGTAGGCCAAAAACAGCTGGGGACCCAAGGTTGGAGAGCACTGTTCTATTGTCTGCTCATTGATGGAACTGGATTTTGCGCGAAAGCATTCTTGCACATTCCCGCAAATTTTTCACTTGTGCAAATTCGCACTCCCAAAAATGCGCAAATCACCCCAAAATACGCAGATCCCCGGAAAATGTCTATTTTCCCCACTGTAACCTATGAGGGAAATTCACATTTTTGGTCAGTGTTTTTTTTTTTTTGTTTTTTTTTTAAACTATTTTTCTACAAAGACATTTGCATAAAATTACGGAAAATTAACCAAAATGGTTCCGCAGGTCTGTGGAATCCGTGCGATTCGGGAAAGGCCGGTCCTCCGTGGAATCCGCCAGTTGGATTCTTCGAAATAAAAATTTAAAAAATACATTCATTTATTCATTGGGACTCAAACCGTAGCCGAAGCTCTCTGGGCTGTTTCTAAAGATAAAAGCCTTAAAGAAAATACGTGATAAAAACCATATGCATACAAACATATAAACATACAACACACACAGAGAGAGAGAGACATATCTCTAAGAACAATTTTGAACCATCAACCACAAGGAAAATTCAAAACTGGATTAAAACCTCATCGTATGCCGCCAAATGCCTGAGCGAGGAGGGCGGTCTTAACCTGGCGCCAGAAATATAACAATGTTGGTGCTCAGCGGGCCTCGTTGGGGAGGTCATTCCATAATTTGGGCGGGGGGGGGACACACCACCGGGAAGGTCCTCTTCCTCGTTGCCGAAAAGTTAGTCGGGAAAAGTGAAAAGCACTTGCTGCATCTTGGCTATTTTCAGGGATGGGGACTCGGAGACTCGTGAGTCGGACTGAGTCCCCCCTCAGACTCGACTCGGACTCGAGTCCCAATATTTTTAATGGGACTCGAGACTCGACTCGGGACTCGAGACCAAGGACTCGTCAACATCCCTGGGCTGTTGACGAGTCTTCTGGCTGTGCCAGAAGGAGCGCGATCACCGGTGAAGAGCACATGGAGGCGAGGCGCGCCGCTAAGGACAGCTACCAGGAGCGCAGCCCCAACGATGTGTTGAGATTTATTTTGATCGATGTGTTGTTGTGGGGGGTTTGGGTTAGGGTCAGACATTTTGGGTTTGGCTGCCTCTGCCTGCCTGTTTGGGGTTCCCAGCCTCCTCTGCCTGCCTGGTCTCTTCTTGACCTGTTCAACAGTTCATTTCATTCATTTATTTCATTTATATACCGCCCCATAGCCGAAGCTCTCTGGGCGGTTCACAACCCTCTATACATAAAAACAACATTAAAATATACAAAACAGTTAAAAAAATTAAAAACCAAATTTAAAAACACAGTTTAAAATAACAATACAAAAAGCCGATAAAACTGAGCCTACAGGTGACAATCCCCTCCGTGCTATTCCAAGCTCCTAACTAAATGCCTTGGCATAGAGGGAAGTCTTAACCTGGCGCCGAAAAGATAGTAAGGTTGGCACCAGGCGGGTCTCAGTGGGGAGCTGATTCCATAACTGGGGGGCTACCACCGAGAAGGCCCTCCTCCTCGTTGCCACCAACCGAGCCTCTCTTGGAGGTGGCAATCGGAGGAGGGCCCCAGATGTTGAGCGTAGTGTCCGGGTAGATAACGGTTGGGAGAGACGCTCCGTCAGGTATTGTGGTCCTAAGCTGTGTAGGGCTTTATAGGTTAAAACCAGCACCTTGAATTCGGCTCGGAAGCATATTGGCAGCCAGTGCAAGCGGGCCAGAACTGGTGTAATATGCTCGGACCTTCCGGTCCCTGCAATAAGCCTGGCTGCCGCATTTTGCACTAGCTGCAGCTTCCGAACAGTCTTCAAAGGCAGCCCCACGTAGAGTGCATTGCAGTAGTCTAGTTTAGAGATCACCAGAGCGTAGATTACTGAGACCAGGCTATCCCTGTCCAGATAGGGGCGTAGCTGGGCCACCAGCCGAAGCTGGTAAAAGGCACTCCTTGCCACTGAGGCCACTTGAGCCTCAAGTGACAAAGATGGCTCCAGGAGCACCCCCAAGCTACGAACCTTCTCCTTCAAGGGGAGTGCAACCCCATCCAGAACAGGTTGAACACCCTCCATCCGGTCAGAGGAACCACCCACTAACAGCATCTCAGTCTTGTCTGGATTGAGCCTCAGTTTGTTAGCCCTCATCCAGTCCATTGTCGCAGCCAGGCACCGGTTCAGCACATCCACAGCCTCACCTGCTGAGGATGAAAAGGAGAAATAGAGCTGTGTGTCATCAGCGTACTGATGACAATGCACTCCAAAACTCTGGATGACCCCACTCAGTGGTTTCATGTAGATGTTGAATTGCATGGGGGATAAGACCGACCCCTGTGGAACTCCATACTGGAGAGTCCACGGGGCCAAGCAGTATTCCCCAAGCACCACCTTCTGGAGCCAGCCAGCCAAGTAGGAGCGGAACCACTGCAATGCAGTGCCCCCCACCCCCAACTCAGACAGCCGCTCCAGAAGGATACCATGGTCGATGGTATCGAAAGCCGCTGAGAGATCCAGGAGTATCAACAGGGTCACACTCCCCCTGTCTCTCTCCCGACATAGGTCATCATACAGGGCGACCAAAGCCGTTTCCGTGCCAAAACCAGGCCTGAACCCCGACTGAAATGGATCCAGATAATCAGTCTCATCCAAGAGCGTCTGGAGCTGGTTGGCCACCACCCGCTCAAGGACCTTGCCCAGGAAAGGAACATTCGCCACCGGCCTAAAGTTGTTAAGATCTTCCGGGTCCAGAGAGGGTTTCTTCAGGAGTTGTCTCACCACCGCCTGTTTCAGGTGGCATGATGGGACCACTCCCTCTCGCAAGGAGGCATTGATCACCTCTCTGGCCCAGCCGGCCGTTCCCTCCCTGCTAGTTTTTATAAGCCAAGAGGGGCAAGGATCCAGAACAGACGTGGTTGCACGAACCCGTTGAATTGTCCAAGACAAAGGCCTCTGCCTGCCTGCCTGTTTGGGGTTCCCTGCCTCCTCTGCCTGCCTGGTTATTTGGGGTTTGTCTGCCTGGTCTGTTCTTGCCAAAATCAGTTGCAGAGTTTTGAAATAAAAAGGCACACTTGTGCCTAGAATTTATTTAAGCCACACATCTGAAGTAGCCTTATTTTGTTGGGGGGAAACCCCATTGATTTTAATAGGGACTCGTGGAGTCAGTTTTGGGAGTGACTCAGGACTCGTGACTCGTGAGTCACCATTTTGGACCTCGGACTCGGACTCGGACTCGAGACTCGGGTCCAAAGACTCGTGACTCGACTCGTGACTCGAGACCAAGGACTCTTCAACATCCCTGGCTATTTTTCCCCTGTCCCCACCTCCTGTTAGGTGAACGAGAGAGTCTTCCACCACCTGACCCGCGAGGAGGCTGTGCAGCACCTCCTGGAGCTGCCGCCGGGGGAAGAGGTGGCGCTACACGTCCAGAATAAGGAGGACAGTAAGTATCTTGCCTGGCGGGACATCCCTAGCTCTCCATCTCCCATCGCCTGCAAGAATGGCACAGGCCAGATTCTCTCACACAAGAAACCCTCGGGGCACATCCAGGGAAGGCTTTACCGGTCTTCCTGAATGCCGGCAAGGCTGAACCCTAGAGGAAAATGCCCGGTGGTTGGGAGAACCATAGACTGAATGGGTCCCCGAGAGCCTTCCCAAAACGGAATGCGTCCCTCGTGCTGAAAGAGGTTTGACGCCCCTGCCTTGCAGGCCTTCCTGAATGCCAGCAAGGCTGAACACGGGAGGAAAATGACCGGAGGGAAGGGTGGGATGTGGGGAGTACTGTGGTGCTCAGGATCACTGCTGAAAGGGCCTCGTTCTCCATTAAATTGGCAGCTCGTAAATCCCTCAGTGGTGGGAAGTGATGCAGAGTCCACCTGGAAGGGTGCGGGGGAACGTGCAGAGAGGCGTGTTGCCTGTAAGGCTGGGGTGTTGAACCTCTTTCAGCCCGAGGGCCGAATTCAATTCTGGAGAAGACCTCGGGGGCTGCATTCCAGTGGTGGGCGGGGCTTAAGGGCGAAAGGGAAGCCCCCCCCAAAATACCAGCATATATTTAGCTTAAGAGTTCTTTCTGCCGGTAATGTGGAGGCTTTTCAACCTTTTCAGAATGGGGAGAAAACGGCACAAAAGCCAGGGGGACAACCACAAGATTGGTGGTTGAGGGAAAGGAGGCAGGGCAAGGGGAAGGGGGCGTGGCCGTCTGGGCTGCTCCAGGGGGCTGCGTTTGGCCCCCGGGCTGGAGGCTTCCCACCCCTCTTGTAAGGTACGGAGTCCCCGGGATTCAGAAGACAGTGGCCGTGTATGTGTGTGTGTTTGTGTCTCTCTCTCTCCTCTCCCCAGTCTACAGGAAGATGGTCAAGTCCAACGTGGGCGACTCCTTCTACATCCGCACCCATTTTGATTTTGAGAAGGACACGCCGTCCGGGCTGAGCTTCACCCGCGGCGAGGTCTTCCACGTGGTGGACACAATGTACCGGGGCAAGATAGGGAGCTGGCTGGCCCTGAGGATGGGGAAGGAGCTCCAGGAAACCGACAAGGGCATCATCCCAAACAAGAGCAGGTAAGGGGTGCGCACGAGCGTGTGTGCTCGCGCCTAGAATTCAGCATATAACACTATTTTTGTGATTGTTACTATTATTATTATTATTATTATTATTATTATTATTATTTATATAATAATAATAATAATAATAATAATAATATTACTATACAAAGTAATAATAAGATACAAAACATGCTGAAGGACAGATCAAATATATCGTAACCCTATTACTATTATAAATGTATATAAGATATATAAGATATAACATATATAATATACATAATAAATTTCTACACCGTATTTTTCCGTGTATAAGACGCCCCCATGTATAAGACGCCCCCCCCACTGGGCAGTTTTGCAACTGCGCAGTTCTCTCCTCGGCTTACTTCCGTGTATAAGACGACCCTCAATTTTTAGTCTAATAATTTTAGGAAAAAGTATAGTCTTATACATGGAAAAATACTGTATATAAATAATTATTATATAAATCATACCGTATGTGTGGAGGAAGGGGGGGGGCTGGCTGGCCCGCCACCACCCCACCCTTTCCTACCCCAAAGGAACCAAGACCCCCAGAGATCTCAAGGTACCAGATTGCCAAGCCTCAGCTCCTTGCAACCCTACGTGAATCTCTGTTCAGGGACTCGCCTTTAATTCTGTAACCTGGATTTAGATACTGAAGCCACAGAGCAACTACAACACCCATGTGGGGTAAAACCAAGACAGGTTTATTCTGGTAGCATTTTACAACAAAAGGTGGGAAATGAGAGAAGCACAAAAGAGAGAGACCCTGTGGCACACAGAAATAGAGCTGCAAAATAATAAAACCTGATTCCTTATCTCTCAGGCACACACCGGTTGCCTGAGGGTCAGTCCTCTTCCTTCCAGGGTTAGATCCAGCACAGCCCTGCCGCCCGGGGGGAACTACTCCACCTACCCGAGATGGATAGCCCTCCACAGGGACTGCCTTTACCAGAGCCCCCATTCAGCTAATTTCACCAGGAGCTACCTGGGGTCGGATCCTGATGCCCCCCCCCCGAAGGCTTGGCGGGCCTCTCCTTGGCTTACCGCCATTGCCCAACAGCCGGGCAGCCACGCGATCCAAAGACAGACAAAGACACACAGGCTACACGTTGGGAAATATCCCTTTTCCCCTCCTCCCCCCTGCAGCCCCGCTGCGTTCAGCCAATCAGGAAGCACTTCTCCTGGCCAGGCAGGGGGGAGGGAGACTCATGAGTCATGACTCATGGCTTACTGGGCCTGAACTACATTTGCATATAAAAAGCCCTAGGCCAGCTTCTCCGGGTCCAGGCGCCATCCATTCCATCCTATGCTTTATGTACCTTTCGCCTCCTCCCAGTCCCCAACTGGCCTTACTTGATTTACACACGAGGAGGCGTGTGTGTGTGTGTGTGTGTGTGTGTGTGTGTGTGTACATGTAGGAACCCCCAAAGACTCCTTCCTTCACAGTATGCTATGATTACTAAATGATTAGTAATTATTAATGATAATTATATATAAATAATATCTTATTATTATTAATTTAATTAATAATATTAATATATTATTATTATTAATAATAATGATAATTAATAATGGGGTTAATAATAATAATAATAATAATAATAATAATCATCATCATCATCATCATCATCAATAACAAAAAGAATAAGAGCCAGAATAAGAGTAATAATAATACTAAAGAGAGACAGTGTGCTGTAGTGGTTGGAGTGCTGGACTGGGACTCGGGAGATCCGGGTTCTAGTCCACACTTGGCCTTGAAGCTCACTGGGTGACTTTGGGCCAGTCACTGACTCTCGGCCTAACCTACTGTGATGTTATGCTATTGTGTGTGAATTAATATGTGTATCTATGGTAAGTATAGTAATGTGTTCTTGTTGTGAGTCTATGGCTATAGGCAGGTATTCCTGTTGCATCTCTGTTTTATGGTAGGTAAGTCTATGGTGAGTGAGAATGATGGGAGGAAGAATGGTGGATTTGCATATGTGAGCTGATTGGCTGAGGCAGATGAAGTGAGTGAGGAGTTTAGTGCAGTGTTCTCCAACCTCGGGTCCCCAGATGTTTTTGGCCTACAACTCCCAGCATGCCCCAGCCAGCGTATAGCTGGCTGGGGCATGCTGGGAGTTGTAGGCCAAAAACATCTGGGGACCCGAGGTTGGAGAACACTGAGTTAGAGCATCAGATTGATCAGAGACAGAAGTTGGAGCTAGTGAGCGCAGGAATTATTCATGTGAACAGATGGTGAGGTCGAATTTAGAAATAGAATAGGCTAGGAGATAAAATGGTATTAACTGAAACTTACGTGTTGAGCTTATTTCAGGACACTTTTGTAGTTTAAATAAACTTGGCTTTGTTTGTTGAAGCAACCTGTGTGAGAAGCAGTGCTTTACATCTTGTCAGAGAAAACATAAAGGTGTTTATTAACATAAGGTGGGGATAATATACAACCCAGGGACAGTGTGAGAGTCGTAAGGGTAAGGGGTATAGAGAGAGAACCCACAACTATACGAAAGCACACCCACAGCTCCAAAAGGAGGGCAAAAAAGAGACGGCCCTATGAGAGGAGGGGTGTGACACCTACCTCACAGGGTTGTTGTCAGCACAAAATGGAGAGGAGGAGGAGGAGGATTATCATAGAAAAGTAGAGTTGGAAGGGGCCTACAAGGCCATCGAGTCCAACCCCCTGCTCAATGCAGGAATCTAGGTCAAAGCATCCCTGACAGATGTCTGTCCAGCTTCACCTTGAATGCCTCCAGAGTGGGAGAGCCCACCACCTCCCTAGGTAGTTGGTTCCATTGTCTTATTGCTCTGACAGTCAGGAAATTTTTCCTGATGTTCAGGTGGAATCTGGGTTCCTGTAACTTGAGCCCATTATTCCGTGTCCTGCAAACTGGGATGATCGAGAAGAGATCCTGGCCCTCCTCTGTGTGACATCCCTTCAAATACTGGAAGAGTGCGATCATATCTCCCCTCAGTCTCCTCTTCTGAAGGCTAAACATGCCCAGTTCTTTCAGTCTCTCCTCATAGGGCCTTGTTTCCAGCCCCTTTATCATCCTTGTTGCCCTCCTCTGAACCCTCCCCAGTTTGTCTACGTCCTTCTTAAAGTGTGGTGCCCAGAACTGGACGCAGTACTCAAGAAGAGGCCTAACCAGTGCCGAGTAAAGGGGAATTATCACTTCAGTTCACGCGATTTGGAAGCTATACTTCTATTAATGCAGCCCAAACTAGCATTTGCCTTCTTTGCAGCCATATCACATTGCTGGCTCATATTCCGTTTGTGATTATGTCAGCTGCCTTGGGCTCCCTGCAGGAACAAAAGGCGGGATATAAATATAATAAATAAACAAATAATAAAAGAGTAACCCTATTACAAATGTTCAGTTCCGGGTTCCAAGAGCGCTCGATGACTGTTGTTGTGTACTGACACACCCACCCGGTCCTTTCTTTGTATCTCCAGGGCGGAGCAGATAGCCAGCCTGGAATCGGTCCTCAAAGCCACGTCGGGCGCCTCTGGCTCCTCGGGGGCCCGGGCCGAGTTCTGGAAGCTGCGGGGCTTGCGTGGGGCCAAGAGGACCCTTCGGAAGAGCCGGGAGGACCTCTCGGCACTCACCAAACAAGGCCACTACCCGCCGTACGAGCGGGTTGTGCTCAAGGAAGGTGGGAGACTTGTTCGGTGGTGGTGGTTTCGTGGTGGTCTTTTGTGTCCAGGAGGACGATTTATGTATCAACATTTCTAGATTGCCCAACCTGTTAAAAAGCTGTCCGGGGGCGTTGCACGACAATTTGGGGGAAAAATAAAACCGTGACACAATTTTAAAAAGCAAGGACCTTGAAAAAGAGAAAGCGTTAAAACGCTGAAACGACATCCTTTGGAAGGCTAGTTTTAAAAAGCTAGCCTTCGTACCCTTTCCGAAGCCCGAGATGACAGCGTCTCTGCTGCAGAAATTGACTGCAACTGAAATGGGAGGTTTCATCCTGCCATCGCAACCAGCAGACGTTTCCTCCCTCTGTGAATTTGTATTTTAAAACCTCCCAGTGTCGCTACATTTTTGTAGCCGTGAATGCCACAAGTTATAAATGCGCGTTTCTGGGCCGAGGTACTACTTTGTTTTGTATCGCCGGATGAAAGAACAGGAAGCCTATATGCATAGCGGGGCTTAGGAGGATGGATAAAAATGCATATTGGGATTTATCAGACTTTATTCCCCGCACCAGCTCTACCTCCATATGGACTAGAAACGTTGCTTTTGCATTTGAAATGACAAAAAGCACGAAGTTCATAGAATCATAGAAAAGTAGAGTTGGAAGGGGCCTACCAGGCCATCGAGTCCAACCTCCTGCTCAATGCAGGAATCCAGGTCAAAGCATCCCTGACAGATGGCTGTCCAGCCGCACCTTGAATGCCTCCAGAGTGGGAGAGCCCACCACCTCCCTAGGTAATTGGTTCCATTGTCTTATTGCTCTAACAGTCAAGAATTTTTTTCTGATGTTTGGGTGGAATCTGGGTTCCTGTAACTTGAGCGCATTATTCCGTGTCCTGCAAACTGGGATGATCGAGAAGAGATCCTGGCCCTCCTCTGTGTGACAACCCTTCAAGTAATGGAAGAGTGCGATCATATCTCCCCTCAGTCTCCTCTTCTGAAGGCTAAACATGCCCAGTTCTTTCAGTCTCCCCTCATAGGGCCTTGTTTCCAGTCCCTTTATCATCCTTGTTGCCCTCCTCTGAACCCTCTCCAGTTTGTCTACGTCCTCCTTAAAGTGAGGTGCCCAGAACTGGACACAGTACTCAAGATGAGGCCTAACCAGTGCCAAGTAAAGGGGAATGATCACTTCCCACGATTTGGAAGCTATACTTCTATTAATGCAGCCCAAACTAGCATTTGCCTTCTTTGCAGCCACATCGCATTGCTGGCTCATATTCAGTTTGTGATCTACCACAATTCCAAGATCCTTCTCACTTGTAGTATTGTTGAGCCAAGTGTCCCCCATTCTGTAATGTTCTCAGTCCTGACCCCACAGTGAACCCCACATTTGTCTTCTGTCCCCTGCAGCGACTTTCAAGCGGCCCGTGGTGATCCTCGGACCAATTGCCGATATCGCCATGCAGAAACTGAGCACCGAGATGCCGGATCAGTTTGAGATTGCCGGTGAGTCTTCCCCGGATCCTAGGGTGGTGTAATGGTTAGAGCAGGGTTGTTGAATTGCAGGCCTGCGGGCCAAACCCAGACTGCCTCGGGCCCGAAATAAGCTCTCTGGGCTTCCCCAGATAGCCACGCCCCCTTCTCTGGCCCCACCCTCTTCCTGCCAACTGCCAATCACGGGGTGGTTTTCTGGCTTTTGTGTCTTTTTTTCTTCCCATTCTAAAAGCTTGAAATGCCTCTCCTGGTGTTTAAGAGCTTCAAGCTGAAATATGCTGGTGTTTCGGCTCCACCCCTGTTTTGCCTTTGGCTCTGCCCACCACTTGAAAGTGGCCCCTGAGAGCTTCTTTGAAACGGAACTTGGCCCTCGGGCTAAAAGAGGTTCGACATCCCTGAATTAGAGACCTGGGTAGACTCAGGTTCAAATCCTCCACTTGCCTACTGGCTGATCACCCAGGACAGTCACTCTCTGTCTTGGCCCTGCCCTACCTCGCAGGGCTGTTGTGAGGACAAAATGGGGTGGGCAAGAGAACTCCCGGACAGCGCTGCAGGCTGTTTTGGAGGAAAGGCGGAATATAAGGTCAATAGAGCAAATGGAAAAGGGAAACCGCATCAAGGCCGAACTATGCTGTTCGCAAACTATTTCCCACAAAGTCCAGTGCTAGATTGCAGAGGCATCCGTGTGTCCCCAGCTGGGCTTTCCTCTCACACCCTTTCTCTTTTTCAGACAGCGTCGTCAGAGAAGAAGAAGGATCGGCCAAAGTGATCAAGCTGGACTCGGTGTGGCAAATTGCAAAGCAGGTAGAAGCGGATTTATTCAGTGCCGAAGGTGGGGACCCTTAGGGATGTGCACTTACCCCTGAACTCGCCTCGTCGGGTGCTTGGCGGGCACCCCCACCGCGCAATCTGTCTCATGGCGCCAGCGAGGCGCTTGGCGGACTTCTGGGTGCCCAGCGCATCACTTCCGGGTCCCCGGCGCTGCGTTTTTTTAGGTAAATACCAGGTATTTTAGGTAAAATGGCTGCAGCCATTTTAAGGTGGTTTTCCCTGGTATTTATGTAAAAAAACGCAGCGCCGGGGACCTGGAAGTGATGCGCCAGGGATCTGGAAGTTCCTTTCCCCAGCTCCTCTCGCGAGGACTTGTGCTGAGCTGGCAAAAGGTAAGCCTCGCAGAGCTCGGGGGCGCTTCTACTCCCCGATCGAGCTCTGCATGCATCCCTAGGGAAGTGGGAAATTTCTGGAGAAATGCGGAGACTGAAATCCTGTGCGTGCTTACCTGGCGGTAAACGGGCCGGTAGCCAGGGGGGTTTGCAGGGGGACAGCCCCACTACTGAGCCGGGCTGAAAGCGGGCACGCGCCGTGCCGCTTGCTGAACTTCCAGGTTCCCGGCGGGCCGCTGTTTACGTAGAAAATGCCTGAAGGCATGTCAAAAGCGGCCACGATTTGGCGCAAAGATCACGCAAAGTGCGGCCGCTTTGGGTGTATCTTAAGGTATTTTCTACGTAAACAGCGGCCCGCCGGGAACCTGGAAGTCGCTTCCCCGGCTTGACTCGGGAGAACGGGAGTCGAGCCGGGGAAGAGGTAAGCGGGACGGAGTTGGGGTGGGGTCGGCCCGGCCCGGCTAGTCCGCTGCACCCACCCCTAGGGTGAATATGTCTGAGGGTGTGGATGAAGTGTCGCTCAATGGGTAGAACCTCCGCTTTGCATGCCCATCGGGACTCCAGGTGGCCCGGATATGTCCCCACCCCTGAGTTAAAAGGAGCCGGTAGGATTGTCTTCTACAGCCTGGTGTTCTCCAAATATCTTGGACCTCTGGAGAGCACCGAGTTGGGGGAATCCCCTTAGAATCATAGAATCATAGAAAAGTAGAGTTGGAAGGGGCCTACAAGGCCATCGAGTCCAACCCCCTGCTCAATGCAGGAATCCAGGTCAAAGCATCTCTGACAGATGTCTGTCCAGCTGCACCTTGAATGCCTCCAGAGTGGGAGAGCCCACCACCTCCCTAGGTAGTTGATTCCATTGTCTTATTGCTCTGACAGTCAGGAAATTTTTCCTGATGTTTAGGTGGAATCTAGGTTCCTGTAACTTGAGCCCCTTCTCTGCCCGAGGTTCTGGAGCAGGCCTCAATGCACCAACCGGCCAGACCACATCACACCAGTACTAAAGGAGTTGCACTGGCTACCAGTTGCTTGCCGAGCCGAATTTCAAGGTGTTGGTTTTGACCTTTAAAACCGTACACGGCTCCGGTCCAGCTTATCTCAAGGAGCAAACACCAGCAACACCAAGTAGGCCGCTCAACAAGGTCTGCCACGGACGGCCTTCTCCTCGTCCCCATCAGCCAGAGCAGCCAGGCTGGTGGGGACTAGGAAGAGGGCCTTCTCTGTGGCGGCCCCCAAGTTATGGAACTCCCTCCCCAGTGACCTTCGTCATGCCCCCCCCCTTGATGAACTTCCGCTGGGCTTTAAAAACATGGCTTTTCAGGCAGGAATATAGGGTGGGCTAGGTTTAAAACAAAAACAAAAACAAAAACTTATATTTTTAATTGTTTTTCAATTGTGTTTTAATTATGTTTCAACGTAGTTTGTGTTTTATTGTATTTTATTGTATTTTAATGATTGTACATTGCCCAGGGTGGCCGGGTGACCGGCCAGATGGGCGATTTAAAAATATACCGTAATAAATAAAAATAAATAAACCGTCTGCCCTGCTTCCGCTCAACAGGAGAAGCACGCGCTTCTCGATATCACCCCGGCGGCGGTTGAGCGCCTCAACTACGTGCAGTACTTCCCCATCGTGATCTTCTGCGAGCCGGACAGCCGGCAGGGCGTCAAGGCGATGCGGCAGTGGCTGGCGCCCGAGTCCAAGAAGAGCTCGCGCCGCCTCTACGCCCAGGCCCAGAAGATGCGCAAGCATTGCAGCCACCTCTTCACGGCCACCGTCAGCCTGGCCGGCGGCTCCAACAGCTGGTACCAGAGCCTCAAGGACATCATCCGGATGCAGCAGGCCCGTCCCGTCTGGACGACGGAGGAGCAGGTGGGTGCTTTGGTGCTCGGGGCGGCATCTGAACCCCGGCTCGCGTTTCTAAGGAACACAGTTCAACGTTTTCCCGGCCCTCCGTGGCAGGGGACCTGAAGGCTACACCGGTGCCCCATCATCCTGCTTGTAGTGTAGCGCGGGAGCTACGAGGCAGAGGGGGGGAAGTCCTCGGTTCGAATCTCGCTCCTGGCCATGAACTCGCTCTAGGTGGCGTTTGGCAAGACGCGGCCTCTTGGCCTCACCCCCTTGCGTGGTGGGAAGTATCTATTTTTTTTTTTTTTTAATTAATTAATTAAGCATTATACTTTTTCATCCGCCCCGTAAACAACGTTCGCTTGGGCGGATTACGACAATCAATAGACTAAAATACAAACGGTTTAAAATATGGAATACGATACGACATTTCAAAAGGTAAAATACAACAATACCGAACAAGACAGGCCAGGAATCAATCAAACACCCATAAAAACCTAGATCTAACGCAGTAGATCTAGGCAAACTCAGATACTGCTACTGGAGCTCTGCCAAACCTTTTCCGTTGTGCAGCGGTTGCCCGTTACGCTTGTGAACCGGCTGTGGAAGCCGTTGCGCGACGGGTAGCACAAGCGGAATGCACAAATCGGCTTCCGCAAACGTCACTTTAGTTGGATTCTCCTCTTGTGCATACCGTAATTCAGAACCCAGTTTCCGCTCGCGCAACGTCATTTGCGCTAACGGAATGACACCGTTGGATGCTGTCCCTGGTCTCTAAAATGCCTGGGAAAATAGAGAAGTCTTTTCCTGACCCCAAAAAGATAACAAAGGAAGTGCCAGGCGAGCCTCTTTGGCGAGGGCATTCCACAAGCGGGGTGCCACCACTGAAAAGGCTCTCTCTTCTAACCACCCACTTAGCTTCCTCTGGCGGCAGCATGTGCTAATACTGACCCACCTTTCAGGGCTGTTGTAAGGATTCCAGGTGGATACGGCCTGTGAAGTGCTTCATACCCGCAGAGGTCTTTCTCTAGGCAACACCGCTACGTGAAGCGAGATGGGTTGAGACTGAAGAGAGGGGCTTCTCGGTGGTGGCTCCTCAGCATTGGAATTCTCTCCCCAGGGCCCATTTATAGAACTCCCCTTCCCTGGGTGGTGCACATGGAGCCCTGTTTGTTATCTTTTGGGTACCAACGGAAGACTTAAAAAAAAAAAAAATTATTCTCCAGGCATTTAATATTTTTTTTCGGAGTTTGAACGTTTGTTTTCAATGGCTGTTTTTTAAAAAAAATTGTGACTCTGTCTCTCAGGTCAGTTTTCTTTCATTCGTGCCTTAAATTCTGCCTGCAGCCCTGTGGCCTGCTCTTAATTCTGCTGTTGAGGACGTTTTAAAGTGTTTAAATTTGGGTTTTCGAGTTTTCAAATTGTTTTGAAGGTGTTTTTTTTATTTTTAAAGAAATTTTAATTTTTTCAGAGGCGCAGTCCTATGCCTGTTTAGACAAATAAGTCCTACAACTCCCAGCTAGCATGGGGAATGCTGGGAGTTGCAGGTCTTACTTTTGTGTAAACATGTATAGGATTGCGTCTTGAATTGTTTTAAGTTTGGGCCAAAAGGTGACTCATGAACGTATAAATCAATAATATAAATCAATAATATAAATAAAAATCCCGTCCTGGGAACCATTTATTAGAAAGAAATTGAGAGTTCTCCTCTGTACCGGATTCACAGTAGGTCTCGAACTTCTTCATGTCTCTTCTGTGCCCTTTGATATCCGTCTGTCTTCTGTTCTGTCACGGAAATTATCCCCCCCCCACACACAATTTCTTCTCAGGTGGATGCCTCAGCCGAGGAAGGGCTGGATATGCTGAACCAGAGTTCGGCCGACATCCCCGGAGACCTGACCTGTGACAGCCGCGCCAACAGCGACTACGAGGAGACCGACGCTGAGGGCGAGCCGTACACCGATCAAGAGCTCGAGGAAAGCTATCGGGAGACGGCCCTGGCCCGCTCGTCAGAACCGACCGAGCGAAACCCAGAGCAGGACCTCGCCGAGCGTGTGGCGGCCGCTTTGTCCTACCCCGTTGACCTGGTAAGGAGAGGCAGCCATGCAGAGCGGGGAAGGGACCCCGGAGGTCACGTGTCCCAACCCCCTGCCCTGTGCGGGGATCTGCAGTTCGGGATGCCACTGCAGTCGGGGCCGCAGAGATCTCTTCCAACCCGTGGGCCGCATTCCCTTTCGGAGGAGCATCGCAGTGGTGGGCAGGGCCAAAATACCAGGGATTTCCGGCAGTTTCCCCCCCCCCCCCCCGTTCTGAAAGCAGAAATGCCTCTGCTTAGGCTTAAGGACTGGCAGGAAGAGCTTTACACAGGGGAGGCCGGAGGACTCCTGTTTAGTGGTGAGAGAGTAGGACCGGGAGTCGGGAGATCCGGGTTCCAGTCCCCCCTCAGCCATGAAACTCACTGGGTGACGTTGGGCCAGTCACTGACTCTCAGCCTCACCTACCTCACAGGATTGTTGTGAGGATAAAATGGAGAGGAGGAGGAGGAGGAGGATTATGTAAGCCGCCTTGGGTTCCTTGCAGGAAAACAGGCGGGGTATAAATATAATAAAATAAATAAATAAATAAATAAAAAATCTATTGCAGCTTTTATTCCGAGCTTCATGATGGGAGCTATCCGTGGTGCTGTACTCCCCCCCCCCAAAATAGGTTCGGCACCATGGATAGCTCCCATAAGGCTTAGAATAAAAGCTGCAATGGATAAGGAGCCCCGCTGACAAAGGAGTTGCCTCTTCTCGTGCTAAAATGTGCTGCTCTTTTGGGTGTCTTGGCTCCTCCCCTGTGGCCACGCCCCTCATTGGAATGTGGCCCCCGAGGGCTTAATAAAATGATCGGATGGGACTCCTTCTCCACCATGATTCCCTCCAGATGCCTTTTTTTTTTTTTTTTTAAATTATTTATTATATTTATACCCCACCTTTTTTCCTGCAAGGAACCCAAGGTGGCTTACATAATGCTCCTCCTCCTCTCCTTTTTAATCCTCACAACAACCCTGCGTGGTAGGTGAGGGCTGAGAGTCAGGGACTGGCCCAAAGTCACCCAGTGAGCTTCATGGCCGAGCGGGGACTAGAACCCGGATCTCCCGAGTCCCAGTCCGACACTCTCTAACCACTATGCCACACTGGCTCCCACATTCACACTGGCTCCCACATTCACACTGACCTTGGACTACAAATCCCATTTGCCCTAGACAGTGTAGCCAGTGGTCAGGAATTATTTATTTTTAAATTTTATTTTATTTTTTACATTTCCATACCGCCCAGTAGCCAAAGCTCTGTTGGGATTCGTAGCTCAAAACCTCTAGAGGGCCCAGGCGTGTTGAACCCTCTACATTCTGAGCAGTGGAGCGGGGGACATTTTTTCTCCCTCTCAATGCTAGAACCCAACGGGGTCATCCCATGAAGCGGATTGGTGGGAGATTCAGCAGAGATAAAAGGAAGGACTTCTCCACAAGTGAAGAGTTAAACTATGGAACTCACTTCCACAAGATGTAGTGACGGCCACCAATTTGGATGGCTTTAAAAGGGGATTGGACAAATTCCTGGAGGAAACGGCTATCCATGGCTACTAGTCCTGATTGGCTATGTGCCTCTTATGTTGTGTTCTTACACAGGGGGTCCTGCTACCTGTCCATGTATCGTTCCAATCTTAGTCCATAAATTGACAAAGCGAGTGCAGTTTTTAGATTTGGATGCTGCTAGGGGCAGAGACCTTTTTTGGTTTGCTTTTTCTCCTGCTAACGTTAACCGATAAAGAGTGCCACATAGGGAGGCATGAGTATTTCGATTCAGGTTGCAAATCCCTGGGAACGCGAACAGGAGCGCGTGTTCTCTGAAAGTGTCCGCAAATTCCCGAAGTCGCACTCGCAGTCATGCGCGCTTTAAAAAAAATGGCATTTTCACACGTTAGTCAATGGAACAGCACACGCCTTTGGAAAAAAAAAAATGCATGCAGGAAAGTGCAGTTTTCCCATTCGAGCGAACGGAAAAAACAGGTTGCGAGAACGGGGGCGAGCCGAACTGAGGTTTGAAGTGAAATTCGGAGAATTTCCATGAGTTCGAGCATCCCTAGCGATCATCTCTCATCTGTTGTGTCTTGATGATGCACTTAAAACTAAAAAAGGCTGCTACTTGAGCCAGCGTCAGAACTGCAGCACGTAACCTCCTGGTTTGTTTCTCTCACACGCAGCACGACGGCGAGCATCGGGCCCAGGGGCAGTGGAAGGAAAACTACGACATCAGGTAGCGACCGCTGCTCTCCCTTCCGAGGCATCGTGCTGGGAGACGGGAGTGCCGGGTGGGAAGAGGGCCCTTTGGTTGCAAGCGTGTTCTGCTACCGGGTCAAAAGATCTTCTTGGGTTGCCTGCTTTCCGAGGGGTGTGGAATAGAGAAGAGCCGGGACATTTCGCATCCCGGCTTTATCCGTTGCTTTGTCCTGCTCCCGGGTATTTAATGGCATACGACGGGGCATTTCATGTCAGCTGTCTTTTTTTTTTAACACGTCTAGTATTTCTCTGGAAATTGTTTTTAGCTGTTTTGAGGGCGCAGTCCAATGGTGAGGCCCGTAAGCCTCTGAACTCGGGGGGATTACGGGTGTGCTATGCAGGGCGGGACGGGAGGAGCATGGAGGCGATCTTTGAAGGCGCGTGAGTGACAGCAGAGCCCCGCGTGTGCTGGATGGGAGATTTTTAATCCTGTCTGTGCATAGAGGCCCATTATTCCACACACAGATCTTCCAGATTTATTTATTTATTTATTATATTTATCAATCGCCCATCTGGCCGGTCACCCGGCCACCCTGGGCGATGTACAATTAAAATACAATAAAACACAATAAAACATAATAATTAAAACAATATAAAAAATTCTCATTAAAAACCTAACCCACCCCATATTCCCGCCTGAACAGCCATGTTTTTAATGCACGGCGGAAGCTCATCACGGAGGGGGCATGGCGAAGGTCACTAGGGAGGGAGTTCCATAATGTGGGGGCCGCCACAGAGAAGGCCCTCTTCCTAGTCCCCACCAGCCTGGCTGCTCTGGCTTCTGATGGGACGAGGAGAAGGCCGTTCGTGGCAGACCTTGTTGAGCGGCCTACTTGGTGTTGCTGGTGTTTGCTCCTTGAGATAAGCTGGGCCGGAGCCGTGTACGGTTTTAAAGGTCAAAACCAACACCTTGAATTCGGCTCGGCAAGCAACTGGTCTCACCCCCCCCTCTGCGCAGCGTGCAGCGTGTCGGTTTGAAGCTGCCAGCCAGCTTGCCTGTAATCCGACTCCAGCTTCTAGCTTCCCCGGTTTGTTGCTGATTAATCCAAGTAGCAAGTAGCAAGGAAACACTCTGTAACACCACAGGTCTATTTCTACCTGTTTATTCACTTAGCAAGTAAAGTTCTACAGAGTATACATTTCCTAGTTACAGTCCTTGTGCAGAGTACAATGCATAGCAAGCATTAATTCCAGTGGAGTAGGTTTGAGCTTCACTCCACCTCCGCAAAGACGTTACATTGTTGCAAAGTCCAGCAAGCGATAGCCAGAAGAGAGAAAGAATAGAGAAAGCAGTCCCGCTCTTCTCTAAAATGGCTTCAGACAGAAAAAACAAGTTAGCACGTCATCAGAACATACAAACCATGTGACTAGCTCATAATGATCCCAGGGTCTAGCTTTCCCATGAGAAAGAACACGGGAAAGTAGAAAGACACAACAAACTTGTTTACCGCCATTCTGTTCCTCTCCATGTGTAAACACTGTGCTACAGCTGGTCAATGTGATGCATATCACAACAATCTTTGCCTCCGTGCGCCTCCTGCCCTGCAAGTCACCTAGACAGCCGATTTTGGCTGTCTAGTTGTGTCACATCGTATCCTGGCAGCCCCGCTCTCCTCCCCGTGCCTCGGAATGCCCCCTTTACCCCTTCCCCGAGGTCGGTCTTACAACCTCAGAGAAGCGGCCAGCGCCATTCTTTCTGTGCCGGCTGCAAGAGGGGCGAGGGGGATCCGAGCGCAGACGCCCGGCACAGTAGGAAATGTGGCTTACGCTGGCTCAGCTTGTCTGAGCGTGGAAAGCGAAGCAGGGTCAGGCCTGGTTATTACTTGGATGGGAGACCCCCCTCCTCTAGTTTCCTGCATTGAGCAGGGGGCTGGATTCGATGGCCTTGTAGGCTCCTTCCAACTCTATCATCTATGAAAACTATAAGTCGGAGCTCTTATCTGACTTCGGATCTGGGAATCTGAAGAATCCTGTGGCCCATTAGATGCTGTCTAGCGGGCTGTAGGATCACCCTGTAAATGGTTTTAAACGTAGTACGTATATTGAAATTTTATATTGTATTTTATGATCTGTATTTGTGATTTGTAATTTTGTGAATTTGTTGTGCACCGCCCACAGAACTTCGGCTATTGTGTGGTATAGAAATGAAAATAGTAGTAGTAATAATAATAATAATAACAACAACAACAGCAACCACATTCCCTGCAATTCTTCAGAGTGGCTGGAGATCTTTCAGTTGAGTGCTAACTGCTATATCATAGTGCAGGGGTGTTGAATTTCAGGTCTGGGGGCTACACCCAGGCCACCCACGAGCCGAAGCCCTTCTGCCCGATTGTTTGGTGGTTTCCCAGCTGTTGTGCCGTTTCCTCCCCCCCCCCATTCTAAAAGGATGAAATGCTTGTCTTCAGACTGAGTTATTGGCGGCAAGAGTGTTCAGCTACGAAACTGAATTCAGCCCTTGGCTCGAAAATGGATCGACACCCGCGTCACAGCAGCTGCAATTCAGCAGCGTAGATGTCCGCGGAAGCCACTGGCCCTCCTTGTCCTCGTGCGCCAGCGGCAAGTTGTTCATGGCACGTCGGTTGGCATGACACGGGGAGAGTCCACCCGTCTTCCCCTCTATTGCCGGTGTTCGTACAGCCCAAATGGCACCTTCCCACGCACAAGAGGCGGGAGTCAGCAGGTTGGAGGGTTTGCAGACATATGAAAAATCTTTACACACACACACACACACACACCCCACCGCAAATCATCATCATCAGGCGATCACTCGTGACCGAGTAAGATTGTCTTCCAGGATAAAAGGAGGAAATTCTAAAGAAAATTGTGTAGACTCTAGCGATGGGTCCGTAAGTGACTGTGGAGGCCAATTCTAGATCCACACAGCTTCCCACAGTGAGGACACAGGTTACCAGATGGAAGATGGTCCTGTAAAGGATTCGTTTGACGTGCTTTTCGCTTAGCACGTTTCTCCCTTTCACCTTGCACTCGGGCTTCTTCAAAGTCCATGGAACCTTTGTGAAAGGCCAACCTCCATTTAGATCGTTCATGGGCCAGAGCTTCCCAGTTTTCGATGTTTATATTGCATTTTTTTTTTTAGATTAGCCTTATGAACATCTTTAAACCTCTTCTATTGACCACCGATATTCCGCTTTCCATCCTTGAGTTGGGAGTAAAGTAACTGCTTTGGGAGACGGCAGTCAGGCATTCGACATGAGGGCGGCAGAATGTAATGGAATATCATGCAGGAGGGTCTGGCTGGCTGGCTGGCTAGCTGGTTCCTGCAACAAGACTCCAAATATGTTGGGAGCGGAATGGAAAACCATAAAGGAGGCGGAATGTAACAGAATGTAAACCACCGATTGGCAGTTGGGTGGGGGGGGGGAAGCAGATGTATCCATCTCCCAGAGGGTTGTAGTGGGACCCCAGGAGGGTGGGTTTGGTCCACTGGTCTGAGGTTCCACACCCCTACTCTAAATTGATTTCTACCTGGTTCCCATTCATTTCAATGGGTCTCCTTGAAGTAGGGCCTAGGTTGGATTTGAACCTGACATTTCCAGTCTTTTCAGGTAGCAGCCCATTCAATCCAAATCCACTTTGCTATTTAATCCTCCTGAAGACAGGCACGCCAACGTGGAGACAAACAAATGTTGTTGTTGTGTGTGTGTGTGTGTGTGTGTGTGTTTTATCACTCTTGGGGAAATCTCAAAAAAAAAAAAACCCGTAAAGTTTGTGGTGCCCAGACAGAGGGTGCTGTGAATCGCTGAACCAAAACTCTGAGCTCGACTTACAGACCCGGCTTTCTCTTTGCCAGGGAATATGAACAAGAAGCCCTCCGGAAGAAGTTCACCCATGCTCGGGGCTACGAATCAGATTCGGATCAGGACTACGGTTACGACTGGGGCCCCGCCACGGACCTGTAAAAAACAGCGACACCCGCCCTGCCGCGAGGCCTCTCTCAGTCCTGTCGGGTGGAGGTGCGATTTCCTCAGGGGAAAAGAAAGAACTCCAAAGACTGTTCCATCTCCTACAGAGAGGAGAAGGGGGGGGAAATGGGAAGGTATTTTTGTTTTACCGTTCGGAAGCTGCCGTCGCCCATCTGTGCCTTTTGACGCTCCTGTTCGGGGGGGGGCTTTCCCTGACCCTCACCTTGCCTCATTTTTTGTCATCCCGACCCCAGAGCAGCCGAAAAGAACAATTCCCAACCCCTCCAATAGCCCGGTCTCCGGTGGCCCCTCT
This sequence comes from Shinisaurus crocodilurus, assembly GCA_021292165.1. Lineage (NCBI taxonomy): Eukaryota > Metazoa > Chordata > Lepidosauria > Squamata > Shinisauridae > Shinisaurus > Shinisaurus crocodilurus. Next base: position 90,939,290 of record CM037882.1, on the reverse strand, counting down.
CCGCAATCCTGTCTCGTACGGGAAGCAAGCCGGGGTTACAGTACCACGGGGCTTCTTCCGTACCTCCGACAAGAGTCGTAATTTCCTCCTTGCTCCATATCGTCTGGAATGAGGCGTGGAGCATGGACGCAACCCCCTCCCACGTTGCTCTAGACCTGTTCTCCCCCCCCCCAACGTATGGGGCAGCCTTCTCCAACTTGGTGCCCCCCCCCCGATGGGTTGGGTGGCCGCTCCCAGCATGGGAATGATTTGACTTGCAGTCCAACGCACCCGGAGGGCTCCACGGGTTGAGGGAGGCTAGTATAGGTAGGTGCAGAGCTGGCGCCTCAGCTATCTCTTTGCACCTTTTAATTATTATTTTTTTGCAGGAGTGGGGGAAAGTATTTTGGCTTGCACACACTGCGTCTGCTACCCTTGCCCGTGGGACACCCACCCGCCTTTTAAAATCTCCCTCGCGGCTCTCCCAATGCTAGCACCCAACGGGGTCGGTCCCATGAAGCTGATGGGTGGGAGATTCGGGACAGAGGAAAGGACGGACTTCTTCACACAAGTGCGGAGTTAAGCCGTGGAACTCCCTTCCACAGGATGTGGCGACGGCCACCGATTTGGACGGCTTTAAAAAAAGGGATTGGACACATTCCTGGAGGGGGAGAAGGCTGTCAATGGCTACTCGTCCTGATTGGCTCTATGCTTCCTCCAGGATCAAGAGGCAGTGTGCCTGTGTACACCGGTTGCTGGGGAACATGGGCGGGAGGGTGCTGTTGCAGTCATGTCCTGCTTGTGGGATCCCGTTGGGGCAGCTGGTGGGCCATGGTGAGAACAGAACGCTGGACTAGCTGGACCCCGGGTCTGATGATCCAGCATCAGGGCTCTTCGGATGTTCTTACGTCTTCACTTACGCAACAGGCCGATGTGGTTTTCCCACGCACCAATCCTCGACTTGGCTCAAAACACCCTCCCCTCCTTCCTCTCAGGCTCTTTCTCCAAGACTCCTTTTAAAGTTTTCAATTGGGTGGTGTGTGATGTGTTTGTGTGTGTGTGTGTGGAGGGCAGGGGGAGAAATCCATGCCAATGACCTCCCATCTTTTTAAGAGGTCAAGACCGCATTGACCATAAATCGATTCATTTTATAATCTCCACACTCCCAACATGGTTTAACCCCCCCCCCGCCCCGCCCCGCCCCGCAAAACTATTTTTTTGGTCTCTAGCACATGCGTGGGCAGTCTAGGCCCAAATAACGCCTTTTGGTTGCCTTGACGCACATGTGTACCTCCTCCATTCATGCTGTATAAAGATTACTGGAGCAACCTGGGTGGTGGGCTCTCCCACACCGGAGGCATTCAAGGTGCGGCTGGACGGCCCTCTGTCAGGGATGCTTTGACTTGGGTTCCTGCGTTGCGCAGGGGGTTAGACTCGATGGCCTTGTAGGCCCCTTCCAACTCTTACTTTTCTATGATTCTATAACGGCTCTCATGTGCCTCAGATGTACCTTTTGTCATAAAGAGTTTCTTTTCAGCTAAGTTGTGTGCCCTTCCTTTCGGACGGCAACAGGGAGACAAAATTAAGAGGTTCCAGGTTCGCAAGTTAAGTTAAGAGGTTCGCAAGTTCAACTCTTGGCGACGCGGCCAAGGGGTCACGCGCGCACGCAAGAACTACAAGTCTTTGTTCTTCTGGCGCTAATAGCCACACTACCTACTTATATTCCAGAGGGGAAGTCAAAAGTCTTGCCTATAAAACCAGAGAATTTGCGACCGGTGCGGGGCTGAGGAGTTCCTGATCCGTAGCTCCGACTCCCACCCGCTGTGCACGTTCCCTTGCGTCCAAAGTGAGGTAGTGAATTTTTTTTTTAAAAAAACCAAATTTGTATTTTTGTGGCTTTCGTCTGCGATTGGGAAAGAATTTGATCCCAGATCACATAGGCGAGCGGCTCTCTTTTAAAAACGAAACAAAACTGAAAGTTGAGCCCCTCCACAATGCGAGAACTGCAGCAGGAGGCGGCTTTCGGAGAGGAGGCAGTTAAGTGGGAAGTTTTCAGGACCACCTGGAAACAGGAAATGGGGAGCGAGGAAGGAAGTAGGGAACCTCGCCAGCTTATCAGCACCCTGCGTTCGTCCTTGCGCCTTGAACAGAGACTCCAGTTTAGCAGAACCAAAACGGCGTTTATTTTTTTTTTTGCTGCCATCACAAACAGACTGGGATGTTCCCTCTTTGATCTTTTAAGAGGTAGCAACGAGCGGGTGTGCATTCATGTAGAAATGCCACACTCACTGCCTGGAGCGGGGCCAAGGAAAAGCGAGACCAAACTTGTACCAATCCAGGTTCTAAACAGCCGGGCCTCTGAGTGGGGTGGGCAACCTAGGGTGCCCTCCAGACGTTTTGGACAACAGCTCCCATCAGCCCCAGCTGGCATGGCCAACAATCAGGGGCGATGGGAGCTGTATTCCAGAACACACCAGGAACGGTGCAGGGCTGTTTGGCGCCCTAGGCCAAATTATATTTAGCGCCCCCCCTCTCGTGCCGTGGGGGGGGGCTCCAGACAAAGCAGCCCTGCTCTGCAACCCCCCCCGCGCCGCCGCCACCACCACCACCACCACCTACCTTTCCGCCGCCCCTGCTGCTGCTGCTGCTGCCGCCTCCTCCTCCGACGCGACCCCCAGCTGGCATGGCCAACGATCAGGGGCGATGGGAGCTGTATTCCAGAACACACCAGGAACGGTGCAGGGCTGTTTGGCGCCCTAGGCCAAATTATATTTAGCGCCCCCCCCTCTCGTGCCGTTTTTTTTTGCCAGGGAAACCAGGGCAACAGGGCTGTTTAAGCCCTGTTGCCCTGGTTCTTCCTGCCAAAACAACGCCGGCGGGGCTCTGGAAACGACGGGAAGGTAGGTAGGTGGCGGGCGGGCGGGAGGGGGAGGTGCGGCGGCGGCAGTGGCCGGCAGGCGGGCGGGCGGGGAGGCGCGGCGGAGGCGGGGCAGGAGCGCGCCGGAGGCGAGGAAGGGGCGCAGAAACGCTGCGCCCTCTTCCGCCACGCGCCCTAGGCAGCCGCCTGGGTCTGCCTAGCGGTAGCGCCGGCCCTGGAACACCCCCCCCCCCGGAAGGCACCAAGTTTCCCACGCCGACTTGTGCCAAAAAAAAAAAAAAAAGTACGTAACTCTGGACTGCTGAACTGCGGCTTGCTTCCGCGGTCCTACTGAGAGACATGTGGTGTTTTGTTAAGTTTCCAAAGCAAGGTTTCCTACTCACGCGTAACGCAGGTTTGCGGCATTTGCTTTCAGCCCCTCGCTGGATTAGAAGAACCGTGGGAGGCAACTCAACAGTCCTCCCAATAGATCGAAGGTTTCCCTTCAGCTCGGACTGGTGTGTGTGTTCGTCGACCGGGGCAGCGCCGCCCTCCAGGGTTTTGGAGGTCCCTCGGGCAAGACACCCCTCCGTGGGCCCTCGCCCGCGGTGAATCTACCTTCTCACTGCCATGGTCAGCAGCTGCTGCTCCTCCTCCTGGCTCCCATTTGCGTGCTCGGCAGGCAGGGAGCAAGCGTGCCGCGGCATCTCCTGCTCCTCCTCCTCGCGGCCGCCGTGGACTGGGCCGGAGTGAGGGGCAGGCGAACACGCAGAGTGCAGTGGTGAAGAGGAGGAGCAAGTCCAGGGGACTCTTGGAAGTGGGCCCCCGCTGGGGTGTGGGCCCTCGGCACGTGCCCGACCATGCCGACCCTCGGCGCCAGCCCTGGACTGGTTGGAGGCCGTGGGGTGGGGTGGGGGGGACAGAAAACCAATGACTTAGGTCAGTGTTCTCCAACCTTGGGTCCCCCGATGTTTTTGGCCTACAACTCCCAGCATGCCCCAGCCAGCGTAGCTGTAGTTGTAGGCCAAAAACATCTGGGGACCCAAAGTTGGAGAACACTGCTCTAAATGGACAACGTAGCTGGCTGGGGCATGCTGGGAGTTGTAGGCCAAAAACATCGGGGGACCCAAGGTTGGAGAACACTGACTCAGGTTCTACCCTACATTTTCCCCTAACGTGTTAGGCGCCAACCTGTCTGCCAAAAAGGACTCTCATATTCTCTCTCTCTGTGTGTGAGGTATAATTTTACCACCTTGTTTACAGGTGGGCGGCCATCAGGAAGCCCGTTCCCCGCCTCAACTCCCCAAATCTTGCGCCCTTGGCTGCCCTGATCAGCTCCAAATGCCGGAGGCTGGTTTTGTATTTTTTTTTTTCCGTTGCTAAGGCTGGCAAAAGAGCTGGAGGCGAAGTGCAGAAAACAACCACCGGGCAGGATTTGGGAGCACGTGACCGGGAGGGAGGGAGTTCTGGTCTACCCAAGCCTGGACGAAAGCGGTTAAAGTCGCGAGGTGAATGTACCACTTCAAAGAGTGGCTCGGGGCCGCTGTATTCAAATGGGTCCCTATTTTGTTCTGTCTTTAAAAAAGATAAATAAAATAAGAGCTCTGCAAAGAGAGCTGGCAAGCACCTCAAATTTATCACCCATTCCTCTCCCAGCTATGCTAAGATGCTATTTCCAGGATTTTTTCCCCATCACCCGCAGCCTGAAGTGGTACAGTCTAACCTATTGCAGGACTCTACCACTGGAAGGAGGCGAGGGAGAAAAAGAATGCCGTATTCCAAGATGCCTCTTTCATCAAACTCTAGCACAGGAACCAACTCCTAGCTGAGAGGAGTAACTTCCCAGCCCCTTCCCGAACCCCAAACACGGACCCCCCCCCCCCCACCGCAGGTGAGCAAAACAAAAAACTTGGCTGCTGTGCTTCAGGAAAAAACAAACCAAAGGCTGGGGTGTTAAGGCCGGGGATTCTGGTGCAACATTTAGTTCAGGATGTAAAGAAGTGCAGTGAACCCACTGAGCCGATGCTGGCGAGAACATGTCAATCTTCCATCTCTTCCCCCTTCAGAGGAAGACGGGTTGCTCCTGGCCGGTCAAGAGACGATATGTCGAAGCCGGCATTGTTTTGATGTGGACCTGTAAGAAGGCAGAAAGTGGAGCTAATCAAGGTTCTTCCTACCAAAACGGTCATCACCAGCGGCCATTCCAGCAGGCTATGCAGAGGGAGATGAGATGGGAAAGCAGGGCCATTCCTCCAGCCCTGCTGGAAAATAACTTCGTGGGGTCTCCCCGCCCCCCTCTTCCCTCCTCATCCCTTTTTCCTCGCGTGTCGTGCCCTTTTTTTTAAGATTGTAAAACCTGCGGGCAGGGACTGTCTTGCTTTACTGATTGTATGTAAGCTGCTCCGGCGGGAGGCTGGTGGAGCTTTTTGGCCGAGGAGCAAGATTTTTTTAAAAAAAATGGGATAGGGAGGGAGGCCTGGCGGCAGCCCACACAGGTCACTTCCTGCGCCCACTGCAAGGGGCCGGATGCTGGAACTAAGTTCATAAGTTGCCCGCAGAATCCCAGTTCGCCATCCTAGAGCTACCGACTTCTGCTTGGCTGCTTCCACTGTCGGATTCTCTGTCTCGACTTCTTATGCACCTCTCCCGACTGCCGCCGGCATCGCGTGCGAACGCAGGCAGCCGTCCTATAATTCCAGGTCAAACCACTGGCCCGGCATTGCCTATTCTAACTGGGCAACGGATAGAACTAGGGACGTCTCTACGTGCGTTCGAAGAGGCGGCGAGTCGGCTCGTCCCCATCCACTGCGGATCAGGTCTGCCTCGAGCCAAGTATGGCAGCGCAACGGCAGGTTTCAGGCTCGCGGGATCTACTTGGCTTGTTTGGGTTTTTTTTTTTTATTTACTAGAACCTCCGAGATCCACCAACCAGAGCCCGATGCAAAAGCCAGGCACTTAGAATTAAAGAATCCCGCTTCCAGGAATCTGTTTGGAGCAGTGTTCTCCAACCTTGGGTCCCCAGATGTTTTGGGCCTACAACTCCCAGCATGCCCCAGCCAGCTACGCTGGCTGGGGCATGCTGGGAGTTGTAGGCCAAAAACATCTGGGGACCCAAGGTTGGAGAACACTGGTTTGGAGGTTCCTCTCCTTCCTGCCCACCGAAATGCCCACTTTCCCCTGTCTCCAAGGTCGCTTTTTCCGACCTCGGAGAGCAGCCGGCATGGTTCTTTCCATGCCGGCTGCGGGGGAGCAGTGGAGCTCCGATTCCGAGCTCTTGTCTCCGAGCTCTTGTCTCCAACCTCGGATCCCGAAATATCCTATGGCCCTTCAGACGCCGTCTAGGGGGCCACAGGATTGCTCCCCAAAGCTCTTCACTGCCAGTCACTGAGCCTTAGTGAGGGAAACCACCGAACAGTTGGGAGTTGGGGGAATAGGGTTAGGGAACCCCTGGTTTGCAGCAAACCACCCAGATGTCCCCCATTTTCTCCAGAACTATCTTTCGCTCCACTCTGCCACAGCGGGTCGTGTGGATTTTGTGTCTCGAAAGCCCCTTCGCGGATGGATTCTATTTCTCCTGCCGTACCATCCTTGTTAGATTGGGGAATGGTGGAGATTTGGGAGTGGAAAGGAAAGGGGGCCTCTCTTCCTTAAAAGAGCAATGTGGAGCAGTGGTTAAAGCCAGACTTTCCCTGCCTGGTGCTCTCCAGGCGAGTTCAGATGGCAACTTCCCGCATCCCCCAGCTGGTCTAGGGGATGCTGGGAGTTGTCGTCGAAGGCAGCCGGAGGGCGCCAGATTGTGGCAGGATGGGTTAAAAGCGTTGGACTAGTGTTGCGGGTTCGAATCCCTCCCCATTCAGCCACAAAGGTGACTGTGGGTCACCTGCTCTCTCTCTCTCTCGGCCTGACCTACCTCACAGGGATGTTGTGAGGGCAAAAAAAATGGGGGCAGGGAGCTGTGCTACGTACGCCGCCTTGAGCCCCTTTAGGAGGCGGGCAGGATATAAAATGTAATCCACACGTAACATTTAAAAAAGGGCTTCAAGTCAGGTGGTCCTTTTCGGCACGCAGAAGATGAGAAGGGGGGAGCCCGTCCGTCCACCTACCTCGCTGACCGCCTCGGTGAGGATTTGGATGATCTTCTCGTGGGGCATGGCCACCACGCTCTGCCCGTTGATCTCAATGATGCGATGGCCCACGCGGATGCCGCCACGCTCTGCGATGCCACCGCGCATGAGGCTGCAGATCTGGAAGGCAGATGGGAAAAGGAGAGGGGGGGACATCAACAGCCCCATTGGAACAGCATGTTTTGTTCTGATCACCGGACGAGGGGCCGCACGCCAGCGCCAAATCTTTGCGCTTCATAAAATCAACGTTTGGAAAGGACCCTGGAGGTGGTAGAGTCCAACCCCCGCGCAGTGCAACAACAGCATCCCTGCCAAACAGCTGAAACACACCGAGAGCCAGGGTGGCGTAGCGGTGAGAGTGTCGGACCAGGACTTGGGAGGTCCGGGTTCGAGTCCCCACTTGGCCATGAAGCTCACTGGGCAGCTTTGGGCCAGTTGCTGACTCCCAGCCTGACCTACCTCATGGGGTTGTTGTGAGGATAAAATGGGGAGGAGGAGGAGGAGGAGGATTATGTAAGCTGCCTTGGGTTCCTTGCAGGAAAAAGGCAGGGTATAAATATAATAGAGAAATAAATAAAATAGACATCTCCAGCAAAGGAGAGTTTGCCACCTCATGGAATCATAGAAAAGTAGAGTTGGGAGGGGCCTACAGGGCCATCGAGTCCAACCCCCTGCTCAATGCAGGAATCCAGGTCAAAGCATCCCTGACAGATGATTGTCCAGCTGCACCTTGAATGCCTCCAGACTGGGAGAGCCCACCACCTCCCTAGGTAGTTAGAGCAATATGCCAACGGAACCAACAGCCAGGAAATTTTTCCTGATATTTAGGTGGAATCTGGGTTCCTGTAACTTGAGCCCATTACAGTAATACCTTGGATTGCAAGTAACTTGGTCTGAGAGCGTTTTGCAAGACAAGCAAATTTTTTTTATGAATTTTGACTTGACAAACAAGCGACGTCTTGCAATACAAGTAGTCGTAGGGATGTAACTGCTCGCCTTGAGCGGGCGTAGTGGGCCGAAATCGGCCCCGCTCACGCCCGCCAGAGGCTCGCTTTGATATAAGAGTGTTTTGGATTACAAGCACGGTTCCGGAACAAATTATGCTTGCGATCCAAGGTATTACTGTATTCTGTGTCCTGCAAACTGGGATGATGGAGAAGAGATCCTGGCCCTCCTCTGTGTGAGATCCCTTCAAGTACTGGAAGAGTACTTGAAGGGATCTCAGTACTCCCCTCAGTCTCCTCTTCTGAAGGCTAAACATGCCCAGTTCTTTCAGTCTCTCCTCATAGGGCCTTGTTTCCAGCCCCTTTATCATCCTTGTTGCCCTCCTCTGAACCCTCTCCAGTTTGTCTACATCCTTCTTAAAGTGAGGTGCCCAGAACTGGACGCAGGACTCAAGATGTCCTAACCAGTGCCGAGTAAAGGGGAACGATCACTTCACGCGATTTGGATGCTATACTTCTATGAATGCAGCCCAAAATAGCAGCCTGTCCCGCTCTCAAACCAGCTCGCCCCATCAGGACATTTCTCCTAAAGCTTAGCCTTAATCGACCTTTCTGCCATTCCCTCCCATTGGTTTTAGTCTGTCCCTCTCTGGAGCAACAGGGAACACGACCGCTCCATCTTCTGAATGACAGCTTTTCAGATAGTTGAAGACTGCTGTGGTCCAGGTTCAGACAACACAATAACCCACACTGAAGGGGGTTGTCGTTGAACCGCGGGTTAGCGTGTTGTCTGAACCCAGCCAAGATAACAAACCAGGGTGCACAACCCGCAGTTCACAACCCAGCAACAAAGCGTGGGTTCTCTTCGTGGGTTGTTCGTGGTTAACAATTCCTTTCCTAATCATGCCCCCCTTTCCCTGTCAAATTGGTGAGAGACCCATGTGCGTGCATGCTTGCGTTCCACCGCCCCACCCCACCCATACACAGAGCCTTCCGCGTCAAGCACGCAGCTTGGCTGACTCGCTCCGAGCCGCCTGGATTACTCACAATGCCATTCTCCACGCAGAATCCCAGGGGGTATTTTGTATCAGGCCTCCGAACAATGGCAGTGGTGACTGGGGGGCAGTGAACCACGCTGAGGGTCACTTCCGTCTGGTTTTTCAAATCCTAGGAAGGCAAGAGAGGATTCAGGAAGGGAGCTCTGGAGAATTAGCGCGCACTGCGCCAGCAAAAAAAAAAGATGCTGCCAAAAGGAGATGCAGAACATAAGAAGCTGCCATTGGTTTAGCTAGCGCAGTACTGACTGCTGTGATTGGTCATAGGTTCCCAGCGGGAAACTTTCCAAGCCCTTCTTGGTTATATTTTATTTTTAAAATGTGGAGGCTGGAAGTTCAGCCAGTAAAGGAAATTTTGGGGCGGCCGATACAAAAAAAAAAAAGCAATTGTCCAATATAATAAACAACAACACAATGTATGCGTCAACACAGCAAAACAGAGATGCAAAAACTATTTAAAGCAGCTCAAAAGACACGTTTAAATTGTCAATTTTAAAATACTCGGGTAAATTAAAAAAAAGGGGGGGGTTTACCTGGTGCCAAAAATTGGTCAGGGTGTCACCATAGAAAAGCTCTTCCTTTCATAGATGAATAATGCACTTTTCTTATTGATCATCGGATCAAAGAGCTGGAAGTGACCTCAGAGGACATCTAGTCCAACCCCTTGGTGGTAGAGGAAATGCACTACTCTAGCATCTCCAATAGGTGGCACTTTCAACTGGAGAAAGTGGCGATGCCAAGGATTAAATCTGGGAACTTCTGCATGCAAAGCAGACGTCCCACCACCAAACTACAGTCCCTTGGCCTTCAGGGGGAGGAGCAAAGGGTCTGCCTCCCCCAAATTTCCAACACCTCCCCCCCCCCCGCAGCATTTATTTTATTTACTTATGAGACTTTTTTTTCCCACTGGGTGAATATCCTTGTTTTCTATGGATCCTGGATAAAGAGAATTGCCCTGAGGAAGAACTTAGGTTCGAAACGCGTTGGCAATTTACAGAGTCTTTAAATAAAAACCTTAATCATCCACCGGTTCAGTCCTTTTGCCTTGGCTCCGTTTGTTGTTTCTACTCCTGGGCTTTTTCCCTCCCTGTCTACTCCTGGGACTTTTGAAACCCAGTTTCTAGTCCCCGCTCAGCCATGAAACTCACTGGGTGATTTTTGGGCCAGTCGCTGACTCTTTCAGCCTAACCTACCTCACAGGGTTGTGAGGATAAAAGTGGAGAGGAGGAGGACCATATAAGCTGCTTCGGGCTCCTTGCAAGAGGGGGAAAAAAGGCAGGATAGAAATCTAATAATAAATAAATAATTGATACTTGTATATTTTAAATCAATAGATATTTGCCAGCACCAAATTCCCTTGTTGCTTCTGCGCACAAGCACGTTAAGAGTTTCGGGACACTTTGAAAAGTCACACAAAACTGATAAGGACATTGGAGCATTTTTATTCAGTCTGCATTTTTTTTAAAAGCGAACAGACCTCATTTGCACTACCCTGGCTAAGAAATTAATTAATTAATTAATACGTGGATCAGGATACAGTTATCCCCCGGATCGTGCACCCCTGTGAGTTTTGCAGTGCAGCTCTCTGCTGGAAAAAAAAAATGCGTACGGAAAAAGGAAAAGGTGTCCGTTTTATGGGAAAATGCATACAGAAATGCCTATTTTCTGGGGAAATGCATACAATTCCAATGTGAATTTTTGTGCACGGTTGATCATGGAACACACATGAAACTGAGATGGGGGGAGAGACAGAGTGAGCCGTCTATATCCCTACGCAAAACTAAACAAAGCAGTAAAAACAAAAGTTATCTCTATCACTCTCTCACCCGGATGATGTTCTGGCACGACGCAAGGGGCAGGCCGACCAGGCTGGTCCCGTTGACGGACATGATCCGGTCCCCGATGCTCAGCTTGCCTGATCTCTCGGCCGCACCCCTGTGCATGAGGTTGGCGATGATCACCGTGGGCAAGATGGAGCCCCAGCCCGATTCGACAATCACCACACCCAGGATCTCGCCCTTTTGTTTAGGTATGATGACCTGCACAGCGACACCCGGAAGAAGACAAGAAGGTAGACCAGGGAAAGAGAGAGAGAGAGAGACTGGGTTCAGACAACATGGCAACCCACACTCAAGGGTTGAGTCTGGGTTGAGTGCGGGTTGGCGTTGAACAGTAGGTTGTTGTTGAAAAATGGGTCGTTGTGTTGCCTGAAACCAGCCAAGATAACCATGGTGAACAACCCACAGTTCACAACCCAACAACAAACCATGGGTTCTCTTCATGGGTTGTTCTCGGTCAACAAGCCACGGCTTGTTATTGAGGGCCGGTTCACACGACCCAGGCTGCCGGCGGGGGAGGAACCACGGGGACGTCCGCGGGGTCCGGCGGGGCACCGCACACGACCGGCGCCCCGCGCGCGAGGGCAAACCCCGTAGTCCCCGCACCGCAGTGCGGGCCTCCCGGCGGTAGGGGATGAGGCCCGGGATGCCCAGAGGGGCCGTTTGCCCCTACAGGCTGGAGCGGCGGCGGCTCCGGCCGCTCTGGGCTGCCGTCTCTGTGGGGACCCCGCAGGACGGCCGCCCGCTGTTCCGACGGCACGGTGACCACGCGCGGTAGGGGCTTACCCCGCTACCGACCGTGGTCACTTTCCGTGGGTCCCGCCCGCGGCTGTCCCGCGGGGGCACCAACGGTCGGCGTGCACACGACACGGGTTCCCGTGTCGTGTGAACCGGCCCTGATTGACTGACTGACTGAACTATTTCTATACCGCTAAATATTAAGAAAAATCCCTAAGCGGTTTGTTAGCGCAGCTGGGTTCAGACAAGAAACAGGCCTGTGGCTCACGCTGGCTCAGCTTGCCTGAGTGTGGAAAGCGAAGCAGGGTCAGGCCTGGTTATGACTTGGATTGGAGACCCCTCCTCTAGTTTCCTGCACTGAGCAGGGGGTTGGACTCGACGGCCTTGTAGGCCCCTTCCAACTCTATGATCTATGAACATGATAACCCATACTCAAGGGTTGAATATGGGTTGAGTGTGGGTTGTTGTTGAACCATGGGTTGCTATGGAAACATGGGTTATCGTGTTGTCTGAACCCAGCCGCGCTACCAAGCCATGGTGAACAACCCACAGTTCACAACCCAGCAACAAACTGGGATTCTCTTCGTGGGTTGTTCGTGGTTAACCCTCCGTCCCAGAGGAAACACCCGCCAGCTGTTCTTACTTCCTTACAGTTCTCTTGCTTGGAGAAGTGGGCCAAATCCCCATTGTACAGTTCCTCCCCCTCGGCTGGGGGGTCATCATCACCCTCGTCATCACACCGCCGGGGATCGAGCTGGGTGGGGTCGATGCCACTGGCGCGCAGGAAGCGCTGGTATGCCACGCTGAAGGCCTGGCCAATCGCTTGGGCTATCAGCTGGGCCTGCGGGAACAGGAAGGCACACACTCGTACAGCTTCCAAATGGGCTCCCTTTTCGGAGGCCCGAATCTCTGGGAGGCCTTCTGCCCCACCACCCTGCTGCCCCGGGGCGCTTGCTGAAATCAAGGTCCAGGGGCCCTGTGGCATTGTATCCCCCTGGACTAGCTGGATTTTTGCCCACATATGCTTCATCTCCTGCTGCCTCCCCCTGAATCTTTCCGCCTGAGGTTTTTTCCTGAAGTCAATTTCCCTCCCCTCCCCTGTCCATGCATCCCTTTTTACAAAGAGGGGTGTCCTTAGGAGACAGGGTCCTCTACAGGATTTAGAGCAGTGATGGTGAACCTACGGCACGGGTGCCACAGCTGGCACGCAGGGACCTCTCTGTGGGCACTCGAGCCATTGGTCACCAGATCGCAAAAAGACCGTCCCCTTCCACAAAACACTAATGATCTTGTTCTTTCTCACAGTGTGGAACAGAATGATTTTATTCTAGAATTCCTGTTACAGAATTCTTTTCTACATTGTTATCACATTTAAAAGATTTTGAAGAATGATGCACAGAGCATGGCTTGGATGTAAAGCCCTAACAGTTGACCCGAGTGCTGCATGTGTTGCTCTCAAACTAGCGGAGTATGAGCCAAGGTTTGACAAATTATCAGCATGCATGCAATAGCAAAAATCACATTAATTGTGCAAAAGCATGCCCAATGCAAACTTTTACCTAATGCAGTGTTTGCAGTCCAAGACATAAAGTGTTTAAAATGTGTTAAGCATGTTTGGTTTTCTTGTTTATCTTGCTCATCCTAGTACAGGTTGACTTTTACTTTTACTAATCCGACACCTGTAGAAGCAGGGAAAGGACCCGGGGTAAAGCTTGCCCCATACAATTTCAGTCTGGCATATAATCATATTACAAGTTGAGAATCCCTTATCCAAAAAGACATGTGCCTAATTATTTAAAAAGTTTGTATAAATTCCCTTCAGGCTATGTGTACAATGTAATACTATAATAATTTTTTGAGTTGATTTTTTTTCCCAACAAAAAACTGTTTGTATCATTGAAAGCTCTGTTATTGTGTTTTTCTTTTAAGACAAAAGATGTTAATTAGTTCGGACACCTGTATGAGTTGTTTTTCTAAAACTAAAACCTCGGTATTCAGGTTTAATTGCAGTGTTGGCACTTTGAAATAAATAAGTTGGTTTTGTGTTGCAGTTTGGGCACTCGGGCTCAAAAAGGTTCGCCATCACTGCTTTAGAGCAAGGCTCTCCAAGCTTGGGTCCCCAGATGTTGCTGGCCTACAGCTCCCAGCATAACCAGCCAGCGTGGCTAATGGCAAGGGATTCTGGGAGCTGTAGTCCAGCAACATCTGGGGACCCAATGTTGGAGAGCCCTGCTTTAGAGAATATGTCAATTAGCATCTGCAAAGTTCTGCTTTTTTTGTGTGTGTGTGTCCTGTGGGCCTGAGTCCCGGATCTTTCCGGAACCTAGCACCGCCCCTGACTACAACCAAACGCACCATGACGTGCACTTTCTCACGACACACACCACCTTGAGAGGGTGCCACTCTTCAAGGGGGCCTAAAAATTATTTCAAATTGATCAATCCGCACGCGCGAGCACACACAACCCGTCCCCGACCACTGCCGGGGTTTCTCCCAGTTTCTCCAAGCTCACATCAGACGAGTGGAAGACGTGGCAGATCATCTTGTAGAGCTGTTTCTCGGCGGAAGTGTCTGCCCGGCGAGGCAGTTTCCGGCGGGCCATCAACACCACGATATTCCCAATGTCAGCGATGTAGGAGATGGTTTGGAGAGGGTGGTCCATCATGGCCTCCTGTGGGGGAGGGGGAGGGAGAGCTAAAGCAGGGGTGCGGAACCGCTTCCAGCCCGAGGGCCGAATTCAACGGCAGAGAAGCTCTCGGGGGCCACATTCTGGCGGAGGGCGGGGACGAAGCCAAAAGGGGGTGGGGGGATGAAGGCGAAAGTAGGCAGGGCCAAAATACCAGCATGTTTTTAGCTGAAAGCCCCTACTCCCAGTAACTGAGGAGAGGCCTTTTAGAACGGGGGGGAAAACTGTACAAAAGCTGGGAAACCATCGGCAGTCAGCCCAGGGGAAAGAATCGTGGCTGTCTGGGGACCACTGGAAGGCTGGGTTTGTCCCCCCAGGTGGGTCACATCTGGGCTTCAGGCTGGCCGGATTTGGCTCGCGGGCCTGAAGTTAAAGGGTGGTAAAGCTACGCTGCTCGCATTCTTGCAGTGAATTCCCAAACCTGCAAGGCAGCCTTTTCCCAACTGGGCGCCCTTCAAACATTGTGGACTACAGCCCCCATCTTCCTGTTGTCCCAAAAGCTGCCCGTACTGGACTCTCACCCATCTTACTCCTTGAAACGGGTTACAATAATGCATCTGCCTGTATAAAACAAAGGCTTCCAGACATTGTTTTTCAAGGACGTCTGGCTCGCTCATGTACAACCTGTTCGTCTTGTTCTTTCGTTATCTCCTATGATGATATTTTTCAGTGAGCCCCCTACTTCAGGACTCTGCATGTTGCTAAATATTGCAGGGCTTTTTCTAGAATCATAGAAAAGTAGAGCTGGAAGGGGCCTACAAGGCCATCGAGACCAAGCCCCCGCTCAATGCAGGAATCCAGGTCAAAGCATCCCTGACAGATGTCTGTCCAGCCGCACCTTGAATGCCTCCAGACTGGGAGAGCCCACCACTTCCCTAGGTAGTTGGTTCCATTGTCTTATTGCTCTGACAGTCAGGACATTTTCCCTGTTGTTTAGGCGGAATCTGGGTTCCCGTAACTTGAGCCCATTATTCCGTGTTCTGCAAACTGGGATGATCGAGAAGAGATCCTGGCCCTCCTCTGTGTGACGACCCTTCAAGTCCTGGAAGAGTGCGATCATATCTCCCCTCAGTCTCCTCTTCTGAAGGCTAAACATGCCCAGTTCTTTCAGTCTCTCCTCATAGGGCCTTGTTTCCAGTCCCTTTATCATCCTTGTTGCCCTCCTCTGAACCCTCTCCAGTTTGTCTACATCCTTCTTTAAGTGTGGTGCCCAGAACTGGACGCAGGACTCAAGATGAGGCCTAACCAGTGCTGAGTAAAGGGGAATGATCACTTCACTTCCTCCGGCCAGATTTTATGTTCTTCCATCCCAAATGATTTGGGGCAGGTATGCAGGCAACCCTCCTTCTTCAAGGGTATGCCCCTGTAATAATTGGGAGGTAGAATCCATAAAACACATTCTTCTGTCACTTCTACGGTGGAGTCAAGCAGGACACGGTTGGCCCCTTAGTGACCAAGCTACCAGGAAGGTCAGTTCAATTTTATATTAAACTAATTAAAGGACCCGTTCTTCAAATGGATTAAAAATTGATTACTTTCTACCCTGTTGAAGGTGTAACAGCTAAGATTTAGTGAACTGCGTAGCTAGCGTTTCTTGGTACTCCACGTTCCAAGTTTTACTCTCTGGCGCTAATATCACCAAGTTTCTTGGTTTACTAACCCATGAGCATGCTACATAAAATTGCCCATGAGAGAAGCAAGCTTGCCTTATGTGAGTATGTCAACCCCCCCCCTTTTCGCCCCCTTAACGGTTTTTAAAGAAAGTGTTCACAAGGTGGTTTTTATTAGTGATCCGTAAGCAACAACCAGGCTGAATTTCAGCTTCCTAGCTTAATGGGAAATAGAGGAGATATGTTGATGAGTCAGGGCTAGATAGATAGAAGATAGAGAAGAATAGCTTTTGTCTGACTGAATGTTCTCCCCAGGGTGTTAGGATCAGCCACCTCCTGAACTTAAAATGGTATATGGAAACCCTGTCACACTTCCCAATGAGAAAATTATTAGAAATTCTCCCCTTCCCTGCGAAAGAAACAGAAAAAACGATGCCTCTTTTGCAGGGAGAAAAAATCCTGAAACTAGGAGTCAGGGTTTGGCACAGCACTACAAAAGAGCCTAGAACTTTGGCTGTTGTGCGGTATATAAATAAAATTATTATTATTATTATTATTATTATTATTATTATTATTATTATTATTATTATTATTATTATTATTAAAATAATAATAATACAGTAATACCTTGGATTGCAAGCATAATTCGTTCCAGAACCGTGCTTGTAATCCAAAACACTCTTATATCAAAGTGAGTCTCTGGCGGGCGTGAGCAGGGCTGATTTTGGCCCGCTACGCCCACTCGAAGCGAGCGGTTACATCTCTACCTTGTATTGCAAGACGTCACTTGTTTATCAAGTCAAAATTTATAAAACTTTTTTGCTGGTCTTGCAAAATGCTCTCAGACCAAGTTACTTGCAATCCAAGGTATTACTGTAATAATAATAATAATAATAATAATAATAATAATAGAGCAGCTCCGCAAAGATGGCCGTAGACACACCTGAGAGTCGGCCGTCAGGACTTTGATCCTTTGAGTGGAGACGAAGAGATCCACCTCTGTCATGGGCTGGGATTCTCCTTCTGGAGCCTGCAATGCAAAACGGCTTAAACGACCGGGATTCGGACCGCGGCAGGGGAGGGAACCTCTCGAGCTCTGTTCCCGGGACCGGAGAGGAAAACAGCATTTCCACCAGGTGGAAATACAGGAGTGGGCGAAGACCCCAGTTGGACCAGACCGAAAGGTCAGAACTATCCAGCGTCCTGCTACCCACAGCGGCGGTCCGGAGGTCTCCGGGAAGCCCATAAGCAGGGCATGATGGTGACGGACCCCGCGACTGGAAGGCCCACCCCCAACCACCATCATTCAGAAGGGTAGATTGTCTTTGATCATGGAGGTTCTATTTAGCTACAATCAGGAGCATCAGAGCCCTGCTGGATCAAACCAAAGGACCATCTAATCTGGGCATCCTCAGAAACCGTAGGCAACCAGGTATCACCACGACAGGGGCGTTGGGCTTCTTTCAGGCCAAGGGCCGAATTCTATTTTGGGGGAGCTCTCGGGGGCCGTATTCCAGCCAAAGGGGTGGGCCCCAAATAGCATATTTTCGCTTAATACTCTCGGTGCCATTAACTAAGCTCTAGGACAGTGTTCTCCACCCTTGGGTCCCCAGATGTTTTTGGCCTACAACTCCCAGCATGCCCCAGCCAGCGTAGCTGGCTGGGGCATGCTGGGAGTTGTAGGCCAAAAACATCTGGGGACCCAAGGGTGGAGAACACTGGTCTAGGACAGTGATGGCAAACCTTTTTGAGCCCGAGTGCCCAAACTGCAACACAAAACCAACTTATTTATTTCAAAGTGCCAACACTGCAATTAAACCTGAATACCGAGGTTTTAGTTTTAGAAAAACAACTCATACAGTTGTCCAAACTAATTAACATATTTTGTCTTTAAAGAAAAACACAATAACAGAGCTTTCAATGATACAGTTTTTTGTTGGGAAAAAAATCAACTCAAAAAATTATTATAGTACTACATTGTACACATAGCCTGAAGGGAATGTATACAAACTTTTTAAATAATTAGGCACGTGTATTTTTGGATAAGGGATTCTCAACTTGTAATATGATTATATGCCAGACTGAAATTGTATGGGGCAAGCTTTACTCCGGGTCCTTTCCCTGCTTCTACAGGTGTCGGATTAGTAAAAGTAAAAGTCAACCTGTACTAGGATGAGCAGGATAAACAAGAAAACTAAACGTGCTTAACACATTTTAAACACTTTATGTCTTGGACTGCAAACACTGCATTAGGTAAAAGTTTGCATTGGGCATGCTTTTGCACAATTAATGTGATTTTTGCTATTGCATGCATGCTGATAATTTGTCAAACCTTGGTTCATACTCCGTTAGTTTGAGAGCAACACATGCAGCACTCAGGTCAACTGTTAGGGCTTTACATCCAAGCCAAGCACTGTGCATCATTCTTCAAAATCTTTTAAATGTGATAACAATGTAGAAAAGAATTCTGTAACAGGAATTCTAGAATAAAATCATTCTGTTCCACACTGTGAGAAAGAACAAGATCATTCGTGTGTTGCAGAAGGGGACGGTCTTTTTGCGATCTGGTGACCAATGGCTCGAGTGCCCACAGAGAGGTCCCTGTGTGCCAGCTGTGGCACCCGTGCCATAGGTTCGCCATCACTGGTCTAGGAGAAGCATTTCAAACTTTTAGAACAGGGGAAACCAGCACCAAGCCGTCGGTGAACCCGAGGCAGCACCCCTGCTCTAGGAAGCCGCATGTATCGCTGAGTCCAAGAACACGACAGCCGCCGGCTTCCTGTCTCACCTTAATCCTATCCACGGCCTCCTGAGCCTGGGCCATGCGGATGCTGGTGGGGGGACTCCTCTCTGAGACCAGCTGCGTGGAACCCAGGTACTTGGCCCCAAAGATCACCCCGTCCAGCAGATCCTCGGGTTCACAGGGGCCTGGGACTGAGAGAAGGGGGAAAAGGGGGCCGGTTTAATAACGTGGGATGGAAAAGAGAGCGCAGTCTTCTAGTCCTCATGAGGAAGCTTGGCTCTCCTCCCAGCACTCCCCCTGCCCTGCAGCATTTTTGTCCCAACTGTTAAGTCCACTGGCTGGCTTCAGACAACATGACAACCCACACTCAAAGGGTTGAGTATGGGTTGGCATTGAAGTGTGGGTCATTGTTGAAACGTGGGTTGTTGTGTTATCTCAACTCAGCTGCACTAACATGCCATGGCTTGTTAACCACGAATGATCGACGAAGAGAACCCATGGCTTGTTGTTGGGTTGTGAACTGTGGCTTGTTCACCATGGTTAGTTATCTCAGCTGGGTTCAGACAACACGATAACCCACACTCAAGGGTTGAGTATGGGTTGCCATTGAACCGTGGGTTGTTGCTGAAATGTGGGTTATCGTGTTATCTGAACCCAGCTGTGCTAACAAGCCATGGTGAACAACCCACAGTTCACAACCCAGCAACAAACCATGGGTTCCCTCCATGGGTCGTCACGAATGACCCACGAAGAGAACCCATGGTTTGTCGTTGGGTTGGGAACTGTGGCTTGTTCACCATGGTTTGTCATCTCGGCTGGGTTCAGATAACACGATAACCCACATTTCAGCAGCAACCCACGGCTCAATGACAACCCACACTCAACCCTTGAGTGTGGGTTATCGTGTTTTTTCTGAACCCAGTCACTTGAGAGCTGCTGCTAGCAACGAAGAACACGAGGAAGCCGCCTTACACAGGTCAGGCCCCCAGTCCATCTAGCTGGGTATTTTCTACACCGACCGGCAGTGGCGCTCCAGGGTTACCAATAAGATATCCCCCCCCCCCAGCTCTACCTGCAGATGCCAGGTTTTGAAGCGGGGGCTCTGCCGCTGAGCTCTGGTCCGTGCCTTAAAAATAAAGCACCATTTGAGCACCTCCTGATTCTGAATAAATGCCTGGTTTTAATAGGGACCTGTTCAATGAGAATGTTTCATTTAAACAGGAGAGCAAGTTAAGACTGACGGTCCAGCTAGCTTACTCTCAGTATTTCCCTTCTATTATTTGCACCTCCATTTCCCTCCCCAGGCAGAAGTCTAGAGAAACTTGACCCGCTAAGGGTGCCATCGCATGCATGTCTAGACAGGGGGGGGGGGGGAAAGTCCTACCATTTCCCAGCATTTAATCATTTAAGGGCACAATTTTATGCATGTTTAGCTGGCTGGGGCACGCTGGGAACGGCGGGACATTTTTTTTTTTTTTCCTCTCTAGACATGCCTAGGAGATTGTGTGCCTTCCCCAACACAGAACCCTCCAGATAAGTTGAGCTGCAATCCCCATCGTGCCCAGCCGCCGAGGCCACTGGATGCAACCGGTATTTGAGCTACTACAGCAGTGTTCTCCCACCTTGGGTCCCCGGATGCTTTTGGCCGACAACTCCCAGCATGCCCCAGCCAGCGTAGCTGGCTGGGGCATGCTGGGAGTTGTCGGCCAAAAACATCCGGGGACCCCAAGGTGGGAGAACACCGCACTACAGCATTGCTTTATTTTTCGTTTTTGTTTTTCAAGCACCTAAAAATGTACCCACCGGTGTGTACCCTCAACACACACCACCCTCGGCCCCGCAACCAGCAACTGTGGGCCCAAACACTTCACTCACCTTCCTTGAAAGCTGGGAAGGAGGACAGATCGGCTTTACTCTATTGAGACGAGAGAGAGAGAGAGAAGGCGTTGCGATCATCAAAGCAGGGAAGAAAAGTGCGCGCACCCCCCCCCCGATGTTCACCTCCAAAAGTCTGCCCCCCCACATCTCTGGAGCGACCCCACCCCACCCAACCCCCAACCGCTTTTTAAAACCCGGAGTTTAGTCTAAAACTAGTGATCCGCTTAACATGAGGATAAAGCGGGATCGTGGCAGGAGCAGAACACCCCCGTCGCTGTTCTCTTGCACGCGTAAAGCGGCAATTCTATACGCGCTTCCCTGGGAGTAGGTCCCATTGCACTCAGTGGGACTGGTTTCCGAGCAGACACGTATATTTATTTATTTATTTTATTTATTACATTTATCAATCGCCCATCTGGCCGGTCACCCGGCCACCCTGGGCGATGTACAATTAAAATACAATAAAACACAATAAAATATAATAATTAAAACAATATAAAAAATTCTCATTAAAAACCTAACCCACCCCATATTCCCGCCTGAACAGCCATGTTTTTAATGCACGGCGGAAGCTCATCACGGAGGGGGCATGGCGAAGGTCACTAGGGAGGGAGTTCCATAATGTGGGGGCCGCCACAGAGAAGGCCCTCTTCCTAGTCCCCACCAGCCTGGCTGCTCTGGCTGATGGGATAAGGAGAAGGCCGTCCGTGGCAGACCTTGTTGAGCGGCCTACTTGATGTTGCTGGAGGCGCTCCTTGAGATAAGCTGGGCCGGAGCCGTGTAGGGTTTTAAAGGTCAAAACCAACACCTTGAATTCGGCTCGGCAAGCAACTGGTAGCCAGTGCAACTCTTTAAGCACTGGCGTGATGTGATCACGCCGGCGGCTGCCCTTAATCAGGCGAGCCGCCGCGTTCTGTACCAGCTGAAGCTTCCGGACCGTCTTCAAGGGTAACCCCACGTAGAGCGCATTACAGTAGTCTAGGCGAGAGGAGACCAAGGCATGAACCACTGATGGGAGCAGGTGATTAGGAAGGTAGGGGCGCAGCTGCCGTACCAGATGGAGTTGATACAGCGCCGCCCGGCTCACAGCTGCCACCTGAGCCTCCATGGACAGCTGGGAGTCTAGAATGACCCCCAAGCTGCGGACCTGGTCCTTCAGGGGTAGATGTACCCCATTCAGCACCAGGTCAACATCCCCTAACCTTCCCTTGTCCCCCACCAGAAGTACCTCGGTCTTGTCGGGGTTCAGTTTCAGCATATTCCTTCCCATCCAGCCAGCCACTGACTCCAGGCACTTGGACAGGGTTTCAACGGCCAACCTCGGTGAGGACTTAAAACAGAGGTAGAGCTGCGTGTCATCCGCATACTGATGACACTGCACCCCAAACCTCCTGATGATAGCTCCCAGCGGCTTGAGGTAGATGTTGAATAACATCGGGGAGAGGATGGAACCCTGCGGCACTCCACAAGTGAGCAGCCGAGGGTCCGAAGCCTCCTCCCCGAGAACTACTCTCTGATACCTTCCAGAGAGGAAGGACCGGAACCACTGCAATACAGTGCCTCCTAAGCCCAACCCCTCCAGACGGTCCAGGAGGATACCGTGGTCAACGGTATCAAAAGCCGCTGAGAGATCGAGGAGGACTAGAAAGGAGCATTCGCCCCTATCCAAAGCCCTCCTCATATCATCCACCAAGGCGACCAAGGCCGTCTCCGTCCCATGTCCAGACCTGAAGCCCGACTGGCACGGATCCAAATAATCGGCTTCATCCAAGTGTGCCTTCAACTGAGCCCCCACCACCTGCTCGATCACCTTGCCCAGAAATGGTAAATTGGAGACTGGGCGAAAGTTGTTTAAATCCTGGGGATCCAAGGAGGGCTTCTTTAGAAGCGGTCTTATTACTGCCTCCTTGAGGGCTGATGGCATCACTCCCTCCTCGAGGGAGGCATTCACCACCGCCTTGATCCCCTCACCCAGTCTCTCCCTGCAGCTCATGATGAGCCAGGACGGGCAAGGGTCAAGCAAGCAGGTGGTCGGCCTCACAGATGAAAGCACCTTGTCCACTTCATCAGAAGGAAGAAGCCGAAACCGATCCCACAAAACCGGTCTGCCATTGGCCTCCTCCCGCTCACTCCCTGTGTCCACGACTTACGATATCCCACTCCTAATCCGATCGATTTTATCTGCGAAGTGCTTCGCTAAAGCCTCACAGGAGGCTCTAGACTGTTCCAGTGGGTCCGGAGCGACTGGACCGACCAGACTCCGGACCACTTGGAACAGCCTCCTGGGGCAGCACTCTGCAGACGCAATGGAGGCAGCATAGAAATTCTTTTTATGCCACGGATTGCAGGATCTGCTTTGGTTTTTTGTTTTTATTAGCACTTTGGGAGGGGGGGGGAGGAGCCGGAAACGGGTGCAAAACAGGGGCTCAGGGGGCAGACGCACACTGAGGGGAATTAAGGCGCACAGAGCTCAGAGTCCGGGTTTCCCCCCATCTGGGGTGTTTTGGGCTACATTTTCCACCTTCCCCAATCACGGGCCATGCTGGCTGGGGCTGATGGCAGTTGTTGTCCAAAACATCTGGAAGGCCCCCAAATCCTGGGTGCCTTAGAGAGGCTTTAAAAAAAACCTCTCATTGTAGCACAGGGGAGGGCATTTTTGGGAGACGGTGGCTGTTGGGGAGGGAGCAACACTGTGGACACCCCCCCCTTGAAAAACCACCTCTCCTCCCACTGAAATCAGCCTTTTTTCCCCCAGCATGGATGGGGGAATTTGGGGGAAGCAGTGTCCACCTAGTCCTGCCTACAGGAATCCCACAAGCAGGACAGGAGAGCAACAGCAGTCTCCCGCCCATGTTTCCCCGGAAACTGGAGTACATAGGCACACTGCCTCTGATCCTGGAGGAAGCACATAGCCAATCAAGACCAGTAGCCATTGTCCAACCCCCTTTTAAAGCCCTCCAAATTGGTGGCCATCGCTACATCTTGTGGAAGTGAGTTCCATAGTTTAACCCTGCGCTGCGTGAAGAAGTCCTTCCTTTGATCTGTCCTGAACCCCTCCCACCCATCAGCTTCATGGGATGACCCCGTCGGGGTTCTAGTATTAGGAGAAGGAGAACAATGTCTCCCTGTCCACCTTTCTCCACGGCAGGCACCATTCTGTACACCTCTATGACATCTCTCCCCTTCCTCGCCTTTTTTTCTAAGCTAAACAACCCCAGCTGCTGTGACCTTTCCTCACAGGGGAGTTGCTCATAGCCCATCCTGTGCCCCGTCCTTGAAAGAACACCCCTTCCTCGTGGCAATCAGCCTTTAAAAAAAGGCTTCTGTTGGTACCAATGGTGGCTTTTTAAAAGCCTGACTGCAGGGGTGTGTGTGTGTGTGTGTGTGTGTGTGTGGTCTGCGTAATTATGTGAGGGAGGTCCCATGTCAGCAGCTGGGGGGCATCCCTTGACACGCTCGCCAGCGGCCAATCTGCCCCCCGGGCTGGGAAGCGTTCCCCGCTCCTGCCAGAACTCATTCCATGCAAGATGCTCACGGCCAAGTCGGATGCAGAAGACGGCTCCTCCTCCTCCTCGCGGCTCGGTCCCGGTGCCGTCACTGCCCAACCTGGCTCGGGGGAGCGCCGTGCGGCCAAGCCGGAGTCTGGAGATGCACCGGCTTCCGGGCCGCCGCCCCCCTCTCGTCGAACCCACCGGCAACCCCTTTCCCTCTCCGCTTGGTCCGAGCTGCCCGAGGCGGGGACTGGGGGGGTCTCCGGCGCCGCTGCCCTCTCCCCAGCCTGCCGCGCCCCCTGGCAGCTGCCCCCGGCGAGCACGTCCGAGCGGGCCAGGGCCCTCCGGCCGGCCGCCTCCGCCGGCACGCCCCCTTCGTAGCGGAGCAGGCCGAGCAGGTCCTCGCGGTCGGCCTCGGCCGAAAGCAGCCCCCGACCCTTCCGCCAGTGGGGGGCCCGCAGCAGCCGGCGGGAGGCCGCCCCCAAGCCGTGCCCCGTGGCAATGTGTAGCGGGCAAGGGGCGCATTCGCCGGGCCGCCCCCGGCACTCCGCAGGCTCGAGGAGCGGGCCTCCTTCTCCTCCACAAACGTGGCCCTCCTCGCCGTCGGAGGCAGGCAGGAGGCCATCTTCGGAGGTGGGAGAAGTGTCGTGGAAAGTGGGGCTGAGTCTTTGCAGCTGGGCAAGGAGGCCTTGGAGCTGGAGCTCCTCGGCTTCAGGGGCGCCCTCGCCTGCATCGGTCTCCTCTAACTCCATGAGAAGTTCATCCTGATCAGTGCCAGCCAGGGCCTGAGGGCTGCTCCCCACCTCCGAAGCCCTGCCTGGATCAGCCGCCTGGCTTACACTCTGCTCCTGGGCCTCCGGGTTGTCATACTCCTCCATGGGGTTCCTGCTGGAGCAAGCACAAAAGATGAACGCTCCCCCAAGTCAATGGATGTCCGAGGCTCTCCTCCAGGTGCCCCCACCAAATGAGGCAAGGCGGGTGGCTACAGGAGAGAGACGGGGCCTTTTCAGTAGTGGCACCCCGATTGTGGAATGCCCTCTCTGGAGAGGCTCACTTTTATTTATTTACTTTATTTACAAATATTGTAAATAATATCTAGGCAGGTTCCAGAGAGGCGAGCAATAAAAAGATGAAACAGATAAAAAGAATAAAAACAATAGATTAAAACCACGGCTGGTCGGCAAGATCAAAGATGTCTACAGCAGGGGCCTAAAACAACAGCAGAGCTTGATGTCTATGTGTCCGTCTCTCTGATGCCAGGGGAAGGCCTTTTTATTCTAGGCATTTTAAGAACTCTTCTTAGTGTGTTACTTTACTGCTGGTTTTAATTTGCTGTTATTTGGCGGAATGGTTGTATTCTTTGCTGCTGGTTTTATCTTGGTTTTATTCTGCACTGTTTTTATTTTTAATGTTTGTATTTTATGTTTTTAATCTGTTGTATACTGCGGTTTAAAAGTACTGCAACTAAACAAAGAAACAAACCAAGATGTGGTCTGGATCGAAAAGGAAATGCAACCCAAGACAATCTGCTCACAAAGGGTTGGTCGGATTAGATACACACAGATATAAGCTCAGTACAGACATCACAGGAAATTAAGGTTTTCCGTGAAAACCAGTGTAGAGGAGATCAAAAGCTTTCGATTTTAAACCATTAGTAGTTCCCTCAGATATCCAAACTCAGGGAACCATTCTTCGTTTGAAAGCTTCTGCTTAAAATAGCCACAGTTCCCTGTGACGTCCAAAGTCTGGGAACCATGATTTGCTTGAAAGCAGTTTTACACTGACCAAGGCTCACGCTGGCTCAGCTTGTCTGGGCATGGAAAGCTAAGCAGGGTCAGGCCTGGTTATTACTTGGATGGGAGACCCCTCCTCTAGTTTCCTACATTGAGCAGGGGGGTGGACTCAATGGCCCTTCCAACTCTATGATCTATGAAATCTATGGAATGTCCAAAGTTCAGGAACCATGGTTTCTTTGAAAGCATCTCCTTTCGGTTTTAAACTAACTACAGTTCTCTGTGATGCCCAAGCCAGGGAACCGTGGTTTGTTTGAAAGCTTCTGCTTTCTATTTTAAACTAATCACAGTTCTCCGTGACGCCCAAGTCAGGGATCTGTGGATCGTTTGAAAGCCTGTGCTTTCGATTTTAAACTAACCACAGTTCCCTGTAACACCCAAAGCCGAGGAACCGTAGCGGAATTAAACTATGGTTCAAAAACAAGCCAGGATCTGAAACCATGGTTTGATCCTGCTTTGTTCCCACTAGCTCGTTCGCCGTAGTTGAAACAGGAAAGCAGGAGGGGGGGGCAGATTATGGCAGAAATGAAACAGGAAAGAAGATTTTTTCTTTTACCTGGAGTCTTTGACACCGACATCTGTATAGCCTTGGGCACTGGAGTCTTCTGGGCTCGAAAGCCAATTGGGCCCCTCTGCGTGATCTGGGCTACTCCGGACCCCTGGATCACAGGGGGCGGATTCCATATTTGGGGGCGTGGGAATAGCTCGGAGGGCAGGAACCTCTTCTGCAGGGTCGTGCAGAACTTCGCCCTCAGAGGCCGTGTTCTCCTCTAAGTCCATGGGGGGAGGCTCGAGGGATTCGGCGGGTGCACCGGGCACCGGGGTCGCATCCATCTTGAAATCCATGCCACTTTCCGTCATAATCGCTCGTCCAGGTTCAGGCAGGAACGGCCCTACACTTGAAACAACAGAAGTCAGAGTGAAGTACTGGACTCGAAGCAGGGAGACCTTTCGGAGTGCGATGGCCGTCCACCCATTCTAAGAATTTTGAGTTGATTAATCATGACTGGGCATGTTTTCTTGCAGTTTTTCGCTCCTTGTTTCTCTGGCCAGCTCAGGTGTCATATAGTTAAAAGACAAGATTAAAATGCTTTCACTCATGTATTTAAAATATTTCTAACCCAACGTTCAAGGCGGCCTACACAGAAATACAAGCCCCCCAAAACATAAACAATAAAAACGTGACTTAAAACCTATCATAAAAAGTCTTTTATGCCACAATGGAACAGTCTTTCAGGGCGCAATCCTATGCATGTTTAGACAGAAATAAGTCCTACAAGTCCCAGCATTCCCCAGCCAGAGTTGAAGGACCTTTTTCTCTCTAAACATGCAAAGGATTGCAGCCTAAATATCTTATTGAGCTTCATACACAGGCTCAGTTGCAGTATGTATACGAAGTTTTACCAGGTATTTAAAATGTTTTGTTTATTAATGTAAACTCATGTGTGACAGCCCAGAAATATATGGTACAGGGCAGAAATGCGTTCAGCTACTCCGAGGAATAAAACTTTATTATTAGTTTTTACATCCTGGGACTTTTAAATATATATATATATATATATATATATATGATTACATTTATATCCTGCCTTTTTTCCTCTTGCAAGGAACCCAAGGCGGCTGACATGGTTTTCCTCTCCGTTTTATCCTCATAACAACCTTGTGAGGTAGGTCAAGCTGAGAGGCAGTGGCCCAAAGTCACCCTGTGAGCTTCATGGCCGAGTGGGGACTTGAACCCAGATCTCAGACCAACACTCTAACCCAGGGCTCTCCAAGCTTGGGTCCCCAGATGTTGCTGGCCTACAGCTCCCAGCATACCCAGCCAGCATGGCTAATGGCAAGGGATTCTGGGAGCTGTAGTCCAGCAGCATCTGGGGACCCAAGGTTGGAGAGCCCTGCTCTAACCGCTACGACATATTTTGTCTCTGTTTCACATCCTGGGACTTTGTCTCTCCTTTTAACCATGCTACTGTTAGGTTTTGCATAGTGGGCAGAAGGAGATTGTCACCAGACATCAGGATTGTCACCTGACATGGAGGATGTCTCTTGAGGTGAAGTACACAAGGTCTATTGTCACCAGACATAATGTCAAGGTCTATGACTCAGACTCATGGGGCAAGTTGGAATCATCATGTTGTGTGAAGAATAGGTTATATAACTGGTGAGTAATATCCTATTTATAGGTACAGGGTCTAGGGGTATAAAGACTGACACACTTGTTGTCAGCTGCTTTCTGCTCTTGTTCTGGACTTCTACTTCAAGTCAGTCACTTCACTTCAGCCTTACCACTGGGGTCTTGGACTTGTATCTGCAAATGATGTAGCGAGATGGGGGCATCTCTTCTGCGTAAGAGAAGCCAGCATTGCTTGCCTTAATCCCATGTAATTGGGTCTTACAAATAAACTCTTGAATCTTTATTAACTGCCGTTATCTCCTCCTTCCGTCTGCGTGGCTGGGACTGAGGGTCACTGGCTAGGTGAGCTTTTGAACCCGGGTCAGTCCAGCTCTCACAGCTACAACACCTAACCAGAACAAGCCCAGAAACACAGGACTCTAAGTAACAGAACCCAAACTTTCAAAACAAAACAACAAAATATTTTATTCACATATTATATGATATGCGGACTCTAATTGAGCATAACTTGAAGCATCCATAAATGTCTATCAGCAAAGGATACATTCAATCAATCATTTTAATAAGGAATGTAAGAAATAGGTACCGGTAGCTATTACGGGAAACTTGGGGAGAGATTTTTTTTTTTAAAAAACAACAACACATTTCTCCCCACATTTCTGGGGAATGCTGGGAGTTGTAGGACTATTATTATTGCACCCTAAGCCTCTGTATATGGATTGCTGGGGAACATGGGTGGGAGGGTGCTGTTGCACTCCTGTCCTGCTTGTGGGCTTCCCGTGGGCATCTGGTCGGTGAACAGAATGCTGGACTAGATGGACCCTGGGTCTGATCCGGCATCAGGGCTCTTCACACACAAGCGGGATGTATCAGATGGCTTTGCCGGGAAGCCCACCGTTGGCAGAAATTATATATATATATATATATATATATATATATATACACACACACATATATATACACACACACACACAACGCAAGGTGGCCAAGGAATCCTGGCTGTTTTTTTGGGGGGGTGGCGGGAAACAGGGGGAGATAAAGGTCATGAAACTCACTTGGCCATGAAACTCACTGGGTGACTTTGGGCCAGTCACTGACTCTCAGCCTAACCTACCTCACAGGGTTGTTGTGAGGATAAAATAGAGAGGAGGAGAAAGATTAGGTAAGTCGCCTTGGGTTCCTTGCAGGGAAAAAGGCGGGGTATAAATGTAATAAATAAAATAAATAAAAGGGTGGGTTGGGGAATAGAATGGCATATCGAAGAAAAGGGCATGACTGACTGACTGGCAAACAGGAGCATTTTGTTGTAAATGTCACTTGTCAATTTCATTTAAACCTGTTACCCAAATGTCAGCACCGGTGCCTTTTCGAAAGATAAAAACTAAACACACACCTCGCTGTTAGGTCTAAACACACATGTGTTTAGACCTAACGCGTTTAAAAAAACCAGAAACACACGTCTTTCAGGTTCTCCCCCTCCCACCCCAAAATTATCTTTAAAATGTATTAACAGTAACACACTGGGCTCAAATATATTACAGTGACACACCCGATCCAAAATAGCCTATGGTTGCCAACTGACCTGAGAACAGCTGGGCCCATTCCTGTGCTTTTAACAAGAACTCACCAAGATCAACCGGCTGTTCCCAGCACTGGTAAGTATTATCTCTAATCTACAAATGGTTGAAGACTAAGCGGATTTTAGAACAGGCTGCTAAACAAACAAACAAACAAAAAATTGGCAACATTCCGTGGCCCTTCTTTTCTTATTTCTTTAACCACCTCTCCTGGACTCCCAGAACATTCTCCAGTCCTAAATCATGGTGCTGGCAAAAATTTTGATTTTCCTAAAACTTAAAAATAAAAATAAAAGGTGCTATAAATGCAAAGAAGAAAAGAAAAAACTCCCCCCCAATTCTGGAAATCCCAATTCCAGAAATTGGGATTCTGGAAATCCCAATTCCAGAAAGGTTGCCACGTTCAGTTTATTGCAGGGAAAAACAGCAGAGTATCCTGCTGAACCTGAAACTGCTATTCTAAACGCACTTACTGCCGAGTAGAGAGATTGTGCTTGTGATCCTACGCCTGCTGACTTGGAAGAAAGCGAAATCGAAGACAGTGTGGCTTTGTTAATACGAAAGGGAGATATGCAACAAAATGTTGCAGTATAGTGCGTTCCTATTCAAGGTGCCAGCCAGACACATTCTTTGCTACGATACTCCATTCCTCACACACACACACACACACACACACACACAGAGTGAGCTTATTCAGATGACACACGGCAGGCAACCGGTCATTTTATGAATATGCAACCTTCGACCAGGGGTGGTTGTGTGGTGCGAACCGGACCGTCGGGGGCTCTTTGAGGGTTACCCTCACGTAACTAACTCACGTGGTAACTCATGTGTCGCAGCTCCCCGAAGGTTAATTAACCCATGATGGGCTGTTGGGTTGTCCAAAACAGGTCACACACATACCAGCTGTCCTGCTTGTTTTGCCAACATACAACATTCCATGGCTACTGAGGATGTTCGGACCTCATTGGGTTGTGGGTTGCTGTTTTTTTTTGACCCCTTAAGGTGCAATCCTATGTAAGCTTAGACCGGGAGGAAAAAGGCCTAGAACTCCCACCTATGCTGGCTCGGGCATGCTGGGAGTTGCAGGCCTTTTTTTCTGTCTAAACATGCTCAGGATTGCACCCTAAGGAATTTTAAAAGACTTTTTTTTTTTTTGTACTTCTGCAGAGCTCGGACGGGCCTTGTGTTTCTCCTTTACCTGGATTTGGCTACAACGGCCACTCGCCAGGTGAGTTCTCTATTAGAAGGAGGGGCACTTAGAATCATGCTGTGTGTCCAAAACAAGAGCTCCTTGTTGGGTTCCCCCCCCCCCCCAAAAAAAATTGTCTTGAAGAAACCCATGAAATACATTTAAAATTACATTTTAAATGTATTTTTATTTTTTTTACGACATGTTTATTAGGATTTTTATGCTGCAATTGGCTTCAGGCATAAATACCCCAAGAACGAACACATTTATTTATTTATTTATTTTATACCCCGCCTTTTTTCCTGAAAGGAACCCAAGGCGGCTTACATAATCCTCCTCCTCCTCCTCTCCATTTTATCCTCACAACAACCCAGTGAAGTGGGTTAGGCTGAGAGTCAGTGACTGGCCCAAAGTCACCCAGTGAGTTCCATGGCCGAGCGGGGACTAGAACCCAGATCTCCCGAGTCCCAGTCCAACACTCTTACCACTACGCCACACTTTGAGAAGAAGAAAAACCAACAATAACAAAGAAACAAATTGACAGATTTGGTTCAGAGTCAAAGGAAGGAGGAAATTGTGCAATTGCCTACTTTAAAAAAAAAAAAAAAAGGAGAAAAGAGAAATACTGTATGGCTTGGATTTTTAATTTTAAAGCGATGACTTGAGAGACTTATCGTAACGTTTTCTTGGCTGAAGATTCCCAAAATTCCAGCAGCACCATCTCAGTTTTGGAAACAAAGAAGGATAAATACAGAAGAATTAAGGGGGCTGTGGAAAGAAATACAGCCACCGTGCAAATTATCCGCATGCCTTACAGAGCAATCCTACGCACAGGAGTTTCCCATAGTTTTTGAGAGAGGTTACTCCCTTGTTGTAAGCGTGCACAGAACCGCAGCCACAGGATTGCAACACCTGCCCCACTTGTATCACTTTAATTGGTTTTCTGCCCTTCTCTGTCAATTTTTATCTATTTAAAAATGATTTTTCAGGCGGCCTCCAAGGGTAGAACCCTCCGAAGGCGGCGTACAAGATAAAAATGGTTGCATTGGCAAAAAGGGGGACGGGGGGACAATTTTTTTTTTTTTTTAAAGCAATAGATATCAATTGACAAATAGAAAAGCAACAAACATTCAGTAACATTCTATAAAACGTGTTGTATAATGGCTACTATTTATGCTTGGACTGTTCTTTTGGTTTCGATGTTGCACTGTTTTGGAAATGACGCTATTTACGTATACAGAACATATATATTTACGTATATCGAGGATTGTATAATTCTGAACTTCTAATTAATTAAATAAATGCATAATGATGACTGGGAAGTCAGTCCCATCGACTTCCAGTATAATCTGCTTCTACGTTAAACGACTTTTGGACTGCAGTCTAACAGACCAGCCTCGAAACAGGGTGCATTTTGCGTGCGTGTTCTGTCTGTTTTCCAGCAGTCCCACTGAGTTCAATGGGGTTCTTACTCCCAAGTAAAGGTGCACAGAATCGCAGCCTTCCACAGGACCAGCCTGGGCCTCCATGGCAAAAGGTCTTTTAATATATATATAAAATTAAAAGCAAAACAAACTTGATGGGCAAACTTACTTCTAAGAAAAACTTTGGTTCAGAGTGAGCAGCTTGCAGGAGGAGCTTAAACTCTTCATGAGTTGCAAGGTCCTCAAGTTCCTCT
The DNA here is from genome assembly GCA_021292165.1 of Shinisaurus crocodilurus. NCBI lineage: Eukaryota > Metazoa > Chordata > Lepidosauria > Squamata > Shinisauridae > Shinisaurus > Shinisaurus crocodilurus. Next base: position 90,906,973 of record CM037882.1, on the reverse strand, counting down.
CGGGGCCGTTGTTCTAGAGGCAGCCACGCAGGATCCGGTCCACTCACTCCGGATCAGGGTATTGTGCATTCAAACACTGCAGCCTGCCACTTTTCTCGCAACTTATTTCTTCCTGTTGGTTGGTTCTCCCTCCCCGCTTCTCTCTCTCTCTCCTGGAATGAGCATGTGCTCAAAAAGGATTCTGGGGGATGTAGTTTTGTGCTGCTGGGAAAGTCTCAACTCTCTCCCCCCCCCCACCCCCCCCACCCCCCAAGCGCTGAGCAGGCACTTATCGCAAAGAACAGCAGCTGGAGAAACTTTCCTGCCTGGGTGATGAAGAACGCTGTGTCGCCTCGAAGCTTGCAAACTACTTACCGTAAACAACTAATAATTTAAAAACAAAAATGCACGCAAAGCGACCACAAAACTTAGCCTGCCTTGAGAAAAAAAAAACCTCCATTCTGAAAAGCCGATCTTGAAAAGATGGTTTGCGTTTTTGAGTCAAGTCACTGTTTCCTCTCTGACCTAAGGAATTAAGTTGCCGCAAAGATCAATCCAGAAGTCTCTCCTCTCTCTCTGGAGTAACAAAACACCCCGCTCGAGTTTAACCCTTTTTCTTTGTGAGATACTCCAAGGTTTGGAAGATCAGGTTGTCTTTTGGAAGGGATGTAGTTTTGTGGTGCTGGGAAGCCTCAAGTTCCCCCAAGTGCTGAGCAGCCATTTACTTCAAAGAACAGCAGCTTCACGAAGCTTTCCTTTCTGGGTGATGAAGAATGCTGTGTCACCTCGAAGCTTGCAAGCTACTTTAAAAAATAATTTAAAAACAAAAATGCACACAAAGCGACCACAAACCTGAGCCTTACATTAAAAACTCCATTTTGAAAAAAAAATGATCTTGAAAAGATGGCTTGCGTTTTTGAGTCAAGTCACTGTTTCCCCTCCGACCGAAGGAATTACATTGCCACAGAGATCAATCCAGAAGTCTCTCTTTCTGTCTCTCTAGTGTAACAGAACACCCTGCTCAAGTTTAACCTTTTTTTTCCTTGTGAGCTACTCCAAGGTCTGGAAGATCAGGTTGCCTTTTGGAGGCCAGGATTAAATGCCCTTGAATAATCCATGAGAACAGTGTTATTCTCATCACGACTTCAGGAAAAAAACAACAACCCATAAGCCGGATCCAGAAAGAGTTGTGGCTGTGCCCTTTGGTCCCGTCCCCAAATTCAAAGGAATCCACAGGGGCTGCAAAACAAGCTGGCTCCTATGATCAATCCATCTTTGGATCAATCAATATTGCGGCATGCAAGTGGTGAAAACAGAAACCCTTCCACAGCCAGGACGTTTAAATGAAAATACATCATTTTCTGCTCCTTCACTTCCTATCTGTGAAGGAAGCATAGAATTTTAGAGTAGGATAGGACCTTAGAAGTCATCTAGTCCATCATCAGTAGAAAGGCCTGTGGCTCACGCTGGCTCAGCTTGTCTGAGCGTGGAAAGCTAAGCAGGGTCAGGCCTGGTTATTACTTGGATGGGAGACCCCTCCTCTAGTTTCCTGCATTGAGCAGAGGGTAGGACTCGATGGCCTTGTAGGCTCCTTCCAACTCTTATGATCATCCTGTGGGGGGGGGGGGGACACGACAAAATACTGACTTACCTTGCACAGTAGTTGTGCTATCCAAGTGTTAAGTAGTATTATTTGTACAGAATATTATATTTGAATACTGTATCACTTAGGTTGGCCAGCCAGAAACAGAAATGGACAGGGCTTCTGCACCTTTAATTGCATGACAAGCTACAGTTGCAGTAATCCCCTCCTCTGCACCACTATTAAAGGTGCAGAAGCCCCATCCGCATTCTGCATCTGGCCACCCTACTCTAGTTGCTTTTTGTGAATATATAATTTAAAAAAAATATTAATTATACAATTAAAATGTAATATCTAATGAAGTGATTATGCCCCAATGGTCAGCATGTTTGTTGAACATTAAGCTCCAAATATAGTATATAATTTTAAAAATAATCTAATGAATAGACTACCTTCCAACGGCAATCTAGTTTGTTGAATATTAAGCTCCAATACGGTATATAATATAATATATAATTAAAAAATAATAATCGACGGTATAGACCACCTTCCACCTGCGATCTAGTTTGTTGATCACTAAGCTCCAATAGAATACATAATATGGCAAATTTTTTTAAAAAAAAAATCTAATGAATAGACTAAACTCCAATGGCAACCACTTTTGTTGAACATTATGCTGCTACGTAGGCAATGTGCAATGCGTATGACACAACACTCCGAAAGAAAACAAATGACCAACAGTAGCGCATGTGCATCCAGTTTTAAATGTACAGATTTTTAAAAAATATATAAATAGATTTTAAAATGTGAAACATTTCAGCGTAAAACACCAGCTTCGGTCACAAATAAGAGCGTGTTACAATACCAGTTATAAAATGGTATAAGGGTGCAATCCTATGTTTCGACAGAAAAATGTCCTACGACTCCCAGCGTTCCCCAGGAAGCAGAAAATGGCCTACAGCTCCCAGCATGCCCCAGCCAGCAGGAAAAAAAATCCTACAACTCCCAGCATGCCCCAGCTGGAAGGAAAAAAAGCCCAACTCCCAGGGTGTCCCAGCCAGGAGAAAAGAAGTCCTACAACTCCCAGCAGGCCCCAGCTAACATGGCTGGCTGGGGAATGCTGGGAGTTTTAGGGGTTTTTTTTCTGTCTAAACATGCATTGTACTGTGGCCTAAGTGGTATGGTGGCACACTCTTATTCGTGAGCGAAGCTGGTGTTTTATGCCGAAACGTTTCACATTTTAAAATCTGTTTATATTTTTTTCAAATCTACACATTTATAAACTGGATGCGCTACTGCTGGTCATTTGTTGTGTTCTGAGCATTGAGCTCCAATCGAATATATAATATATAGCCTATAAATAAATAAATAAATAAAAACTCTAATAGACTATCCTCCAATTGCCACAAAGTCTGGGTGACGGTAAACTCCACCACAATATAAGAGGGACCAGTGTTCAGCCTTCCCCAGTCTGGTTCCCTCTAGGTGTCTGTGACTTCAATTCCCATCAGCCCCAGCCAGAGCGGCGGAGGGTCAGGAACATGGGAGTTGCAGTCCTAGACATCTGGTGGGCCCCAGTTGGATGTAGATCAAAATTCACAGTGCAATCCTACACATGTCTACAATAAGCCCCGTTGCATTCAGGGGCGCGTAGGGGCTTACTCCCAGGTAAGTAGAGCTAGGATTGCAGCTTTAATTAATATTAATGGGAGCCAGTGTGGCCTAGTGGTTAGAATGGGACTCGGGAGACCCGGGTTCTAGTCCCCGCTCAGCCATGAAACTCACTGGGTGACTTTGGGTCAGTCCCTGACTCTCAGCCTAGCCTACCTTGCAGGGTTGTTGTGATGATAAAATGGAGAGGAGGACCATGTGAGTCATCCTTGAAAGAGGAAAAAATAAAAGGCAGGAAGTAAATGTAATATTAAAATAAAATAAATGCAGCGGCTTTGGGCCAGTCCCTGACTCTCAGCCTAGCCTACCTCACAGGGGTGTTGTGAGGAGCAGGAGGATTATGTAAGTCGAGCTGGGTTCCTTGTAGGAAGAAAGGCAGGGGATATAAATAAATATAATACATACATTAACATTTGATTGATAGGTTATTGATTACTGATTGATGGCTAGATGCTAGCCTTCCCCAACCCGGTGCCTTCCAGAGGCATGGGACCCCAGCTCCCATCAGCCCCAGCCAGCTGGGCCCGCCGGAGCCCAGCACCTCTGCAAGGCGGCTGAGAGAGACCCGGGGACACGCCCACCCAGCGGAAGAACTACGTTTCCCGGGCTGCACCGCGGCCCCCGCGCAGCCGCCGTGCGTCCGGAGCCCGCCAGGCGCTCGCATGGCTTCGCTGGGGCCGCGGCTGCTGCTGCTCCTCCCGCGGGGGGCTCCGCGCCCCTCTCCGGCCGCCGCTCTCCTCTGGCCGCGCCTGGGGGCCCGGAGCTACGCCAAGAAGCCCGGTGAGCCGGAGGCTTCCTCCACGGGCACGGGGACACCCCTGCAGGGCAGACCTCTCCACCCCCCACCCCCCCACTGCAAAGGGCTGCTAGGACCCGCGCCCTGCTGGCCGCGGGGAACCCCCAAATGCCCCCAGGAAGCCCCTCGAGCAGGGCGTGAAGCCCGCCCCGCCCCATCAGTTCACTATTATCTGGTGTGTTGCACTGCAGTTCCCATCAGCCCCCGCCAGGCCACACCATGCCCCAACCCGGTGAATGTGTCCCACTGCAGCCCGCATCAGCCCCGACCAGCAATGCCATTCCCCAACTCAGTGTCCTCCGGGCGTGTTGCACTGCAGTTCCCATCAGCCCCAGCCAGCCATGCCATTCCCCAACCTGGCGAATGCGTTGCACTGAAATTCCCATCAGCCCCAGTCAGGCCAGGCCATTTCTCCAACCTGGCGAATGCATTGCACTGCAATTCCCATCAGCCCCAGCCAGGCCAGGCCATTTCCCAGCCTAATGTCCTCTGGGTATGTTGCACTGCAATTCCCATCAGCCCCAGCCAGCCATGCCATTCCCCAACCTGGCGAATGCGTTGCACTGCACTGCAATTCCCATCAGCCCCAGCCATGCCATTCCCCAACCTGGCGAATGCGTTGCACTGCAATTCCCATCAGCCCCAGCCAGCCTTAGTTCAGTGCACAGAGCCCCTGCCTTACACGCAGAAGGTCCCAGGTTCAATCCCCACCGTCTCCAGCTAACCGCACCGCAAAGAACGGCAGCCTTCCAGATCCCAGAATGCTTTCTATCCTTGTCTGTTTTCCTTTTGGTCCAGAGTGGGCTGTGGGGGATCAGGACCCTTTGAACCCCAGAGAGTTGCAAAGGAACGGAGCGAGTGTCGCAAAAGAGTTAGTGCAGGTGGAGTTTCGTGGCACAGGAAGTGGCTAGTCCTCATTGTCGTAACATCGGAAGCTGCCTTATATTGAGTCAGAGGACTGACCCATCCAGCCCAGGGTTGTCAGTGCCTCTGGCACAGAGAGATTTTCCCCATCCTTTTTGAACTGGAGAGACCAGGGAATTGAACCCAAGAGGTGGAGCAGGTTCCCCACTACTGAGCTGCCATCCCGCAAAAGAGGGATTGCAGATGAATCCTGGACTTTTTCCTGTACAACACCCCCCCTCCCCCCCTTATAAATGCGCCTTATGATGTGGGTTTTCTGGAAAAATTCAAATTGGAAAATTTTCCCTATGCAAAATTTGCATAGGGAAATTTGCATCGGAACATTTTCCTCTGGCCTAGAGAGGGATCTAATTTAGCATGCTTCTTTTACTTGTATTTAGTAAGCAACAAAGCTAAAAAAAACCCCAAAACAAAACACCCTGCATCGTGTTACTTTTTTGTCCCAATATGCCTGAAATATTTTAATCCGAAATATTGGGGGGGGGGCGAAATCAGATCACCCTTAATGTGATTTAAATGTTATATTATGTGGACATTTTTATTGGAATACCGGCACAGATTTAAAAGACAGGAGCATGTACCTCCCCTACATTGTTTCAATTTAAGAAAAAATGGAAAGGTTGATGCACTAAAGATGCATATTTAGACAGAACAAAATCCTGGATATTCATGCACTCAGAAGACAGTCCACACACCACACACACTTTGCACATGCCCTGTTGCGGATATAAACACACAAGGGATTCAACGCTGGATCTTTTCCTTTCCTTTTTTTGCAGCACCGAAGGCTAAAGGAAGAAGCTCAGCCAAAGATGCCTTCAAGGGCCCCGAGGTGTGCAAGGACCCCGTGTTGCTCACCTCCCATGCCATGGGGGCAAACATCTACAAGGAAGGCCCGGAAGTGGCGCTGAAGCCGGACTCGGAGTATCCTGAGTGGTGAGTGATGGAGTTGCTCGGGCCTGGCTGCACGAGAGGCGATACTTCTAGGATTCCTTCACTACTCTAGTTAGCAAACGCGGTAGTGAAGGGCCATGCGTGTGTATCCCCCCCGTTTTGTGCCAATGCAGGAAAGGGCGTAGGGTTTGGTATTAAGCGTCGAATCCAGCCATTTGCGAGTTTTGCCTTTCTTTTTTGAACGAGTCAAGTTACTGGTCCTTATGACTGCAAAAAGAAGAAGAAGAAGAAGAAGCTGGGAACGTATTGTGCGTGGTGCCTGGTGGAATCCCACAAGTCACAACTCTGTGAGACTTTTTGGCTGAGGAATGCGATAAAAAATACTTTTAAGGATGGGAAAAAAACCCTGTGCGTAGGGTTGAACCCTAAATAAATGCATTCTAGGTGTGCCTACTCAGAAGTAAGCCTCGCCTTTGGCTGCAGTCCTGTGCACAATGATACAGGTGCTCGTAACCTCAAGACTAGATTACTGCAATGCATTCTGTGTGGGGCTGCCCTTGAGGCTGCTCCGGGAGCTGGCGCTAGTGCAGAATGTAGCAGCTCGGCTATTGTTAGGAGCTGCCCCTTTTCAGCACGCGACTCCTTTGCTGAGGGAACTGCGCTGGCTGCCTATTCACTACCAGGACGGATTTAAGGTTCTGGTACTAGTGTATAAAGCCCTAACCAACTTGGGACCAGGATAGCTGAGAGCCCCTTCTCTCTTCTCAACCTGCCTGGTCACTGAGGTCATCGGGGGACATTCTCCTGGTGGTTCCACACGGACCTATGGTCCTATTGGAGTCCACCTGGAGAAGGGCCTTCAGTGTGGTGGCCCCCTTCATCTGGAACTCCCTGCTTCTGGAGGTCAAGCCGGCACCAGCATTATGTTGTTTCTGGCGTCTCCTGAAAACATCTTTATTCCAAGAAGCCTTGCTTGACTGACAAACCTTGGTTTTTATTGACATTCTGTTTAAATATAGTATTTTATTCTTTTTGCCTTTTTTCGTCTTTTTATTATTGTGTTTTAAATTGCTGTACACCACCTTGATGGCTTTTCAGCAGATAAGGCGGTATATATACATGTTAATAATAAATAATAATGAATAATGGTTAAATCCCGCTCTCCTTGAATATGTGAGCCTCGCAAGAGGCTTCGTGGCTCACCCTGTGTCTTTGTGGCTTTCATTTTTTCCTTCTTTCTCCCCCCCCCCCCCCCACCCTTTTGCAGGCTTTCCAGATGTATCTTGGCCCGCCCAAGAAGTTGGAAGAACTGGATCCGGCGACCCGGGAATACTGGCGTCTGCTGCGGAAGCTGAATTCAAAGAGACGGAACAGACTAGCCGAAGTCTGGGCGTTTTGATACAGACGGCCGGGAGATGGAACAGAGAGGATTCTTGGAAACTGTGGACTGCTTCCGTATTCTTACTCTTTCGCTAATGTAAAGGTTGACCAATAAACCTCCCTCGATTCTGTAGGGTAGTTCTTACATCTTTCCTTGTCTTAAATCTTAACAGGTCTACACCAGGCGTGGGCAGACTTGAAGCTTGAAAGAGTGACTTAAGGCGCAATTGTGTGCATGGCTGGCTGGGGCATGCTGGGAGTTGTAGGACTTCTTTTCTGCTGGCTGGGGCATGCTGGGAGTTGTAGGATGTGTTTTCTGCCGGCTGGGGCATGCTGGGAGTTGTAGGACGTGTTTTCTGCCGGCTGGGGCATGCTGGGAGTTGTAGGACTTCTTTTCACTCATAGCTTCTTATTACAGGGACGGGCAACCATAATTTGGTGGGAGATGGGGATGATCCCCACCCAGCCTTCGGCCCTGCCTCTGGGGAGAGGGCGTGGGGCAGGCAGAGCTGCCCCTTTCTTAATCCCCTTGTTGTTTTATTATTACATTACATTTATAACCTGCCTTTTCATAGAATCATAGAAAAGTAGAGTTGGAAGGGGCCTACAAGGCCATCGAGTCCAACCCCCTGCTCAATGCAGGAATCCAGGTCAAAGCATCCCTGACAGATGTCTGTCCAGCCGCACCTTGAATGCCTCCAGAGTGGGAGAGCCCACCACCTCCCTAGCTAGTTGGTTCCATTGTCTTATTGCTCTGACAGTCAGGAAATTTTTCCTGATGTTCAGGTGGAATCTGGGCTCCTGTAACTTGAGCCCATTATTCCATGTCCTGCAATCTGGGATGATCGAGAAGAGATCTTTGCCCTCCTCTGTGTGACATCCCTTCAAGTACTGGAAGAGTGCGATCATATCTCCCCTCAGTCTCCTCTTCTGAAGGCTAAACATGCCCAGTTCTTTCAGTCTCTCCTCATAGGGCCTTGTTTCCAGTCCCTTTATCATCCTTGTTGCCCTCCTCTGAACCCTCTCCAGTTTGTCTACATCCTCCTTAAAGGTGTGGTGCCCAGAACTGGACGCAGTACTCAAGATGAGGCCTAACCAGTGCTGAGTAAAGGGGAATGATCACTTCCCGCGATTTGGAAGCTATACTTCTATGAATGCAGCCCAAAATAGCATTTGCCTTCTTTGCAGTCACATCACATTGCTGGCTCATATTCAGTTTGTGATCTACCACAATTCCAAGATCCTTCTCACTTGTAGTATTGTTGAGCCAAGTGTCCCCCATTCTGTAACTCTGCATTTGGTTTCCTTTCCCTAGGTGCAGCACTTGGCATTTATCCCTATTAAATTTCATTCTGTTGTTTTCGGCCCAGCGCTCCAGCCTATCGAGGTCACTTTGAATTTTGTTTCTGTCTTGCAGAGTATTAGCTGTTCCACCCTATTTTGTGTCATCTGCAAATTTGATAAGCATTCCCTGTACCTCCTCATCCAAGTCATTAATAAAAATGTTGAAGAGCACTGGGCCCAGGACCGAGCCCTGTGGTACCCCGCTCGTTACCTCTCCCCAGTTTGAGAAGGAACCATTGATAAGCACTCTTTGAGTCCGATTCTGTAGCCAATTGTGGATCTACCTGATAGTTGTTCCATCTAGCCCACTTTTAGCTAGCTTGCTAATCAGGATATCATGAGGCACTTTGTCGAAAGCTTTGCTGAAGTCCAGATATACTATGTCCACCGAATTCCCACAGTCCACAAGGGGGGTTACCCGCCTTTTTTCCTGCAAGGCAGCTTACATAATCCTCTTCCTCTTCTCCATGTTATCCTCACAACAACCCTGTGAGGTAGGTTAGGCTGAGAGCCAGTGACTGGCCCAAAGTAACCCAGTGAGCTTCATGGCTGCGTGGGGACTAGAACCCACGTCTCCTGAGCCCCAGCCCAATACTCTCACCACTGCGCCAAACTGGCTTTCCTGTTATCACCGATCACAGATTGGAGATAACGAGACAACTCCGTCAAGCCAGGGGCAGGGCTTAGGGAGGAGCCTAAGCCTCCGTGGTCTGGAGTGGGGGTACAAGGGGGGGTTGGTGCTGGCAGCGGGTGAGGTCAGGCACAGAGGCTGTTAAAATCCCTAATCTGTAATAACTCATTAGTACCTTATTTAAAAAAAACACAAAAAAAAAAAACACCCAAAGGTGGCCATGTTGGCCATAAGGAAAATTCCAAAATCCGAATAGCTTAATACTTAAATTAGGGCAACTCAAAGATCTCCCCAAAGGGCAAGCTTGTGAGGTCTCCAGATGAAAAGATGCGGAGACCTTGGACGCGTGCAAATTTTTGGTGATCCTTTGTTCTTGTGTATGCAGGTCATCTCCGCGTCTGGCACGTAGTCACTGTCACAACAGGAGATTTTGTAGGCAAACTCTTCTTTCCTCAGATGTTTCCATTGGACAGTTGAGGCGCCGGACGGCTCTATATATGGTGCCTGAGGCTTAGCGGTATCGAAATCATTAATATAATTCCACGTGCCCCGGGGCAGCCTTCCTCAACCTGATGCCTTCCAGATGTGTTAGACTTCAACTCCCAGTTGTAGTTGTTTTGGCCTACAACTCCCATGATCCTTCGCCCTTGGCTATGCCGGCTAGGGCTGACGGCAGTTGTAGGCCAAAGCATCTGGGAGGCTGGAAGTGGCCCACCCCTGGTTTAAATTTTCCCTGTCTTGTTTTAAATGTTGACATTCTGTTTTACGGTGATCTTAAGATACCCTTTTAGCTCTTTATGCATCGGGGAAAAGCAGCACGTCAAGGCTAGTTCTTGCACCGTCAGCGGAAGACCCGAAATACCAGTTCCTAGAAAAGCAGGTGGCGTGGCAGGGTCGGATATGCCTACGGCTCTCTCCCTTCAAAGAGGGACCGTGAAATGTTTCCCAGATGAGTCAAGCCCCTTTTGCACTTCCTAGATAGCAAAATACGGAAGACGTGCTAAAAGAGGGCTGTGGGGACCCCTTTCAGCCCGAGGTCCACATTCCGGTAGTGCAGTGTTCTCCAACCTTGGGTCCCCAGATGTTTTTGGCCTACAATTCCCAGCTACGCTGGCTGGGGCATGCTGGGAATTGTAGGCCAAAAACATCTGGGGACCCAAGGTTGGAGAACACTGCGGTAGTGGGTGGGGCTGAAGGCAAAGGAGGCGGGGCAATAGGGGTTTGGGCAAAACTGCAACAAGCCCCCCCCCCCCGCATATTTCCACTTACACAAGCTCTTACTGCCTTCGGAGAGGCATTTCAGTCTTTTACAACGCGGAAACAACTCCACGTTGGCCGAAAAAACCACCACGATTGGTGGCTGAAGGAAAAGGATGGGGTCTTCTGGAGGCCCCAGGAGGGCCAAATTTGGCCTCCAGGCCTGAGGTTCCCCACCCCTGCACTAGAAGGGCACATTTAATGTGCAGGGCCCTCTTTGTGGTGGCCCCTCCCAAGACCACAGATGGCATTGTCAATGCAGGGCAACCCATAGTCATATAATAATAGACTTGTCCAGAGTATCCAGCTTCTGAGTTAAGTGTGAAGCCTTCCTCTTCTCCCCCCCACCCCGGTTTATACAGATTTTTTTTCATAGCTGTGCATTGGGCAGCAGCATGTCTCCCTGCACCCCCAAACACAAAACAAACAGTAAGGTATTGGCAAAGGCGGGCGTCCCTGTTCTTTCTAACCCACGCCCTATTTTGTGTGAGAATTGTGCTTTCCCTTGAGGTTTTAAAACATGGGAGGTTTCAAGAGCCATCCCCTGGAGGAATCCCACGAAGGGGATTCCCCGGTGTGCAAGACCCCCCACCCCAATTTCATTGCCCACCCCTGCTTTGAAACGTTTAAAATTGCCACCTGTCTGCTTGGAAGCCAGTGGAACCGAGGACATCTGCCTGCAGTGGAGTGCCGGATTTGGACCGGGAGGGGCAATTTCAGTGCACTGACCTTTTCGACATCCCAAAGGGTGACTTGTAGGATTTGGGGCTTGGAATCCCCCGCCAGCCTGGGCCCCCACTTCTGCACTGCAATATTAACAGGGGGCTACATTGCAGGGTTGTTGTACTCTGTGCTCTCAGCCCAGCCTGTGACAGATTTATTAATTATATTTATATCCCACCTTTTTTCCTGCAAGCGACCCAAGGTGGCTCACATAGATTTCATAGATCATAGAGTTAGAAGGAGCCTACAAGGCTATCGAGTCCAACCCGCCTGCTCAATGCAGGAAACTAGAGGAGGGGTCTCCCATCCAAGTAACAACCAGGCCTGACCCTGCTTAGCTTTCCACACTCAGACAAGCTGAGCCAGCATGAGCCATAATCCTCTCCATTTTATCCTCACAACAATCCTGTGAGGTAGGTGAGGCTGAGAACCAGTGACTGGCCCAAAGTCACCCAGTGAGCTTCATGGCTGAGTGGGGACTAGAACCCGGATCTCCCGAGTCCCAGTCCAGTACTCTAACCACTATGCCACACTGGCTCTCACACTGGGATAACAGCAACTGGGCTACATTGCAGGGTTGTTGTATGGGGAAGGGTGTGTAGCTCAGAACTACATTAAGACCTGAGTTAGAAAGAGCAGGAACCGTCCTTGCTTGTCCAGTCATGGCTGTACAAACCCACCAAAATTCCTGGGTTTCTGCATTCATTTCTATGGGCACTGATTTCCCCTTTGCCCCAAGGAAAGAAAGGCAATAGTTTTAAGGTTTATACCACTTGTAAGCCTGAAATGTAGATAAGGCTGCAAGCCCATGCCCACTTACCTGGGTGTAAGATCCACTAGACTCAGTGGGGCTTATTCCCGAGTAGAGAATTGTGCTGTAAGGCTACTATCCCAAACCCACTTATTTGGGAGCAAGCTCCATTGAACTTGATGGAGCTTCCTTACTTCTGAGTAGTCTTATAGAGGTTTGTACCGTTAAGGCTGCAGTCGTGCACCCACTTTTTAAATTTATTTATCATATTTATACCCCACCTTTTTCCTGCAAGGAACCCAAGGCGGCTTACATAATTCTCCTCTCCATTTTATCCTCACAACAACCCTGTGAGGTAGGTTAGGCTGAGAGTCAGTGACTGGCCCAAAGTCACCCAGTGAGTTTCATGGCCGAGCGGGGACTAGAACCCGGATCTCCCTGAGTCCCAGTCCAACACTCTCACCACTACGCCACACTGGCTCTCTAACCTTACTTACCTGGGGAAAAGCTCCATTGAACTTAACCGGTCTTACTCCTGAGTAGAGGATTGTGCTCTAAGGCTACCATCCTGTACCTGCTTACCTGTGAGTAAGCTCCATTGAACTCAATAGGGCTGCCTCCTGAGTAGACACTGCTTTAGTACAATTGTACTGTGTAACCAATGAACAACCCCCCCAAACGATTTAAAAAAGCATGATTAATAATAATAGTTAAATAATTATTAATAAAAAGTAATAATAAAAATTATTAAATAAATAATAATACATTAAAAAGTATTATTAAAAATCATACTTTTAAAAATCGTTATTTTTGTTCATTGGTTATACATAGTAGTAGTAGGTTATACAGTACAAGTGTGGTGAAGGAATATCTACTCAGGAGTTATTACTTAGGAGTATTTAATCATCATCATCCAATATTTCCTAGGGATCACAAAAAGGAATCAGTCGGTCTCGGCTTTCAACAATGGATTGGTCACTCTACACTTTTTTCTCCCTATCTCTATCGGCGCCCTTCTCCCTCCCTCCCTCCCTCTCCAGCTCGCTCGCATAGAAACAGCGCAAAGGGAACCATAGAGATCGCAGCCGGGGTGTGTAGAGCGCCAGCGCCGTGCCCACGGACCACGTTCGAAGGGAATCCGGAAGTGGGTGGCCTGAAGGCGGAAGTGCTGGCCTGGAGAGGGTGTTGCCCAATGAGGGGCGTGGCCTGCAGGAGGGAGGGGATCAGGTGGTGAGAGGAGGAGGAGGAGGAGGGAGGAGGAAAAGCAGGTGAGAAAAGAAAGGGGGGTTATTCGGGGGGAGGGGTAAAGGTTTGGGGGGGCTATAAATATGGGGGACGTTTGGGGGGGCTTAAGCTTTATGGGGGGGGTGTGAGTCGGGGAGGGGGCGCAGGAAATAGTCCCTGTTGGGGGAGGGGGGCAAAATCCCATGTTGGGGGGTTATAAAGGTGGGGTAGTTTGGGGGGGGCTTGGAACTGGGGGGGAGCTACTTGGGGGGGAGGGAAGGTTCCCTGCAAGGGGGGAGGAAAGTATTTTTCGGGGGGGGATACTAAACATGGGGGGAGGTTTTTTGGGTGGGGGGTGTCCTTGGTTTGTGCCTAGGGGAGCAAACGGAGGGGCAAGAAAATGGTCCCTGTAGTGGAGCGGTCCAGGAAACAGGTCATGTGGGGGGGGGGAATATAAATGTGGTGGTAGTTTGGGAGAGTTGTCACTGGGGGGGGGAGCCTTGTGTGGTGGTGGTGGTGGTGGTGGTGGTGGTGGTGGTGGTGGGAGAAACCCAGGAAAGGTAGTGTTTGGGGGAACGAAATTATGGAGGGGGGGGCTTGTGAGTGTGGCGAGCAGGGCCCGAGGTTTGTATGGGGGAGGGACCCAGGAGAGAGATTATTGCTTTGTGGGGGGAGGTCATAAATCTGGGCTTGATTTGGTGGGGAAGCTTTGGGGGGGGGCGGAGAGAAGGGACCCAAAGAAAAGTCCACATAGGGCAGAACTAGGAAAGGTGCTGTTTTTCTGCAGGTGTGTGTGATAAATATGGGGGAATGTTGGGGTGGGGGATCTCCTTAGGGAGGAGGGGGGGAAGGAGGGACTCAGAGAAGAGGCTGGTTTTTTTTGGGGGGGGAATGCTTGTTATGCGAGGCTCAGAATGAATAATGGAGGTGGAAGGCAAGGTGAAGGGCGTGGGAGGAGGGTTTGATATGGGGTGTGTGTGCAGGAATCTTCCTGGTTGCGGGGGGGGCACGCCTGCTGAAGGTATTGGGGTGGGGGAGTTTCCTAGGAAATGGCCCCTTAATTGGGGTGGGGGAAGACCCAGGAAAGGGGGCTGGGTGTGTCACGGAAGTATGATGGGGGGAGCCTGCTCATTGGGGGTGGGGGGTGGGCGGTCGGCGGTCAGGATCTTAGAGGAGGAGAGAGATCTGGTTGGGTTTTTTTTTGAAGCCAATAGGGTCAGGCCAGGAGAGAAATATATGGGGAGCGGTGTGTGTGTGGGGTGTTCTTGGGCAGCCGTAGAGGAGAATAGGGGGTGTGGTTGTCCACGGTGGGGGCTGGAAGGAACCGAGAGATGGGGGAGGCTTGGCATGAAAAAAGAAAGGGGGGAAACCCTGGCACGGTTGGGGGTGGTGGTGGTGCAGCGAAAACCAGATGGAGATGGAAGAGGGAAGGAAGGCGGCGGGGGGGGGGGGGGGGGAGAAATTAAATCTTGTCAGAATACTGAAATGGGGGTGGGTGGGAGACATATTCAACGCATGGGGGGGAAACAAGTGGATGCAGGTATGGCAGAAAGTTGGGGGTGCCTGGGAAATTTCCCCCTGGGGGTGCCTGGATTGAAGAGGAGCCGCCTTGATTGGGGTGTGTGTGTGTGTTGCACTGGAGTGGGTGTGGTATCTGCAGAACCAACACCGGTGTGTGTTCTCTCTCTCTCTCTCTCTCTCTCTCTCTCTCTGGGTTGGTGTGTTTTTTTCCTCCTCTTTTTCTGCATGCGTCTTGCATCGCCATCCTTTGCAGAGGAGGGGGGGGGGGAGAACGGGGCCGCAGAGAGAGAGAGAGAGAGAGAGACGGTGCTGAATGTTCTGGAACCCTGTTCGGATGGATGGGAAGCCCTTCCCGGCCCACCTAGGGGAGGGAGACCTTTAAACAAAAAAAAAGAAGGAAAGGAAAGGGGGGGGGAATGATCTCCCAGTATGACTACCTTGTCCTCCCAAGAAAATACCCTGTGCCTCAAATATGGCAGAATTATATTGCAAACACACACAGATAAAGCTGCAGTTTCATCACGATGGCAGATTGGACATTTCTAGGGGGCGTGGGGGGGGGACGACCCTGTGAATAGATTCGGTTGCGCGGGGAGGAGGAGAACAATTGATTAATTCCTTTCCCACCCCTTTCTGCAGTAGGATTACAGCAAAGCAAGGGGATGCATTTTTGAAGTCCTTTCCCCCTGAGGAAGCGGATTGGGAAGGGGCTGAGCAGAGATTATATGGGGAGGGGGGGAGTTTTCTGAACCAAGATATTCTGGTGGGGGGTCAGAGGCGTTTTGGTTCAAAGCCATCTCACTGGCGCAAGATGATTCATTCTGGCGATTTTTCTCTCTTCAAGTAGAGCAGCCGCCTTAGAAATTGTTGCTAGAGCTTCCATCCCGGCTTAAAGAAATCTTGGAGGTTCATTCAAGTTGGTTTTTATTTTAATCGTTAGTTGAATGTGTGAAGCCGACCTTATTATACTGAGTGAGACCACTGGGCCATCCGGCCAGGAGGGACTTCTCCAACTAGCATCAGCTCTTAAGCTCAGAAAAAAGGCGAGCAAGGGGAGACAGAATAGAGGTGTACAAAATTATGCCTGGCGTGGAGAAAGTGAAGAGGGAGACATTTTTTTCTCCCTCTCTCATAAAAAACAGAACCCGAATGGGGTCATCCCATGAAGCGGATTGGTGGGAGATTCAGGACAGATCAAAGGAAGGACTTCTTCACACAGTGCAGAGTTGAACTGTGGAACTCACTTCCACAAGATGCAGTGATGGCCACCACTTTGGACAGCTTTAAAAGCGGGTTGGACAAATTTCTGGAGAAGGCAATCAATGGCTGCTAGTCCTGATAACTCTATGCTACCTCCAGTACTGGAGGCAGTATGCCTGCATACACCAGTTGCTGTGGAACATGGGCGGGAGGGTGCTGTTGCACTCATGTCCTGCTTGTGGTTTCCTGTGGGCAGCTGGTTGGCCACTGTGTGAACAGAATGCTGGACTAGATGGACCCATGGTCTGGTCCAGCAGGGCTCTTCTTATGTTCTGACTAGAATCAACACCTGCTGAAGGCATTTCTATTTAGACATGGCTTCCTTGACTAACAGGCCACAGTTTTATTGGCATAATTTTTTTTTGTTTCTTAGTTTTAAATCAAGTTTCTAGCCCACAAGGCTGCAAAGATTGGCATGTTGATTATGAACATTTTAATGCTGTATTTTGATTCCCCCTCCTTCCTTTTTCTTGTTTACTGCTTGGGAATTTTATGGGATGTAAAGCAGTATATAAATCTTGTAATATAAAATGAATAAGGGTGCGATCCTATGCCTGTTTAGACAGGAAAAAGTCCTACAGCTCCCAGCATTCCGCTGGCTGGGGAATGCTGGGAGTCTTAAGACTTTTTTCTGACTAAACATGCATAGCATTGTGCCTTAAGTAAATTAATTATCCAGGATGAGAGCCTTCTAACTGCAGGTGCCAGTGATTGAACTGGGACCTTTTCATAGATTTTCATAGAGCATAGAGTTGGGAGGGGCCTACAAGGCCATCGAGTCCAACCCCCTGCTCAATGCAGGAAACTAAAGGAGGGGTCTGTCCCATCCAAGTAACAACCAGGCCTGACCCTGCTTAGCTTTCCACGCTCAGACAAGCTGAGCCAGCGTGAGCCACAGGCCAGAGAAGGAGGATTATGTAAGCCGCCTTGGGTTCCTTGCAGGAAAAAAAGGCGAGGTATAAATATAATTAATAAATAAAAATTAAAATGATCCCTTTACACCGCAAGGGCAGATGTAGGTCAAACTTTCCGGAGGGCCACAAGTTGCACACCCCATATACATACATATATATATATATATATGCCTTCCTTGTTGAAATAGCGGGGGCCAGACTTGCCCAGGAGAGTTGGTCTTTCGCATCCGATATTTCGGTGGGTCCAGGGGGGGGGGCATTGCATCAGCCCACCATTGTCGGCGTGGGTGGGGAAGTGTTCTCTGCAGTTGCTCCGTAGCTGGAGGCTTGTCGAATTGAGGTGGGTTTTTTTTCTTTTTCTTTTCAGCCAGAGGTGCTGTCAAAATCTTCTTCAGGCTGGTTCTTGATGTCAGGAGTTCACGCCATTCGGACGGGTGTGTGTGCAAAACCTCTTTCAGCCCAAGGGGCCGATTTCAATTTTGGAGAAGCTCTCGGGGGACCCCGTTCCAGTGGTGGGTGGGGGGGGGCTAAACCCCCCCCCCAAATAACAGCCTTATTTTAGCTTAAAGGTGCAATTGTATGCATGTTTAGGCGGGTGGTGGTGGTGGAAAGGTCCACAATTCCCAACACATACCAGCCACGGGGGAAATAGAAGCCATTGACCAAACTGCCAATTGAGCTTGATTATTTATTGATTCAATTGTCCTTCTTTATATAATATCTATAATAATTATCTCTTTATATATAACCTCTATAATAAATATTATCCATATCATTGTATGTATTAGCTATATATTATTTTATTTATTTAATTATCTATTTATAAATTAAATTTATGTATTGCTTCCCAGCACAAAATGCAGCCTAGGAGCAACTTGCACACACAATACATAAATCCATGATTAATATAATGGGGGGGACACACGTCACACCCCAAATCAGTAAGCACCATAATCAGCACAATAGTACAAATAAAAATAAATAACATAAAATCTAAGAGGAATACCATATGAAAACACAAAAAGTTACACCCCACAGCCTAGAATAAACACCACAAAAGCAGTCCACAGCTATTGGGCTGTAACTCACGCCTGGGAAAATATGTACATCTCTGCCAGACGAGCATCCTTGATTCATGTCGTACAATCTTACTGGGGTTCCCATCCATTTGTGGATCAGGTCCTATCTCTATCCAAGCCAGTGTGGCATAGTGGTGAGAGTATTAGACTGGGACTCGGGAGATCTGGGTTCTAGTCCTTGCTCTGCCATGGAGCTCACTGGGTGACTTTGGGCCAGTCCCTGACTCTCAGCCTAACCTACCTTGCAGGGTTGTTGGGAAGATAAAATGGAGAGGAAGATTATGTAAGCCACCTTAGGTTTCTTGCAGAAAAAAAAGGCGGGATATATATAAATTTGTAGAGAGACTTTTAAGCAAACTCTGGCCAAAAAACAGAGCAAAATAACAGGATTTTGAGTCCCCACCAGGTATTTGGAGATGGTTGCTATAGATTGACAAGCACATAGCGGTCTTCATACAGTGAGTTGGGAGTGACACTGTTTTCAGGGCTGGGATGACCTTTTTAGGGACAGAGGAAGTGGTCTTCGTGTGCATACCAAATTTCAGGTGTCTAGGTTTCACAGTCTTGGCACTGACGGATGGACAGACAGGTTATCGGTTAGAGTGTCAGACTGGGACTCAGGAGATCCGGGTTCTAGTCCCCGCTCGGCCATGAAGCTCACTGGGTGACTTTGGGCCAGTCACTGATTCTCAGCCTCACCTACCTCACAGGGTTGTTGTGAGGATAAAATGGAGAGGAGGAGGATTGGGCCAGCTGCCTTGGGTTCCTTGCAGGGGAAAAGGTGGGATATAAACATAATAAATAAAGAACAAATACTCCCATCGGAGCATATCTAACCCCTTGCACTTCTCCCCTGGCCCCTTCTTTTTCCCCTTCCAGTGCCCCTCGGCACCGGTTTCCGAGCAATGACCTCCAAACCTAAGAAGCGGGGGCCACTACCCACACGCCCCGAGCCGCCCAACACGGAACAGATTCTCGAGGATGTCCAGCGCACCCAACCGAACGACCCTGTGTTTGTCCTCCTGGCGGAGCCCAGCGAAGGTAACGGGGGCGGTCCTGGATAATTTTCATCCCTGTGCTGCTTGGTATCATGAGGCGGATGCAAGGAGGGTATTGGGTTCTCCAGACCGGTTATCTGGTGCAGTTTTTAGAATTATTTATATTCTAAAGAAGACTTGCACAATAAAACAAACATAAACATACACAGTCTAATACAGTGTTCTCCAACCTTGGGTCCCCAGATGTTTTTGGCCTACAACTCCCAGCATGCCCCAAATGCATACCAAATTTCAGGTGTCTAGGTTTCACGGTCTTGGCACTGACGGATGGACAGACAGGTTATCGGTTAGAGTGTCAGACTGGGACTTGGGAGATCCGGGTTCTAGTCCCCACTCGGCCATGGAGCTCACTGGGTGACTTTGGGCCAGTCACTGACTCTCAGCCTCACCTACCTCACAGGGTTGTTGTGAGGATAAAATGGAGAGGAGGAGGATTGAGCCAGCTGCCTTGGGTTCCTTGCAGGGGAAAAGGTGGGATATAAACATAATAAATAAAGAACAAATACTCCCATCGGAGCTACGCTGGCTGGGGCATGCTGGGAGTTGTAGGCCAAAAACATCTGGGGACCCAAGGTTGGAGAACACTGGTCTAATATAACAGATTGCGTATAGAGGAGCAGGAAGGGGAGGAGCAAGGCGCCACCGTCCTACGAGGAATCCTGGCGGTGCCTCCGGCTCCTCCCCTCGGGAGCTGGGGTAAAACACTGAGACGGCCGAAGTGTTCCAGAGCAGGAGGGAAGCACGGAGGTGATAATTCCCCTCTACTCAGCACTGGTTAGGCCTCATCTTGAGTACTGCGTCCAGTTCTGGGCACCCCACTTTAAGAAGGACATAGACAAACTGGAGAGGGTTCAGAGGAGGGCAACAAGGATGATAGAGGGACTGGAAACAAGGCCCTATGAGGAGAGATTGAAAGAACTGGGCATGTTTAGCCTTCAGAAGAGGAGACTGAGGGGAGATATGATCGCACTCTTCCAGTACTTGAAGGGATGTCACACAGAGGAGGGCCAGGATCTCTTCTCGATCATCCCAGATTGCAGGACACGGAATAATGGGCTCAAGTTACAGGAACCCAGATTCCACCTGAACATCAGGAAAAACTTCCTGACTGTCAGAGCAATAAGACAATGGAATCAACTACCTAGGGAGGTGGTGGGCTCTCCCACTCTGGAGGCATTCAAGGTGCAGCTGGACAGACATCTGTCAGAGATGCTTTGACCTGGATTCCTGCATTGAGCAGGGGGTTGGACTCGATGGCCTTGTAGGCCCCTTCCAACTCTACTTTTCTATGATTCTATGCTCCTCTTGCCCTCAATAGGATGCCCGTAATCCTCCGAGTTTGGAGGGTCCCGGGCGGCCACATTGGATTGTGTTGCCTGATGGTATGTAAGTAATAATATTTATTTATTATGTATAATAAGATACATAATGAATGAACAATATTCCATCACATATCAAGACCTAAAAAAAACCAACCAAACCAACTTAACATTAAAGGCACTGAATATTTCATTCAAAAGGCAGAGAAATAAACCACAATATTCAAGCAACGGGAGCCAGTACATCATACAGTTATTGTGTCGTCATTTTCTGTTTGTTTCTCATTTAAGGTATTGGTTTAGCCACCGGATAGGCCTGTGGCTCACGCTGGCTCAGCTTGTCTGAGCGTGGAAAGCTAAGCAGGGTCAGGCCTGGTGATTACTTGGATGGGAGACCCCTCCTCTCGTTTCCTGCATTGAGCAGGGGGTTGGGCTCGATGGCCTTGCAGGCCCCTCCCAACTCTAGGATCTATGAAATCCCCCATCTACTTACTCATTGTAGGTATAATTAGTAGCCTCCATTTTTAGCGTATATAATTTTTGCTGCCATATAAGGCAGGAGTTGAACCTTTTTCCGTTCGAGGACTGAACTGAAGTGTTGGAACCTCTTTCGGTCCTGAGGGCTGAGTTCAGTTTTGGAAGCGTCCTTGGGGAGCGCATTCCATTGGTGGGTGTGTCTGGAGGCAAAATGGGGAGGAGCCAGAGCCCCAGCATATTTTAGCTTAAAGCTCTTATTGCCAGTAACTACTAAGTCTTAGGAGAGGCATTTCAGCCTTTTAGAATCGGGGGGGGGACGGGGACGGGACTGCACAAAAAGCCAGGAAGGGCGCAATCCTCCGAACTCGAGAGTATTACGGGCATCCTAGGCAGGTTGCGATTTCAGCCGTTTTAACCGCAGCGCTTCAGAAGGGGGGGAGGGAGGCTGCCTGTGGCGCCACCAGGAGACAGTAATACCTTGGATTGCGAGTAACTTGGTCTGAGAGCGTTTTGCAAGACAAGCAAACATTTTTTTAAAATTTTGACTTGATAAACAAGCAAGGTCTTGCAGGACAAGTCAGTAGGGATATAACCGCTCGCCTTGAGCGGGCGTAGCGGGCCGAAATCGGCCCCGCTCACGCCCGCCAGAGACTCGCCTTGATATAAGAGTGTTTTGGATTACAAGCACGGTTCCGGAACGAATTATGCTTGCAATCCAAGGTATTACTGTACTTCTTACCTTGGTGGCCCTGGTCTGTCCCCCGACCCCCGGAACGCCCCCTTCTCTGAGGTCGCTGATACAACCTCAGAGAAGCAGCCGGTGTGGTCCTTTCTGCACCGGCTGCAAGCGGGGTGGCGGGGATCTGAGTGCGGATCCCTTGGTCTGAGGTTGTAGCTCTGTTTGCGACCTTGGATCTGGGAATCCAAAAACAGTCTGGAAACTACCAAATGGTCAGAGGAAAGTGGGTGGAGCCAGGGGAAAGGGGAGTGGCCATCTGGGAATCCCAGGCAAGCAGGATTTGTGAGTATTTCATCTCGTTCCCCCCCTCTTTCTGCCTGTACTCAGATTTGCCCACTCCAGCCAAGAACGAAGACCCCGAGGCCAAGCGGGAACGCCTTTACCGGCTGACCCAGTCCTACGTGGAGATGAACCACCGACTTCAAAAGGCCTGCAGCCTGCTGAAGGAGAAATGCGAGGAGCTCAAACTAGCCGGCGCGACTCTGGAGCAAGGCATCCTGGAGATGAAGCAGAGGGCCTTGTGAGACACTCTTGGGGAGATGCCCGCAGACAGCAAGGAAAGCCAGGCGGACCAAACATAGAAGAGTCGGCAAACGCCCCCTCCCCTTTGCAGGATCATGCCATGCTTGAGCGAAAAAATAAAAGACTTGCGACCGCGACGTGACTTCAGCATGCATAAGCTACACATCTTGAACACCGCCTGTGTTTTCGGTTCTGTGAATGTGTGCCAAAACCAGCTGCCTGCTGCAAGCCTCTCGAAGGCCTAAACCTCCTTGCTGTGCTCCCCTTGAAATGCCCGATAGCGTGGTTAGCCCGCATCCATTGTTTCCCCCGCCCTAGATTTGTGAGATTCGCCCTTGGTTCTGCGCGGATCCATCACACCTTCTGTTGCTTTCTTCATACAGACTTAAGACAAGATATTTCTGTTGGGGAAACCTTGACAGGCGCTTTCCCCAGAGTTTGCATACCTAGTCGGGCTGGGACAAGTGGACTTGGAGGAGGAGTGCGGAGCGGGGTGATCGCCGCCGCTTGCCCGCCGTTGGCAGCCGCTGCGGGCCGCTTGCCATGACAACTCCGTCATTCCGTTACGATTTCTCCCTCTGGTACTGCCTGGACGACGACCCTATCGCCACCTCCATCTGCATGATCCTGACAGAGCAAGGCTTCCGGGGCTACGTGGAACACCAGGACCACGTGGCAGGGCAGCCGGTCATTGCCTCGGTGGACGAGATCATCCAGACGAGCCGGGTCGCCATCGTCCTCTTGACCTCCCGCTCGGTGGCCGACCCGTGGTGCCAGCGCATTGTGGAGTGGAACCTCATCCACTCGATACACCAGGACGGGACCAAGGTTATCCCTGTTTACGTGGACGTCGGACAGGAGCAGATGCCGCTGGCGCTGAGGCACCTGACCGGACTCGATTACAGAGGGCCGTTCTTTAAGCAGAGGCTTCTCGCCAGCTTGCAAAGGGCCAGGCAGCCGGCAAGGACCCCACGCCCTTCCAGCCTGACCGGTGCTACAAGCAGAGTTCGCTTCTGATGGTCTTCAGAAGTGGATTGGGAAGGGGGCAGTGGCGACAGCGGCGGCAGCAGCTCGGTTGTTGCATTTCGACCATCACCAGAAGCGTGTTGGGTTCATTTGGTGTTTGACATAGGCCCCATCGTGACGTGGGTTGGTGACCGTGAACAGATCCCACTGTAGATTTGTGCCTAGAGCCGATGTGTCAGAACGTCTTTCAGTGAAACAAAGTTTTAGGTGTTCCGGGAAGTGAGCGGAAGGGGGAGGGGGTGTCATTTGTTATTTGTCTGGTAGGGGGAGGGGTTTGGTGTCGAGAGAGAAGAGCCAAGTCCCAGGACTGTTGATTGTCACGTTCGATTTAAGTTAAGGAGCTCTTATTAAAAAGCCGTTTTTGGACGACTCTTGACTGTGTCAGCTGTCTCCGTTTTGAGCTCCTTGGGCCTACCTCACTTTCTCGGGGCGACGTGAATAAGTTGGACCCTCCTTGAATGGTGGTGTCATGGAACGTTTACGCACACGCCCCCCCAAAAAGGGGCGAAGGTTTGTCATAATGTTAGGTTCCCCCCGCCCAAATGCTCCTGACACACAAACGTTTACTCAGTGGGAAAACCACATGCCCTCCCATAACAGAAAAACAACAACAAAGACTCTTGTGGCACCTTAAAGCAGGGGTGGGCAACTTGTGACCCCAGCAGATGTTTTGGCCTACGATTCCCATCATCCCTCACCATTGGCTATGCTGGGTGGGGCTGATGGGAGTTGTAGGCCGAAACATCTGGAGGGCCACAAGTTGCCCACCCCTGCCTTAAAGACACACATTTATTCTGGCGTAAGCTTCCGTGGATCGCAGCCCACTTCGTCAGATGCATGGAGTATTCTGGAGAGTTTCAGGTTTTTATCCAGGACATAGAGCAAGGGTGGAAGAAAAGAACGATCAATGGTGAGATCAGAAGGCAGTCACCGTATTTTTCGCTCCATAAGACGCACTTTCCCCCCAAAAAAAACTAGGTGGAAATGTCTGTGCGTCCTATGGAGTGAATACAGTAAAAAAAAATAAAAAAATTATTATTATTTTTTTTAACTTTCCTCTGCTGGTCCAGAGCGGAGGACTCCTGGGCAGGGTGGGGGAAGCCCCTGCCTCTCAGCTGATTCCCCGTGGAACAGCTGATTTAAAAAAAAATAAAATTATTATTATTATTATTATTATTATTATTATTATTATTATTATTATTATTATTATTTTTACTTTCCTCTGGTGGTCCGGAAGAGTGGAGGACTCCTGGGCAGGGTGGGGGAAGCCCCCCGCCTCTCAGCTGATTCCCCACGGAACAGCTCATTTTTTTTTTTAAAAAAATATTATTATTATTATTATTATTATTATTAATGTATTATTATTTTATTTTAATTTTACTTTCCTCTGCTGGTCCGGAAGAGCGGAGGCCTCCTGGGCAGGGCGCCTCTCAGCTGATTCCCCACGGAACAGCTGATTTAAAAAAAATTTTTTTTTTTTTGGTACCATATGGTAAGTGCGTCTTATGGTCCGGTGCGTCTTAGGGCGCGAAAACTTCGGTAAATGCAGAAAGCGACAGTCACATGATTAACAGTCGTCAGTAGTTTGTTAACTACTCCGTCATACTCCATGCATCTGACGAAGTGGGCTAGTGTCCACGGGAGCTTATGCCAGAATAAATGTGTTCGCCTTTCGGGCGCCACGTCTCTCTCTCTCTGTTGTTTTTGCTGCGATAGGCTTAGAGCACAATCCTGTGGTCCTGGCAGAGCATCTCGGGGACTAGGATTTTTTGAAGTCGCCCCCCCCCCCCTTCGAGGCTGTAGATGCTGCCACCACCTTGGAATGGAGACTCTTGATCCCGATCTCTGCCTCCCCGCCCCCTCACAACCACCGCGGAAAGAACCATTGCCACACTGGCTGCTCCCTGAGGTCACAAATGCGACTTCGGGGAGAGGGGAAGGGGGGGGTGTTCTGGTGGGTGGGGAGTGGAGAAGCTGGGATATGTAGTTTCCTGTGGTCTTTCCAGTGCAGCCCCCCCCCCCCCCCGGGCAGCGAGCAACAAGAAGGACAAAGAGCGGAGAAGCGGAAATTGCCTGTGTTGTTCCTTCTGCTCAGACAGGCGTCTGCCTGCACAGCATCGGATATTCGGAGTCCTCCCAGCATCTGAGTGCTTTTTTAAAGGGCATCGGATTCGGCTCACCTCTGGAAATGGCTGCTGTATAGATGCATATGCATCCGATCTACTAACAGCAAGCTTGTTCTACGGGTGTGGATTCTTATCTGGCCAAAATGGAAGCACCCACACACACGAGCGGGAGCTATTAGCAGACTTGGAGGAACTCCCAAGATTTGCAGGAGGGCTCCCCCCCCTGTCTCCCCTCCAAAGGAACCTTTAGAGGGGGAAACTTCCTCCAAAAAGAGCTCAGTGAGGAATGAGAGTTCTCAGTGGCCATGGAATGGTGGGTGATGGGGGACGGCGGCTGAAAAATGGGGGTGGGGAATGGAATGGCCTATTCTGGAAGAGGGCATGGCCGGCTGGAACCGGGGGTGATGGAATGGAATGGAGTATTCTGGGGGAGGGTATGGCCGGCTGGAACCTAGGGGGGGAAGGAATAGAATATTCTGGAAAAGGGCTGAAACCCTGAACAAGCTCCACTCTACACTGCAAGATGTTGTTTCAGGTTGTGATGCATCCGATGAAAGTGGTCACTTGTGATGCTCTGATGAAAGTCCACAAAACCTTTTTGCTGTAATTGTCTATATTGAAAAAAAGTTCAAATTTGAAAACACATTGATGCATTTAATTTTAAAAGATTTTTTAAAAAATGGAACGCCTTTACCCTGCTCATCAGCTGAATGAAGGCTCCCAGGGCAGCTTACTGAGAATCTAAAAGACACAACACAAAAGGGAAAGGAATTGGGAGGGGGGGGTGAGCAAAGCGCAGGCACCCATTCTTAGTTACAAAGTCCTTAGTTACAAAGTTCTTTCTGGCAGAGGAGGGCAAAACAAGCACCTTGCAACTGTTCCTTCTCTGACTGATGTGTGGGCCTGTTTTGGCACTGTGGTTTTGCAAAATAGGTTTAGCACCAGGGATAGATCCAGTAGAGCAGTGTTCTCCAACCTTGGGTCCCCAGATGTTTTTGGCCTACAACTCCCAGCATGCCCCAGCCATGTTGGGAGTTGTAGGCCAAAAACATCTGGGGACCCAAGGTTGGAGAACACTGCAGTGTCAGTGGGGCATTAAACCCATTTTGACCCTGGGGTTCAGCACCACGGTTAGCATCCTAAAAGTTCAGACTGGAACCCGGACTGGATTTAACGCCCCACTGACATTGGAGCCACCAAAAACAACGGCCTGATTGGAGTCCACCAGGCGAATGTCCTCCGATGACCTCAGTGACCGGGCAGGTTGGTATGGGAGAAGGCGCTCTCTCAGGAATCCTGGTCCCAAGTTGTTTCGGGCTTTGTACACTAGTGCCAGAACCCTAAACCTGGCCCGGTAGTGAATAGGCAGCCAGTGCCATTCCCGCGGCAATGGAGTCGCATGGTGAAAAAGGGGAGCTCCCAATAACAAGTCAGTTCACCTTAGTACGGCACACATCACCCTTAAGTCAGCCGTGGTGAAAACCCTTTTCAGCCTTGGGGCCAAATTCCAATCTAGGAAAGGTCCGGGGCCGGGGGCACCCTCACTCAGTATGTGGGCTGGGCCAAAGGTAGTCTAGCCAGGGCCACAACGTAATTATTACTGATTTTAAGCCTCCTCAGAAGTAAGAAGGACAAGGCTTCTGCGTGTCTACTCAGAAGAAAGGGGGCACTGAATCCCTTGGCAGCCCCCTCTCCCTGCTTAAAGCTTTCACCACCAGTAACTAAGTCCAAGCAAATGTATTCCAACCTATCAGAATGGGGGAAAGTGCAAACACTGAGAAACCATCGAACAGGGGAGAAGGAGATGCTAGGGAACAAAAAGGTCCGGGGCTCAGGCCCTCAGGACCCCCCCAAATTGCACAAATTTGCATATGCTAATTTACATATGCAAATATATGTGTGCATAATTAGAAATAATTACTATGATTTAAATTTTCTAGAAGGCAAGCAAATTAGCCTCTTGCTTGCTTGCTTGCAGGACAGAACTGAGCCATGTCCTGAGCTGTGCTTGCTTAAAACATACCCTGCGTGCGCCCACACTTTCCCACGGTCTTTCAGGGCCAAATCCAGATTGGGAGGATGGGGTGCCTGGGACCAGCAAAAAGCCGCATGGGCACCTTAAACATTTACCAATTAGCTGCAAACTGAACATGGCACAGTGGCAAGGGAGTTTGTGGCAATGTATTGTAGACTATGATAACCCCTTTTAGGCGGCAAACCTACACAATTATTAGGGAGTGACCCTGTTAAATACAGCAGGATTTACTTCTGAGGAAATCCTCGCTTCCTCGTCCCTGCATCACCAACAAGCTCAACAGCACTGGGCAGAGATCTCGGGATTGGAGGGCGTTGCTTTGCTGCTCCTGGTCCCTGGACCAGGTGAGGAGGCAGAGAGAGAGATACCCCCAAAGGTGGGTCTTTATTTCTAATACTTTATTTTGCTAGTTTCTGGGATTCTTGAACACCTTTCCCCCCCCTCTAGTTCTTGGGTTCTAATTTCTGGAAATCCTAAAATCTACACCGAATTTTTGCAGTATCAAGTTTCTAGCAACCTCATCATCTTACAACTCTTAAAAGTACCAAACTGCATAGTTGGATACCTTTATTAGGACCAACCAAAATTCCTAATAAAGGTATTGCCCAACTGTGAATTGGTGTGTGTGTGGGTGTGTTTTTAATTTCTCATGGACCAGCTACCTTTGTTTCTGGTTGTTTGTTTTTTAAATCACCAAAGTTATCAATCCCTGGGTTTCTCTCTAGATCCAGATATTGGAATTATCTTCAGGATGGGCAAGGCAGGTTGCAGCTCTGAGCACATTTACTGAGGAGTAAGACTCCAACCCTACGACTTACCTGGGAGGAAATCCCATTTAACTCAGTACGACTTATTTCTGAGTAAACATGTTTAGGATTACACAGTAAAATTGATGTAATCCGGAACATGTTTCCCCATCCACAGATCTCTCTGTGCCCCCAGTTGTTTCCCAACCCCACATAATTTCCTGTACCATCTCAGCTACCTTTTCCCACCCCACAGGTCTTTATAGCCATGTCTAGAGCTGTGTCTGGACCGGCTCAGCCTGCACAGCTCTGCAGCTCCACCTGGTGGCCCAATGGAGAAGGCAGGCAAGTCCACCTGCAAGTACTCGCAGGGTTAGTACCGGACTTGTAGGTGTTTGCAGGGTCAGAGCCAGCCATTCACGAAGGCCAGCTGGGAGCCCTATAAGAGGCTTCCTGTTGCTGCTCACCTTCACCATAGCAACATGAGTCATTGTGGAAGTTGCTTCCTGTTTATGCTTGGGCCCTCACCTCCACTTGTCTCCGACTCTTTGCCTGCCCTCGACGCCGCTCTCGCCTCTGGTCCTGCCTGTGCCCTGTTGGCCTCTGACTCTCACCCGCCCTCGCCCGGCACCCCCACCTTTGGCTCCTCCACACCTTGCTGGTATCTGACTACTCGCTCGTGACCAGCACTGCCTTGCTTCTGCCTCAGGCGCTCAGCTACGCTTCATAGCCGCTCCAACCTTCGCCCAGCTCAGCCCTGGGTCTCCCTCACTTCCACCATCCCTGGCCCCGGTGTCCCTATCCTAGACACCAGCTGCCCATGCCCCGGACCTGACAGGCTGGCCCCAGGACATTGTGCTGCCTGAGGCAGGGCAGCAAACGGTGCCTGCACCCCAACCCCAGTCAAGGTGCACAGTACTCTGCAAAGCTGTCAAGTAACTTGTTTTGGCTCTCGATGGGTTTTTTTTTTGAAAATCCAACGGATTTTCATCATTCGGCCTACAAACCATGTCAGAGGACTACAAACCATGTCAGAGGTGAAAAATTTCATGCTGAAGAAAGACGAGTATTTGAAAAATGGATTACTGAATGTAAGCTGAAGCTCTGTGATGTCTTTAAGACTCCCCCAGTGTGGTCATCATCCAACATGTCAGGGCTGACATGAGGTAATCACTCACACACACACACACACACACACACTCACACAAATTCAACAAGGAAATTCCCATGGGGCAGCTCCACCAGGCTTAGCAATAGCTAGTAGCTGTTGATAGGTGGAGCCGCCTCTATGAATTTTTCTGGATGAATTTTTCTAAGAAGAACACCAGAAGAAGAACACAAGAAAAGCCCTGCTTGATCAGACCTAGCTCAGCCTCCTGTTTCTGACCGTGGTCAGCAAAGATGCTTCTTGGAGCCCCAAGCCCTCGTTTCTTCTCCCCCCCCCCGCCCCCAGCTTCTCACTTCCTTTCCATTGTGAACAGGAGAAAGGTGTCAATTGAACAACTTAATAAGTCATACGCGAGAGCTATAGAGCAGGGGGTTGGACTTGATGGCCTTGTAGGCCCCTTCCAACTCTACTTTTCTACGGTTCTATGAAAATCAACAGAAGCTGTTCTCTATAATTTCAGCCATTGTGTATCACATGAGCTTGCTCTTTGTGGAAAGACCACAGGTAACATGATGGACCTTTTACAGTTTCATGTTGAGGCAGGGGATGAATAAAATAAATAAATAAATAAATAAAAAATTGGAAACTGAGTCAGAGACAATGCTAAGTACACACCTTGAAGAATGCAGAATGAATTGATAAAGTTATGTGGCCAAATTTTGAGGGAAGATATTGTTGTGAAGGCTAACACTTGAGTATCTCAGCTTTAACAGATGAAACAACAGATATTTTTTTTGGCATAGAACAACTGTCTCTTGGTGTAAGATTGGCGGAAGAAAGCCATGGGAATGCATGTGCACTGGACGCTAGAGCCAGTCAACCTAGCACCACAATCTGTGAAGTTGGATGTAAGGGAAATGAAAGCAGATATACAAGAGTTGCTGGGAATATTGGAATGACACACAGGGAAACCAGTGAGGAGACCTTTCACACAATTTATAGAGAAGGGCAAGAAACTGGTAGATGAACCGGATGTAGAACTTGAAGCACCTAGACCAGTGTTCCCCAACCTTGGGTCCCCAGATGTTTTTGGCCTACAACTCCCAGCATGCCCCAGCCAGCAGCGCTGGCTGGGGCATGCTGGGAGTTGTAGGCCAAAAACATCTGGGGACCCAAGGTTGAGGAACACTGCTCTACTGGATCTATCCCTGGTGCTAAACCTATTTTGAATGTAGCTGTGGTGTGGGTGGGTTCAGTTGTATAAACCCTGCAAATACGCAAGTCAAACAGTAGTTACAAGTCAGAGACCTCATCTCTCCCTGCATCCTCGAATTATCCCTGTGGACATCCCTGTACACCTTATTGCAGAAGCTGCGAGAGCAATGCTTAGTTTCTTCACTCTTGGGAAACAAGAGTTTCCATGGTGCCTGGGACATTGCCGGATCAGCATCCAGAAGGAGTGGAGAGTTGTCCTCCGGCTCTGGATAAAGCTAGAGACAAACCCTTGCATCTGTGATTCTCATTTCAGATTGGAGCCATTCATGCCACGTCACTGAGGCTCACACCATACCAGAAAATGACAAACGACAGCCACGTCACTCAAGCATGTCCCTGGGAGAAGCCCTCCAATCTGAAAGAATGGCTGCTGGTCATCTCATCATCAGGCGATCACTCGTGACCGAGTAAGATTGTCTTCCGGGATAAAAGGAGGAAATTCTAAAGAAGATTGTGTAGACTCTAGCGATGGGTCTGTGGAGGCCAATTCTAGATCCACACAGCTTCCCACAGTGAGGACACAGGTTACCAGATAGAAGATGGTCCTGTAAAGGATTCATTTGACGTGCTTTTCGCGCTCAGACTCCTCCAGTGGAAACTTACACATAAGTGTTTCGGTCCAGCTGCCCACCATTTGTAAATGTCGAGGTCCTCAATGCCATAACCTCACCGAAGGGTAAATTCCCTCCAACAATGAGGTCTCCCCACCTGTAATACTCTTGCTCGATTGGAAAAGGCCTGGTGAAGCCAAGGGACATTTGGTCACCCCCATTTAGACCTCGGCTGGACAAAGGAGCCAGAATAGCAGCAGCAGCCGCATCATCAGCTGTGTAAAGAAATCTTCCTTCCCACGCCGGCATTCACAGGAGCTGAGCTGCAGCTGCCTGCACAGATCCCAGACTGAGCTTGAGACCGACGGGAGAAACACTCACACGTCAAGCTGCCCCTCCCGCTCCCCAGCCTCGCTCGGACGTGCTCGTGGCGTGTTTGTAGTAAGCATGTTTCCTCCTCCAGGAGTTCTTCGTTTTTGACTTGCTGGATGGAAACCCGTTGGGAATTCATCAAGAATTACGGTCATTTTCACAATTTCAAGTTAGAGAAAATCACCACGGCCCCAGAGTGCTAGGCTCCCATCGCACCTCAGAGGGAGAAAAACATGTTTCCATCCATCTTTGCTTGTCTGTGGGCCAGATGTGGCTCACGAGTTTGACTTCAGTTGTGGAAGGGGCGGGGCGGGGTGCCTTGGGCCTCTGTGAACCTGAGCTCCTAAATCCAAGATGGAGTCCATGTTGTTCAAAGTTCACTAGCCGAGATCGATGGCTGGTGAAAGGGGAGGAGGTTTCTCGGGATGCTGCGTGTGGTTTAGAGGAGGTGCCCGGGTGGTGGCACGGCTGCGTAAAGTCCCCTGTGATATTGAGAAGTGTTCCATGCCTTCCAGGAAGAGCACACACAGATCCTTATGCATTAACCTTAAACCAGTGTTCTCCCACCTTGGGTCCCCAGATGTTTTTGGCCTACAACTCCCAGCATGCCCCAGCCAGCGTAGCTGGCTGGGGCATGCTGGGAGTTGTAGGCCAAAAACATTCTGGGGACCCAAGGTAGGAGAACACTGACCCAAACTGTTTGTTTGAGTATCAAATACAATGGAGGCCTAGAGACAATCGACCCTCATAATGTTACTGACAGCAACAAAGGGGTTCTATGTTCCAGGCTGCCTCTCGGAAGCCAGTGCCTGTCCTACAAATCTGAGCTGCACTTTACTCACAATGCTACTCTTGCATGCTGTTGGCCATGCCCTGATTTCGCTGGGACACCTGTGTGATGATGCAGGCATCTTGCATAACTTCCCCCCACTGAAAGATACAAAGGACGGAGCTGGTATGGCCAGGTTTATGCATAGCATGCCCTTGATAAAAGAACTCCTCTGGGTAATTATTTCATAGATTTCATAGATCATAGAGTTGGAAGGGGCCTTCAAGGCTATCGAGTCCAACCCCCTGCTCAATGCAGGAAACTAGAGGAGGGGTCTCCCATCCAAGTAATCACCAGGCCTGACCCTGCTTAGCTTTCCACGCTCAGACAAGCTGAGCCAGCGTGAGCCACAGGCCTGTATTTCCTTCTGGGCTCAGTTTTAGGTGCTGGAACTTACCTTAAATCCCCAAATGGCAGGAGATCCAAATAACTGCAGGATAAAAAAAAGTTTTGAATGAATGATTACAGAAATACGGAAATGGGTTCCTGGTGTCGGGAGCTGCTCAGCCACTGATCCATGTGGTGAGCCATGGAACTGCAGCCGCTCATGGAGAACCTTCCAGATCTGCTCTGGCTCCACCCACCCAGGTTGACCATTGGCTGCTCCTGGGCAAGAAGTTGTCCGAAGGACTTCCATTCCCAGCCAAGCCTTGATTAAGCATCACGGTCTACCTGATGAGCTCTGCTTGATTTTGCAATTCCGGTCTTGCTCTTGGTTCTGACTCTTCGTTGCCCTCAGCACTGGATTGCTTTTTGGTCCCAGCTCCTGACTATCTCCAGTCCTGAGATGCAGGCACCAGACTGGTTTAGAAACACTGGAAGGGGTTTCTCCACCAGGCAAGACTAACACTGGCCCTGTAACCCTTTCATCCTAAGAAGCAGGGCCGACCTTAAGAAGCAGTGGCTAGTAAAATATCCTCTTATTCCAGTTAAGTGTCTTCTCCTCCCCGGAAGCTCAGCCTAGGTGTGGTAATGGGCTTGCTTGGCCATGTTTGGGTTTGAGGAAACCCTGCCAAGGGATGCGCCATGACTCACGCCAGTTCCCACCCTTTCCTCAAACTGAGGCTCCTCATTGCCACATGTAGGCCCACCATTCATGCACCAATCAGACTGAGATGGAGGGTGAATTCAAGTGAATGTTCTAGCGTCAGGGGAGAAATAATGAACGTTAAATAATTGGGCAATTATATGTACCTGCCCAGACCCTTAGGTCAAGAGAGAGGGTCTTCTTGGTTGTGGCACCCTGTTTCCTGAAACACCCTTGCCAAGGAGGCTTGTCTGGCACCTATGCTGCTATAATTTCAGAGCCAGTCGAAAAATTTTCTTTTCTCCCGGGTATTTTAGATTTTAGATTGTGATTTTTCTGTCTGTTTTCATGCTGTGGCGTAGTGCTTAGAGTGCTAGACTGGGACTCGGGAGATCCGGGTTCTAGTCCTCACTTACCCATGAAGCTCACTGGGTGACTTTGGGTCAGCCATGGACTTTCAGCCTAACCTACCTCACAGGGTTGTTGGTGTGAGGATAAAATGGAGAGAAGGAGGAACATGTACACTACCTTGGGCTCCTCAGATGAAAGGCAGGATATTAATGATAAAAATTAATTAATTACAGATACACACACACACACACACACACGTATATACATATACATATACAGCGTGTGTGTGTGTGTGTATGTATGTATATATATATATATATATATATATATATATTCTTTCTTGTAATCTGCCCAGATAATTTTTCTTCTGGGGTGGATTAAAATATAATAAATAAATAATAACAAATAACTGAAGAAACTGCATTTCTGCAATTGCATTGTAATGTAAAATGTCTTTCTAGATGAGACCAAAGGCCTATTTCATCCAGAAAGGGGCCTTTGCCCAATGGGAATGTACGTGCTTTGCATTAAAGAAGGTCCCGGGTTCGATCCCCGGCGGCATCTCCAGGTAGAGTTGGGATAGACACCCCCCCCCCCAACACACTTAAAACCCTGGAGAGCCACTGTCCATCAGTGTCGACAACGCTGGGCTGGTTGGACTGAAGGTCTGACTCGGTATGAGGCAGTTTCTTGTGTTCCTGTCTAAAGTAGCACTTTACTCAGAACCATGAGGACTGGAATCTTTGGGAAATCTTTATGGGAAGGGCCATCGCTCAGTGGTAGGACATGTGGTTTGCACCAAGAAGGACCCAGGTTCGATCCCCAGCATCCCCAGGCAGGGCTAGGAAAGAATCTTGCCTGAGGAATATTGGGGTCAACGTTCCAATTTCTGTCTCCCAAGCAGTATTCGTTCTTTACGGGGAGGGCCGCTCTGAGGTAAAGTTTGCCTGGGGTGGCAGCGGTGGCAGCTCCTCCTTCACCTCCTCCCGCCGTCGCCACTGGTTCCTCCCTTCCCCCCTCCCTGGGGTTGCCCGAGGAGCGAAAGAGAGAGCCCCCTTAACTTGAACATTTTAAAAAAAAAGTCTATATTCTCATTCTTACTTTATGTACGGTATTCTCCTCAGCACTCGCGCTCACCCGTGAGAACTCTGGGGGGGGTATCGAGAGTGCTCCTGAGCATGCCCAGAGTGCTCTCCTCCACCGCCACTGTTGTTGAGAGGACTCCATTTCCCTCAGTGTTCTGTGAATTGCTGTGAGCCACCCAGAGAGCTTCAGCTATTGGGCAGTATAGAAATGAAATGAGATGATGAGGATGATGATGAGCCTTTATTATGATGGTTCTAAATATCCCGCAGACATCCAGAAGAGGCTTTGCCCTCCCAAATTGGCATCCTGTCCACGACGCAACGGGAATGTCCACTGATTAACCCCAAGTCCAGTTTTGAGCAGTTTCCCTCAAGAGGAAATACTCAACTCCTCCTCTCTTCCCTTTCAGAAGCTGCCTTCTGGGAGGTGTGTTCCAGAGAGGATTCATAGATTCATAGATCATAGAGTTGGAAGGAGCCTACAAGGCCATCGAGTCCAACCCCGTGCTCAATGCAGGAAACTAGAGGAGGGGTCTCCCATCCAAGTAATAATCAGGCCTGACCCTGCGTAGCTTTCCACGCTTTCCATGGCAAGCGACTCTAATGAGAAAAGGAGCCCAGGATGGGTGGGAGTTTTTAAAAAAGGAAATGTTAAAGGCACAATTGCAAACAATTCCCACAAGGAAAAAAGGCAGAGGGCAACAGAACTCAAAGATGACCTGAAAACAAAAAAGGACACGTATAGGAAGTGGAAGGAAGGACAGGCTACAAGGGAAGAGTACAGGCAGGTAGCACAGAACTGCAGGAATAGTGTCAGGAAGGCTAAAGCTGAGAATGAGCTAAGGTTAGTGAGGGATGCTAAAAACAACAAGAAAGCTTTCTTCAGATACATGCATAGTAAAAGACAGAGGAAAGAAATGGTGGTTCAACTACGCAATGAGGATGGCAAATTGATAACAGAAGACAAAGAAAAGGCAGAAGTGTTCAATTTCTATTTCGGCTCGGTCTTCTCCCAAAAAAGGGTCTATGACACACACACCCCCAGGCAAACCTGAAGTGCAGACTGAAGGGGCAGGATTGCAGCTTGAGATTGATAGGCAAATGGTCAAGGAACACCTGATTACTCTGAACGAGTTTAAATCTCCAGGGCCTGATGAGCTGCATCCTAGAGTAATAAAGGAACTGGCAGAAGAACTCTCAGAACCACTGTCTATTATCTTTGAGAAATCATGGAGGACAGGTGAAGTGCCAGATGACTGGAGGAGGGCAAATGTTGTTCCCATCTTCAAAAAGGGCAAGAAGGAGGAACCTGGGAACTATAGGCCAGTCAGTCTGACATCAATCCCTTGGAATATTTTGGAGCAGATTATACAGAAGTCAGTCTGCAAGCACCTTGAAAACAATGCAGTGATTACTAGAAGCCAGCATGGATTTGTCATGATCAAATCCTGCTAGACTAATCTCTGACCTCACTTTTTGATTGGGTAACCTCCCCTGTGGACTGTGGGAATGCTGTGGACATCATATATCTGGACTTCAGCAAAGCTTTCGACAAAGTGCCTCATGATATCCTGATTAGCAAGCTAGCTAAAAGTGGGCTAGATGGAACCACTATCAGGTGGATCCACAATTGGCTACAGAATCGGACTCAAAGAGTGCTTATCAATGGTTCCTTCTCAAACTGGGGAGAGGTAACGAGCGGGGTACCACAGGGCTCGGTCCTGGGCCCAGTGCTCTTCGACATTTTTATTAATGACTTGGATGAGGAGGTACAGGGAATGCTTATCAAATTTGCAGATGACACAAAGTTGGGTGGAACAGCTAATACTCTGGAAGACAGAAACAAAATTCAAAGTGACCTCGATAGGCTGGAGCGCTGGGCCGAAAACAACAGAATGAAATTTAATAGGGATAAATGCCAAGTGCTGCACCTAGGGAGAGGAAACCAAATGCAGAGTTACAGAATGGGGGACACTTGGCTCAACAATACTACAAGTGAGAAGGATCTTGGAATTGTGGTAGATCACAAACTGAATATGAGCCAGCAAGGGCCAATTTCAGCCTCTTTGCAGCCCCCCGATATTTGCAGTGACATCCCTAACTAGCAGTGAATTTTACAAAGTATTCAAAATCACAGATTTTTTCTCCGTATTAGATGATCTTTACAATTAAGATTGGGCCTCAGGAAAATAATGTAACATTTGGGGAGAAAGATGCAACACAAGAGACCAGCCCCGGAGGCCAAGATGGAGAAGATCTCCACGACCACCATGGTCTTCCCTTTGGTGCTCAGGTAGGTGGGCACAAAGGAGACCCAAACGCTGCAAAACACCAGCATGCTGAAGGTGATAAACTTGGATTCGTTAAAGCTGTCAGGCAACTTCCTAGCTAGAAAGGCGACCATGAAGCTGATGAGAGCCAGGAAACCCATGTAAGCCAAGACCAGGTAAAACATGGTGACTGAACCTTCGTTACATTCCACTATGATCTCCTCAGCCAGGGAATGGAAGTCCAAGTTTGGGAACGGGGGAGAAGTTCCCAGCCAGACAGCACAGATCACAACTTGGACGAGGGGACAGAATAAGACAATGGAGTTTGTCAGTTGTCTTTCCACCAGTTTCCTGGCGATGTTTCCTGGCCTGGTGGCCATGAAGGCAAGAACCACCGTGATAGTTTTGGCCAACACGGAAGAAACGGCCACAGAGAAAATTATTCCAAAAGCAGCTTGTCGGAGAAGACAGGAGGCTTTTGTGGGTCGACCGATGAAGAAGAAGGAGCAGAGGAAGCAGAACAGGAGGGAAATAAGGAGGATGTAGGTGAAGTCTCGGTTGTTGGCTTTCACGATTGCCGTGTTGCGATGTTTAATGAAGGTTGCCAGAATTAGAGATGTGATCAGAGAGAGACAAAGAGCCAGACAAGCCAAAATGGATCCGAAGGTCTCTTGATATGAAAGGAAGTGGATCTTCTTGGAGATACACCGGTCTCGGCTGCTGTTTGGGTGTTGATCTTCTGGACATGGGGCACAGTGATCTGCGTCTGGAATGAGGAAGAACTGTTGAAGAGCCTCATA
Organism: Shinisaurus crocodilurus; assembly: GCA_021292165.1. Taxonomy (NCBI): domain Eukaryota; kingdom Metazoa; phylum Chordata; class Lepidosauria; order Squamata; family Shinisauridae; genus Shinisaurus; species Shinisaurus crocodilurus. Next base: position 90,869,327 of record CM037882.1, on the reverse strand, counting down.
GTTGTCACAGATGTTGAGGGTGGTGGTTCAGGCCACAAAGGAGTAGATGGAATTATCCATCCTAACGTTTATTGTACACCGAAGTGCACAAACTCCATTTGATGGCTCCGTCTTTAAGCAGCAACGTTTTTCAAAAGACCAAAGTCAGAAAAGGTACAATGTGCTCCCCCCCCCCGCCCTCATGAGAGCCCCCTGGACCAGCCTCCAGTTAAATATTCTGCCAGGTAGAAAATCCCAAATTCTGTAACTAGAAATGATAATCTGGTAACTCTAAGAAGTGAACCGCAATCCATCACCTGCAGTGCCTTTTGAATGGGCTGACAGACAAATATCTCTCATTTCCCTCAGATTACGGACTGCACTCTGAGGAGATTTCTGAGGAACATGTTACAAAGTCACTATGGGGGAACGGGCAATTTGTTGGGCATTGGGGTAACGTGCCCCAGTCGTTACAACCATGAGCAGCCGCCTGGCCTGTTCACTTTTCTGCCCAAAGTGCTTCACGTCTGATGCCAAAATAAATGAGGAGGGAAACATGATCTTCAAAAAATTATGCATGAAACTCTGAGGCAATAAGAATATGGATGAAAACCCAACAGATACGGCACGTGTGAACCTTCGTAATTTCCAGGGATTATTTTATTATTTCAATAGATTCCTTCAGGAAATTGTGAATACTTTGCAAAGAAGTCAACCACACAGGTATGCAGTCTAAAACGGACCTGATAAAACTATGTTCCCTGACGATAATCTTCCTGTGCCCGGGCTCCACAGGTGCACTTTAATGTAGTTCTCAGAGTTTGACTTGCCTGTTGAGTTCGAAATGGTCCCTTCCGGACAACGATCACATCTGTAGCAGCAAAGCGGCTTCCCCTCTGCAGCTTTTCTCCAGTGCCCGGGAGAGCACCTCTGCACACACCTCCCAGAGGGCATCTTCTAAAAGGTAAAAGACAAACAGTTGAGGATATCCAGGTGAGAGAAATTGCTTTAAGCGGGACTCAGGATCACTTAATGCAGTTTTCCATCTCAGAATGGATAGTTTCACCAATTAAGGAGGGTCTTCTGGATGCCTGCAGGTGATTTGGGACCATCGTAATCTAGGCTCATATCCAATATATTCTGAGACAGAAACAGGAACTTTGGAAGCTGCGTTCTACTGAGTAGAACTTTGGAACTTTGGAAGCTGCTTTACCACAGAACAAAGGCCACTGCATAGACTCAATAGGCCTTTGGTCTCATCTAGAATGCTATTTTCTGTTCTCAAGGGAGAGAACGGCAACATTCTTTAGTTCTCCCACGACACCTGAACATTCACTTCAACCCCACCTCTGCAGGCCACACGATTGCATCCGAGTGAATGGAGAAGCCTTGGCCCGGGGGACGCCCTGGATCCATCTGTCCAACTTTCACCAAGACAAAGGAGTCATTTGGGAAGAAGATCCAGTTCAGGATGTCATAACTAGAGGACACGTCGCCACTTTCAGTGAAATAGACTTCATCTCCAGCACTGTTGTTAAAGTGGATGGTTCTCAAAGCGGCAAGGAGCTGAAATGGAAGAGGTGCTTAGAAAATGGGGCAACTGTTTCCTGTAACTGTGAGTGTGGTCTGAAAACAGACTGTGCTGGACATCAGTTAAGGTCACTGTTTTTTCCCCTGGATTCTGTTATTTGGTGGACTGCTTAAGATGCTTCTTCATTGGGCGCTAACTGTTAGAAGATGCTCGCACACTGGTTTGGGGCTGTTGTCTACTTGCTACAACACACCTTCATATCTTTGCGTGGGCATCGGAGGAAGCAGGCTCCTCTCGGGAAAGAGACCAGCATCTGAGGTCCTGCAGCTGGCCGGGAGGAAAGAGCACGAGAATAGCGACCTGCCTGCTGCTTGCCTCTCTGGATGTCCGGGGGAACCAATGCTGCTCTACAGAAAAGCTCTCTGTGTTGTGTGGCTTGCTTTATTCCCTCTCCTCAGTATCCACATTTGTTATTCCACAATTATGACAGCAGTAGAGTACCTCTCTGCTTCTTTCCAGTCACTTCCTAGCGCGCTCAAAGGGAAAAACTGGCCTTGAAAGAATCTCCGTGGAGAATGTCTTCCTTGGGATCCTTTGAATGGACTAATGGACTGTGACACCAGTTTTCCAGATCATTCCCTACTGTTTACGCACACCAGTACCTCAGGAGTGCACAACCTTTCTCTGTACAAGCTTTTTTCCTGTGATCGCTTTCCCTGCACTTGCCCACAAACGGTCACCTCAGGAATGCCTGGATCACCACTTCTTAACTTTTTTCCCACACACAAACCATTGTCCGTGTTCTCTTCACTCTACCCAAATGTTTTACCTCAAGAACACTCTTTCCAAGACACACTGCCGGTGTTCCAAATCTTTCCGGGTTTTATATCTTTCAGGATTTTTTCCTTATATCCCACTGGGTGGTGGTATGCCACCGCTACCACCACTTTGCATGTGACACCAACTGCTGCCCCCACTTATCTGTCACACATCTGCCTCTGCCCCCACTTTTGTGGAAGCCCTCAGTAGTGTGTTTGTCAGGTATTTTAGCCACCTTACTGTTTCATTTGTACAGCTCCCTTGCTCGAGCTGTGGGCCTTTATGCTCAGGCTCCGCACCCAGGTCACTACATTCCCCTCCGGTATCCTGCTTGCCCCTCACCCGGGATTCACAGAACGCCGCAATACGCTCAGCCTCTTGCACTCAGTCCGGCTCCCCTTCTGAATCCCTCAGAGACACACCAGTAATTGCCCGGGGCACTCTCCTCTTTCCACAGGCCTTTGGCCCCAGCAGCCTCTGCTAACTAGGCTAATGACCGTAAATCTTATTTTTCTCTCCACCACCTTTCTTCTTTCTCCCCTGAGATTGCTCCCAAAGTCGTGTGTGTTCCTCCCCTTCGTCACCCACTCGCACACCAAGGGTTAACAGTATAACAAAACCAGTTTATTTCTACAGATAGAAACAAAAGGTACATTCAAGTGCTTGCTTATCTTACAACAGTTACTATATTTCAGCTCCAGGCTGAGGTAGCTTTTCCACACAGAGTTCCCTTATCTTATTTATTTCATTTCATTTAATTTCATTTCTATACCGCCCAAACAGCAGAAGCTCTCTGGGCGGTTAACAACAACTCACAGAAATACAATATAATAAAATGCAAGATACAAATACAATAAAAGCAGCATAAAATTTCAATACAACATTTAAAACAGGATTTAAAACAATTTTGAACAACGAACAGCGCAATCCAATGAGGCCGCCTGCAATGCTCCAAACTTGGAGGATTGTGAGCATCGTATCCGGGCGGGAGAGAAGCACAAATTTGGAGGGGCATAGAACGCGCTCTAAAACAAGTTCAATACAACTAGTCATGTTTAAGGAAAGGCAGCTGACAGAAGCCCGCCATATGCCATTTAAAGCCGTGAAATGCCTCGGCATAGAGGGCAGTGTTAACCTGGCACCAACCAGTATACCAGTGTTGGTGCCAGATGGGCCTTAGTGGGGAGGTCGTTCCCAAATTGGGGGACCAACCACTGAGAAGGCCCGCTCCCTTGTTGTCAACTGCTGAGCCACCCTCGGAAGTGGTTTAGGAGGAAAATGCCACAAGAATTCTGGAACTGGATGTGGGCAGTATAACAGTATAACTGTTATAATCTATAACAGTGACTATATTTCAGCTCCAGGCTGTGGTAGCTTTTCCACACAGAGTTCGCTTCCTGCCTCTACTATGGATTCTGAGTCGGCCTCTAGACGTTTCCCCTTCCCGCCCCCATCCCAGAATGAGTATTGGCGGAACTCGAGCTGTGCACCACATCGACCTCTCCCAGGCTCAGCAGTGGCTTCCAGGATCTGACACTTAACAAAAAACCCAACAAGGCTCTAAATTCAAGACAGCCAAGTTTGAAGGAGGACGTTACCTGCCACGGCTGGATGTTTGGAATCTTCCAGCCTTCCCCCTTCCCTGCATGTTTGAATCCAGATGAGGACACGGCATGTAGTGCATGCGCCACGGAATAGGCGGCATTGTAGATGCTGTAGCTGTGACTGGTCATGCTCATACCAAACATGGAGCCTGGCTGGTCCACCAGTTTCTCTTCCCCTGTACACCGTTCCTTCGCCATGGAAGGGTTGGCCTGGTTTCAGAAACTCACAGGTAAATGTCGCTTCCCACCAGTCACGGAGAAAGACGTCTCCTTGCAGTTGGACGGGATCCAAAGCCCAGAGATAATGCTTGAATGCTGGCACGTCCCTTCTATGGAGTATGAAGTGCAAAGCACCATGGATGGGGTTTTAGATTTCCCCCGCGCAAACTGGATCCTGTTGCAGCAATTTCCGAATGGGATGTCAGGATACAAACCTTCCTGAATGGGTTCTTAGCATCACGTTCTTCCAATGTCACAGCATGTGCAAATTGTTCAAGACTTCGGGGTCCCCAAAGAGAATCATCACTTGGAGCCGAGACCAAGAATCAGGATCGATAAGATCTGGAATAAGATGAACGCCTCCACCAATGAGCTTCCGGATGAAGGCCACCAAGATGTCATTCGCTTGAGCATTGGTGTCAGTGTCTGGATGAAATTTTCACCAGCCTCACCCTCAGAAGCAACAGCCCAATCCAGTTCCAGTGGAAATGCAGGAGCAGCTGGACTAAGCCCACATATTGAGGAATTTCATTGGGATCAATCCGAACAAAGGACGGAAATACCATTTTCTGCCTCTGAATAGGTTCGAAGACGCCAAATGCGAGCTGACAGAAGGAATTACCCACGTTAGTCTATTGCAGAGAAAACAGCAACGGTTTTTGTGACACTCACACAGTTTTTTATGGAGTAAGGTTTCATGGACTACAAACCATGTCAGAGGTAAAAAAATTCATGCTGAAGAAAGACGAGTATTTGAAAAATGGATTACTGAATGTAAGCTGAAGCTCTGTGATGTCTTTAAGACTCCCCCAGTGTGGTCATCATCCAACATGTCAGGGCTGCCATGAGGTAATCCCAACACTATTTCTAACCATTGCAATGGATTGGCCTTTCTGAGTATATTCAAGAAATATGAGTTTTCCTAATCCATGGAGTTTTCCTAAATCACTTGATAGCCAAATGAGTTTCCTGGCTGCCACCAAGGCTATCACAGGGCAGGTTAGGCAAAGTTGGAAGGCCACCTGCTCCTGTCATGATGCAACACGGTGGCACCGCAGACCCACCGCTTGGTAGGAGACTGTTGTCAGGGACCGGGGTTTTGCATCTCTGTGTTCCTGAGTCTGCACAATCCTCTTACCTGTGGGATCTTGAAGAGGCCCATGAGGGATGCTATCTGCCTGAGGCTGTGGAGTCAAGATGCCCAATAATGGAGAGCAGTTTCTCCTTCCTATTACATTGATTACTTCAGAATCATTTGCCCCCGTGTGGAGAGAAGAGACAGGGCGTTCAAGGAGATCCATCTTCCAATAGTGCTGGTCATAGATGCGGAAGCCAAGGGTGACATTGGGTAGGAGCACTGGATCCTCATTGAGCTCATAGATGGTGAACGTCAAGGCCAACAATTGCTGGTAGTTCGTGAGCATCATCCTGCAATGAAAGTGCCATTTGGCATCGTGGGAGGATCCCAGTACAACTGCTGAGAAGTAGAAGGTAATGTAATTGTTCTGCTTCAACTGTCTTTGAACTAAGACCAATCCTTCTACTGCAAAGTCATCTTCAGGCCTTAAACCGAGGAGTCACACAGGCACACACACAGCAGAGTATCCCTAGGTGCATTTCATAAGAACATTCAGAAGAACCCAGCTGGATCAAATTTCCATCTAATTCAGCACATTTGTAATATATTTTAATTACCTATGTACAGCCATTTGCATCCTGCCAAGGCGGCTTTCAAGTAATACCAAAAGGCAATGATTTCATCACATTAAGAGAAGAACCACGCATAATTCACCAGGATCCTTCTCACATGGGAGCTTCATCGGGCTGAACTACGAGTAAGAGTTCTTGATTGACTCAGCCCCCCATGAATCTGTCAAAAACGAACATAATCAGAACATCCACAGATGAGCCCTGGTGTATCCGACCCAGGTCAGCATCCTGCTCCCAACTGTGGTCAGCCAAGATGGTTCCTGGGAGCCCCACAAGAAGGACCTGAAGGCATCAGCCCTCCTTTCTTCTTTCCTTCCTTCCTCAGTCCCATTCAGTGGTAGACTGCCTCTAAACATGGAATCTCTATTGAGCTATCATGGTGAATAAGTGTCCATAGACCAGTCCTGCAGGCATTTGTCTGATACCTTTTCAAGAAAATCTAGCCCACCAGCTCTACCCATATTTCCAAAATCCCTCTGTACTGAGTCAAGGTTTTGCCCAAGTGATTCAGAGCTATGGAGGTGCAGGGCTGTAGCTCAGAGTGGTAGAGGCCCACCTTTGCATGCAGAAGGTCCCAGTTTCAATCCACAGCATCTGCAGGTAGGGCTGGGAAAGACCCTTCTCTGAAACCCCGGAGAGCAGTTGCCAGTCTTTTCAGACAACATTGACCTAATTGCACCAAAACTCAAAGCTTATGTAAAGCAGCTTCTTTCTTAAATCAGCCCTTTCTTCAGAATGATGAAGACTGGAAACTTGTTTATTTTTTGGAGGAAGGACCATAGTTCAATGATAGAGATCAATGTTCAAATGCAAATGGCCCCAGATTGTATGCCTGGCAAACAGTGCCAGTCCTGGTCTTGGATTGCCCTTGGGCAAGACACCCTCAATCAGCCCCCTCTCTCAGTGACTGGGTTCAGCCAACATGATGACACACTCAATGGTTGAGTATGGGTTAAGTGTGGGCTGTTGGTCTGCAGGTTGCTGTTGAAAGCAGGTTATTGTATCTGAACGCAGCCACACTGAGAATCCATGGTTGTTACCACAATCATGAAAAGAACTGTGGTTTGTTGTTGGGTTGTGAACTGTTGGTTGTTCGGTTAACAAACCATGGTTTGTTAGTGCGGCTGAGAATTTCATTACTTTTGAGAAAGCTATGCCTACAATGTGCTGATCAGGCAAACTTGAAATTGAAAATGAGAAACTCAATGGGAAAAGAAAGGAAGAAATATCATTGTGAACACAGAAGAACTCACGGATTAAAAAACAAACATTCCACCATGTTAAATGGTGATGAGGTTTTTTTGTATTAAGTCAGAAGTTTTTCACCATCTTTCAGAAATGTTCAGGATGTATTGGTTTTACATACCTGAAAATTTCAGGAAGATGGTGAGAGTGTGAGGAGAAAAAGCAGTTTAAAGTGGAAAAAAGCAACAGCAACAAAAATGATTTCTCTGTCCAAAATGAGGAGAAAGTTGTGATCTATGATTGGCAACATTTTTTGCACAAAATTGCAGAAAATAATTGAAAGGCATCTCAGATAAAAGCTGGGTGGTTTCCTGTTCCTCTTGTGTTGTAGCTGGTGGGGAAAATTATTCTCAAAATCCACTAACTTTTTCTTTTTAAATCAGTGTTCACATGTGATCAGAGTCCATGGCTGGGTTCAGACAACATGATAAGCCACACTGAAGGGAGGCTTTTTTGTGTATTGAATAGAGTTCATCAGTTTTGTCTCATATTCTGCTACTGGTTTTTCTTTTGGAGGATGGAACTTTCCTGTTTACATTGAACATGGTGTATATTTCAGTATGTTTTGTGGTTTTGGCGAAAGCTTATTTTTTGCAATAAATATACTGCTCCCTGAGTCACTGTTAATAAATCATCTCAGCCATTTATTTATATATTTATACAATGTTTATACTTCTTAATCTCACAAAAATCTTGAAGAGGTTTACAATACATCATAAGTGATGCATTGTGAGCTGTTTCTATGATCAGATCCCTTGTTTTCATTTCCATCTATTTCATTAAGACCCTTTATATTTGGAGCTAGAAAAAACACAGTTCATTTATAGAGAATCTCGAGGCCCACGCTGCAAACC